>VWZV01011366.1:334797-650813 GCA_013397155.1 Irena cyanogastra | reverse complement strand
AATCGAGGCCTTTCTGACCGGGCAGCCAGCTGAAGGAGAAGGAGAAAAAGGAAAAAAAAGCTGAGCCGTACGAGGCAGGGAGCGGGGACGGAGCCGGTGCCCGGGCAGCGGGGCTTTGTGCGGGGCCCTGCGGGGCTCAGGCGGGAGCAGGAGCCGGGCGGTGTGCGCCGGGGAGCAGGGGAGATCGGCTTTTCTTTTCTCTTCCCTCCCTCATCCCTTTTTCATCCCCCCTCCGCTGCCCCTGTCTGTGCCACCTCGAACCTCCGCGCAGTTTGTTGATGTTGTTCCTGAACGTGCCGCCTCCCCGCAGCGAGCGGTCTCACATCTCGCCTTCACACACATTTGCTTTTGAAAAGCGATCTTCGTGTCCGGCACTTGGTTGTCTCCCTTTCATGTCCAGCTCCTACAAAAGGGGCTACAAGACTCGACATGGGAGAAAAGAGGAGGCCAATGAATCTATTTTCCAGATTGCCAAGCACATGGTTGGAAATTGAAGGGGCTTTTGTAGCATTTCCCCTTCCTCCCTCCCTCCACTCTCCTTTTCTTTTGCTTGTGTGCAAATTGTTCAATTGCTCTGGCAGGGGTGTTCCTGACAAGCTCATTACTAGAAGGTGCCAGACCCCTCCTCTCCCTCTCCCCCGAAGTCTTTGATGAAGTTAAAATGCGCTGATAGCTGCTCTCGGGGCTATCTTTGTTCAGCCTCTTTTAATAACCGAGCCTGCTTTGAGGAGACGGGATCCGAGGGAAGAAAGCGATGTGCAGCGAGGCTGGGTGGTGGTTGTGTGCCTGGCAGAAGGGGGGCTGGTTATTTTAATACGAAGTAGCGATTTTTAATCATTTTTGGCTTGTTTGTTTGTGAAGCGCAGGAGGAAAAGGAGCCAAGGGTGCCAGGAGCGGATAAGAAATGGCAGTGGATGCCCGTAGGGATGAAGGAGGCGTGTGGCCCCTGCAGTCTCGCTGGTGCAATGAGTTCTCCAAGTTGGTGGTCTCGGGGCTTGAAGGGATGGAGGGGGGTCCTCTGCAGGGAAGCGGTGTTTCCCTGGAGAGCCCCCTGCCCCCACACGCTCAGGAGAGGGGGATCGGGGGGGTCTCTGGGACTGGGACACCTTTCGCCGGCTCCGTTCGTCTCCTTTTGCCTCGCGGAGTCATTGTGGGTTTTTAAGCCGCGGTCGCCGGACAGGATTGAAGCGGAGCTGACTTGGGAGCGGGGGATTCCCCCCCTTAACCGGGAGTCGTGGTACCCACGCAGGAAGGGTCGGGCTCGGACCTGCGGGGGCTGCGAGTGCAAGCGCCGTCAAGGTTTTATTTTGGGGGGAAGAACCCCAAGCGTCTCTAAAATTAGAATTTCCTCCATTCCCTGAATTTCCCTGGAGCACCGCAGCTCGTTCCGTGCCCCGATCAGTCTCAGCCGCCTGCAAGTGTCTGCGTGGCTCGGGAGGGTCCCCGAGAACCGGCTCTGCCTGGCCGCCCGAATGGGGGCGGCGGGGAAGGACCCGGGGGTTCTGCCCTGAGTCCGGCATGCCCTGGCCGGGCTCGGTTCGGGGCTTTCACGAGAAATTTTGCCTCGGCTTGGCGGGACGGATAATGGCCCCTAATTACGGGGCCGGCTGGCTCCGCGGCCCCGATCTTCACGGGACGTTATTTTTAAGCGTTCAGCGAGGATCATTTTTCACGCCTCGCTGCCTAAAGGAGGGTTTTATTTATTTATTGGAGGGGAGGCGAGGAGGACACCAGCAATAACCGAGCACTGAAAGGAAAATAATTAGCTGTTGCAGTCGCTGCTTGGGAGTCCCTGGCCAAAAAGGCGACTTAGCATTTCCCTCTTCCTCCCCTCCCGTGCGTAGGCTCCGTAGCCCAGGTTCTCGGGGCTGCTTTCGGGGGTTGGTTTTGTCAGTGCTAAACCCCGAGCAAAGCTCTCCAGGAGCTCGATCCTTTTCTGCACGTTTGTTTTTGTTTTTTTTTTGTTTTTTTCCCCTTCTCCCTTTCGGGTCGGCGGCTGTTTCCGAGTAGGACCGGGGGGGTGTGCGGATTCCCCTGCCTTGCTTTGGCTTTGGTCACGCATTCATGGAGATTTTTTTTTTTTTCCCCCAATGTGCTCCCACTCCTCTGCTTTCTATATGTCAGATGAAAGGCTTGTAGCAAAACCGCGACGCCCTCTGCGTAGTTACTCCGCGGCGGATTTCCGTGTGTGCGCAGCCCGGGAGAGGCGGAAAACGGGGGATTCTCCTCGGGTTTGTCGGGGCGGGATAAAACGATCCTGCCCCGGAATATCCCCGTCGGGACCACAGCGGGAGGGCTGTGTGTGTGTAATTTCTTTCTCTGCTTTCGCTTAACTAAGCCCGTGTTAAGTGGTGCGGATCCCGGGGAGAGAAGCGAGCGGCCCTTCCCTCGCCTGCTGCGGGCTGTGGGTGCGGGACCCCGGCCCGCTCGGCCCTCACCCCCTGCCTCTTCCCCTGGCACCTTCTGCTTTCCATTACTGCTGATTTGGAGAATTAGGAAAGGTCAAGATCTTATTCCTTTCTCCGGTAGTTTTTTTGTTTTCTCTTTCTAGTTTCTCGCAGCCCCGAACAAAAATAAATCATCCTGGATTAAAAAAAAACACCTTAAGACATCAAGAACATCTTTTCCAATAGTTTGATCCTTCCTCCAGGACTGCCCTGGCCTTTGCTTGTGACTGTGCAGAAACTCCTGTTTTCACGGTGAATTTAGGATTTAATAATAACGTCCAATCTCCCTGTGCCCCAGTGCCCGACCTGAAAACATTGCCCTCCAGCATCTTCTTTTCCTCCCCATCTCTCTTTCGTTTCTTTCCTTCCCCGAGCAGAACGCAGAGAAACGAGACGGTTGTGGGTTTTTGTTGTTGTTTTTAAATAAATCCCGTATTCCGATCTGGAGAGGGCAGGAAGAACTGTTGGCTCAGCCGCGGGAAAATTGCTTTGGAAATTAAATTGGTGCTTTTGAAATCTCCTGGAGAGGTTCGCGGTAGGCCAGGGACCTGTGCTCGCCGCTGTGTCCGTCTGTCAGGCGAGGAGAGGGGCAGGAGCTCTGCGCTCTCCCCTCACCCCCCGGACTACGGCTCGTCTGTCCTTCTTCCTCTTCGTTGCCTTTTATTTCTAATCTGCTCTTTTTTCACTTTTTGTTTCTCCTTTGTAATTTCCAACCTCCCTCCTTTCTTTCTTTCTTTCTTTTTCTTTCTTTCTTTCTTTCCTTCCTTCTTTCCTTCTTTCCGTAATTATTTTCCTCTTTCTGTCATTATCTTTCTTTCTTTCGCCTTTTCCTTCTTCCACTCGTCTAATTTATTTTCTCTTTCTTTCTTTTTCTTTCTTCCTTTCTTTCTTTCTTTCCTTCTTTCTTTCCTTCTTTCCTTCTTCCTCCTCTATTTTTTTCTCTGTTTCTCTCTCTTTTTTTTTTCCTCGCTTTTTGTCTCCCCACCCTGTTAAATTTCTTTGTGTATTGGTTTTTCCATCTTTCCCCCTTTCACAATTTTATTTTGCTTTGTTTTTCTCTCTTTCTCTCTCTCTCTCTTCTTTTTCGTCTTTGTCCCTTTTCCTCTTTTTCTTTTCCTTTCTCTTTTCCTCTTACCCTGTCTAACGATTTGCCTTTTTATTTTTCTATTTGTTTTGTTTCCATTCTCTTTCTCCTTCTTTTCATCTTTCTCTCTTTTTCCCTCCCTTTTCTCTCGCTGTCTGTCTCTCCTGCTTCACCCACTTCTTCCGGGGCTCGTCGAGGGCCGCTTTCCCGCTCTGTCCAGATTTCCAGCTGTGCCCACCCCCGGGAATCTCTCTCTTGGCCGCAGCGAGGGGGGGTCTCCCCTCCTTTGAACCAGGAGCGATTCCGGCAGGCGCCCCTCCGGGCTCAGCGCTTCCCGTGCCTCTGCCGGTGGGCTCCGGAGCAGCTCAGGGCGTTTTTGGCGCCGGGGGACCCCGGAGCACACGCCCCACACCCCCTTTCACCGGCCCGCCGGTGCCTTTACCGGGGAGGTGGCTGCGGGACGCGGCGGCACATGCGGGCTTGCAGGGCTGAGCGTGTCCCGGTGCCCGCTGCCCCCTGGATCGGGGCTCCTGTGCGGGACCGATTCGCACTTTGTTAATCTCTTAAATGAGATGTACATTGGCACCGCAAGCCCGTGGCAGCAACAGGTGACGCCGAGATCCGGGACGGGACAAAACCTGCTCGCGGCAGGGTTTTGTCCGCGCTTTTCCAATCCTTCCTCATCATTCGGATGCTAATGGTATCCTCGGGTGAACAGTACCGGGATGCGCCCGCCCGTGGCCCGGGAAGGGGCTCAGCCCCACTGGGCGGCCAGTACCGAGCAGCCTGGAGCCCGGCGGCCTTTCCTGGCCGCGGGCAGGCGGGATTCCTGCTTCCCAAGGGCCCCGGCTGCCCGCATCCCTTCCCCTGGGAGCCGGGCGAGTTTGGTTCCTGGGTATGGCGTGAACCATACTCATCCCTCCTTGCCATTGCAGGGTGAAACCTGCGAGGGATACAATCTCCCCGACGAGAGGTCGGGAGGGAGACCCAAGGGGTGCAATGAGTTTGTCCGTCAGTTTCTCCACGGGATACTTCGTGTCGGTGCCTTGGGATCTGCCTAATGACCGGTCTGGTGGTGTTTCTCCCACCCTCGATCCTTTCTGGTTACCGAGGCTCGCACTCCATGACGCAGGCTGGCAGAGAAGCGCTTTTCGGGGGCGTCTTTATCCATTTCATTCATATTTCGTTTTCCCAGCTTTAGCTCGGCTTTTAAGTGAAATTAGATTCCTCTTTCGTCAGTACGGCGGGTTTGAAACGGCTTGAAACAACACCGGCGATTCCTTTCACTCTCACAAAAATTCCCAGATACTTCACTTCTCCGCGCCGACGGAGGCGAGCGGAGAGCACTCGGAAAGCCCGTGGATGAGCCCCCGCTCACCCCCGCCCTCGCAAATCACTCTTCAGCAGTGAGAGCCTTCTGCGGGGCGCACGATCGCCTTTCATTCCAGCTGCACTCCCTGCAAGGTCCGTGGGAATTTTCCCCCACCCGGACGAGATTAGCTGGGGGGCCCCCATAATGTCCAGCCATCAGCCCTCGCCAGAGGGACAAGGGGGGACAGAGGACGAGACCTCGGGTGTGGGGGAACTCCACGGCCAGGTGGGAGCGGAGCCGTGCTGGGGCCGGACCCCGGCGGGCCGGGGATGGAGGTGCCGCCGCTCACCCTTTAGATTGAAACAAGCCAAAGAGAGAAGGAAAAACTTCCCTCCTCTGGCAATAGGGCCGAAAAATTTCAGGGTTCAGCCAGACAGGCCTCCTCGCCTCGGACCGCGGCTCCCCTTCCGCGGCAGGTCCCGGTGGGGCGCGTAGGGCGAGGGGAGAGAAATGGGAATCAGCTGGTGGGGCAGTGCCGACCCCTCCCTTCGGCCTGCAGCACCCCTGCGATCTCCTCTTTCCAGGAGAGAAACGTGGCCACAAAATAAAGGCAACAAAAGGAGCGCCGGGCAGGATGCAGAGCCGAGCACCGGCCGCCGGCCCTGGACATGTGGGGACAATCCTTTCCCATGGCGAGCAGTCTCCCGGAGACACCTTCCCACCCCTAACCGCCTGAGATTCCACCCGTGTTATTTCTAAAATGCCCTTTTCTCTTCTTCACCCCACTTTTTTTTTTTCTTTTTTCCCTCTCCTATTTAATTACTTCTCTTGCAAAACCAGAGGCCGCTGCCACCTAACGCGGCACTGAAATCCACGTCTCCTCTGTGATTTACAACCCAAATCCCAATCCCATGACCTTTCTCTTCCCCCCCCGCCCCGGGTCCCCCACCCTCGGTCATGTGGGACACGAGTAAATTTATCCACCCTAGTGGAAAGGCCTCCCTTCTGCAGTTGCTCCGGAGAAGCCCGACACGTTTCACAGGGAGGATAATTTCGGTTTCCCACCTTTCTCTCTCTTTCCTTCTTTTAAACTCGGTTTTAATTTCGTTTTCTCCCCTGTCCCACGAGGCTGCCATCTCTCCTCAGGCATGCCCCTATTCTGTGTATGTCTTTCAATAAGTCCCTGCCAAGAGGGTCACTTCAGAGGGACGTTTTTGACGGCTCAGGAGATCGTCAAAAAGAACATTTCTGGCCTCCCTGGAGCGGGAGCGAGCTGAGCCCGGGCTGTGTTCCCAGTAACCCCTGCTCTCCCGGGGCTCCCCTCCGGCCGCACGGCGGAGGGTCCCACACCCAAGGAGCCGGACTCGTGTCCGGGGACAGGGACCCCCCTCTTGGCCCTGCGGTAGGGGACACCCGCCCGCGGCCTCCTCTCCGTCTCTCCCGCGGCTCCGGCCGGTCCTTTCTCACCATCTCGGCTGCTTCTCCCCACCCCAGCTGCTGTGGGGAGACCGCACCCTCGGGTCCCCCCGGGAGCGGCGACTGGCACCGCCGCCCGCCCTGGGCGGCCCAAACCCCAGGCCGGGAGCGTGGGGAAACTCTGCCCAAGCCCCGGGTGGTCCCCGCATCCCACCCTCGCCATCTCTGCTCAGATGTGGGTGGCAGTAGCAGCAGGACGGCCCGGGCAGCCGCAGAGGTTGTGTGCGGGGAGGGGAGGCAGCTCCGGAGGGTCGGGCAGCCCTCAGGAGGCCGGGCCCGAGCGGTGCCCTCAGACCCTGCAGCCCCGGGCGCCCCGAGCCCTTCCCCACCCGCCACGGGCGCTCCGAGGGGGGAACAGGGAGCATCCCCCGGTGTGGCCCTGTGTCCGGGCGGATATTCGGCGTGGAGCGAGTGTCGGTGCCGCAGCCTCGCCGTCGGGGCCGGCCGGAGGAAGCCGCTCCACCGCCGCAAACCGCGTGTGAACCGGCTGCGGGCGGCGCCGCTTCGGGTTGCGCAGAATTCTTCCCCCTCCACCCCCTCCTTTTTTTTCTTTTTTATTTTTTTTCGGCGCTGCCAACAGTGGACACGTTTCCCTTTCTTCCTGGAGTGGGGATCTACCCCAACCGCAGGCACAGGTGTTGGGCACATTTTGGTGGAGGAAATGGAACCACGGCTCTGAGCGGAGCTATCGGGTCTTTCCGCTCTGTCCTTACTCGGCAAACTCTCGCCCACGGGCTCACGTGGGAAAAAAAGGCGAGAAATTGATAGAATCTATTCGTTTCCCGGCCTCACTGAGAGATCGGGAAAAATATCCCGGAAAGCGTCTCTGAAATCCGGCAAGGCTCGGTTTCAGGCTCTGCTATCAGCTGTCGACGACGAAAAACGGGCAGTACACTGTCTCATACGGAAATTAAACATACTGGAGCCTCCCGCCAGATCCAGCTGATATTATAGTCTATATTCCCAAAATTTTCCTTCTGCTTTTGCAGAATATCCCTTGGTCGGGCTTATCTATGTGCCTGGGACAGAGAGCAGAGAAATATTCATCGAGAGGGAAGGGCGTCTTGTGATAATCGGAAACGGGGGTCCTTTTTTGAAACATCTTTTCTGGCCCCAAAATTCGTGGGGAAAAATAAAAAAATACGTGAAAGCACCGTAGCAGAACCGACACGAGAAATAATAAAGCCAAATTAATCGGAAACGAACGTTTCCCGGAAAACCAAGTGGTGCAAAGCGGATTTCCAGCGCGGGGCCGGGCCGAGGGAGAGGCTCTCACCGCCCAACCCGCAGGTGCCTCGGCGGGGCTTTAGAACCCTTGGGTTTGTACCCTTTTCCCCGCTCCCGTCCAGTGCTCGGGGCAGGGATGGATCCCAGCTCGGTCCCGCTTCCCAGCCCCGGGCTCCGCTCGCCGTTCCCGCCTGGAAATTGCGCACTTGGGTCATTCTCGCCTCCTGCGGGCGCGGGGGCTCCGCCGCATTTCGGGGCTTCCCTCGGCCGCGTTCTCTGGGAAGATTTTATACAAACCAACCTCCCGCCAGACACACTTTGTTTTTCCGCTGGGTACCCCTGTTATTTCCCGGGCTGCCCCGACGGGAAGGTGCGGAATTGTGCCGGGTTGCTGCCGGTTTTTAAAGGAGGGAGGACGGGGGGTGGGGGGGCCACGGCTGCCGCCTCTATTTTAATGTCATTATAGTTGCCGTGGCAACCCATTGGATCACTCCTCCTGGAATGAACCTTGTGACAATGGTTGGTTTGCGAGAAATCGGTAAATGTGCAACCGGGGGACACAGCTACATTACCGCGAACAACAGCGAGGGTTTAACATGTGACCCTTCCAATTACGCTGATGATACCTCGGTGCAGCTGCCTCCGCCGTGCTGTGAAGATGTGGCTCTTTGGGGGGGCTGGGGAGGGTTCCCGGGGCTGTTTGGGGGCACAGCCCGGTGGGGATGGGGCCGCAGCCCGCACCGCCTCTGCACCGAGAGGGGAGCAGCATCTCTGCACCGGGATCGCGAATGCGGTCCCAACCACGAAAAGAAAAAAAGAAAAAAAGAGAAAAGAAAAAAAAATAATAAGAAAAAGCTTCTTCGGGGAAACGTGGATAGAGTTGAATATGCAGAGAGGCTGTGGCTGCAGGGCTGTGGAATAAGGACCTGCTTTGGGGCGTGGGCAGAGACCCCCCCAGCTCCGGAGCACACGGTACATCTGTGGCACGGCTGCAGGAAGGAACGAACGAAACCCGCCCCCTCCCCGGAAAAAAAAAATAGTTACAAGCCTTAAAATATGGTTCAGAGAATTACAAGTAATCAGAGCTGCGGGGGTCAGCAGTGCAAACTTTTTAAGACTAATGTTTATTTAGAAAAGTGAGTGGTGTCTGCGTTGCTTTTCTAGTGCCCCAGCACAAAAGTCCTAATGGCTTTTGCAGACTTTCCATCACAAACTGCTGCACAGGACGCAGGGACCACCTCAGAAAGCAGCCCCAAGCCGCCCCTTTCAAAGGTATCATCGGCACAGGGTTTATAACCCCTTCGCCCGTCTTTCCATGAGTCAGTGACGATATTTTCCGCACCCCCTCCTCAGATTTGCCCCTCTTTCACGTTAGTTCGGTGTAACCCGAACCCTCCCTAAGACGGTGGAGGAGAGAAATCGGCGGATGGGAACGGCTGTCCCCACCTCCCTCCCCAGTCCCGTTCAGCCCTGGACGGCTGCGGTCCTGAAAGCAACGCGGGGCTTCAGCCGGGCTGGAAACCTCGTTAGGAAGAACCCGGGGGCAGAGGCAGGAACAGGCGCGGGGCGGGCTGGCCGGTGTCCTGAGAGAAGGCAGAGCTGGCAAATCCATTCTCCTGTCTCACGCCTTCCAGCCGCTCTCCCGCGAGCCCAGCCACAACACCGGCCCTTGTGTAGCTTTGGGGGTCTCTGCTGAGCCCTTCCCAAAACTCATCCTGTGGATTAAACATGATCCTCAGTTGGGATTTGACTGCCTTAGCAGACTCGAGGCTCTGTCTCAGGATGCTCCTTTTGTTCTCAGGACTGGGAGAATAAAACCAGCAACTTCGCACACCTCTCGGGACAATTCCCCCCCGGCTTTAAACAGGAGGTGGATACAGGGGAAACGCAGACCTGGAATCTCACTGAAAGCCGGTGGCCTCAGCCCTAGGTGCCTTGCATCAGGGCGAGGGAAAATCGGCCGTGCTCAGTTCCTTCCCTCCTGCCCTTGACAGGTGCCAGGGTCTGGGAAGGATGAGCAGGACAATAGGATGTTGTCCCCTCTCCTGTCATTAGTGTTCACAGCTCACCACTGAGCAACCAGAGCAGCTTTGGAGTGGGATGTGCGGGAGAGAAACAGGGTGGCGAGAAGAATGGGATGGAAGGGGGAGAGAAGGGGGCTGGATCTTGCTCCCTTTCCAGCCAAGTGACTGTCTTGTCCTGATCCTGAAAAGGTAAGCTTGGTTTAACCCCTTCTTTGGTCTGCACAGGGAAAACACATAGCTCAAACCTGGGAAGGCTCAACCAAGAAATGGCAGCTGAAAGTGCCTCTGGAAACACACACCTGAGGCCTGATCCTGGCTCTCCCTGTCTGAATCAAGCACAGGAGCTCAGCTCTGTCAGAACCAGGTTCAGGTTTGATGTCGCCCTGGTGCTGCAAGGTGGAGTTTGGTGGAGGGAGGACAGTGGTATTTCTAAACTGCTGAAATGTGCCTGACACTTGAGGGAAGATCATCTCCTCTCTCCCAAGGGCTTTCATTTGAAGGGCTTGACTCTGCTTTCAAACGAGTTGATAAGACATTCCGTCCTTCTGACTCCCCTTATCTCCCCGAGGGCCCTGCACCCCCGCGGTGCTGGAGCACCCAGATCAGGTCGCTGTAGTTGCTCATGGAGTGGAGGATCTCCAGGCAGGACCTGGCACTCCTCTTCAGGGTTTGGAGACCTGGTGCAAAGCCAGGCAGTGGGAAGGGGCTGGGTGACAGCCAGCCCCTCGCTATTCTGTATCCCTCTATCACATTTACAAAGCAAAAATGCTGGGAACACTGTTCATCTCTAAATTTGGAACATTTGGGCTGGAATCTTTTGGATGCATTTGAAGAGGGGTGGCAGGGAAGTAGGATGCAGAGAGGGGCGTGAGAAGGAGAAAGAGCCACTGCCTTGCTGGCATGAAGTTGATTTGTCTGAATCCTGTCCTTTTGTGGCTGTCATTGTCACTGTACCCAGGAGATGCTGCAAGCACATGCAGATGAGGCTCAGCCATGCGCAGGTATCACCACACTGCAGCCACCAGCCTTGCTCCTCCCTTTGAACCAAAGCTGCACTTCTCCCTGCTAGGGAAGAGCTGGGAATTCCAACCAGCTCCTCCTGCAGCTGTGCTCTGCTCCCCAGGAGCTGGGGTGGAGAGGTGCATGTGCCATCAGGGGTGACGGGGAGAGATGGAGCAGGTGCCAGTGGGTGACTCAGAGAGTCCGTGGGCCAGTGCAGCAAAGCCCCTCCATGCCCTGGGGCTGGGGCAAGTCTGATGCTCCAGCGAGGTTTTTCATCTCCCTCCTCGATGTCAGCAGAGCACGAAGGCAGGGGAGAGGTCAACCCCTCTGTTAATACACATGTTTTAAATAACTGGTATTTTTATTTCTTCCCTTCGGTGCTGTGGGCTTGGCACACATCTTTGTTTGCACAATTGTCCTGCCCATACGTTCTCTTGCCCAAGTAAGGAGAAAAAGATCCTATGTGTGATCTGGAGGTGTGCTTTGCTGGTTCTGACATGTAAATATTAATCAAGAAACAACAACAGAGAGACAAAAAAAACCCTCCTACCCTTGAACCCCTTCAGATCCCTTTACTGTCCAGGCATTTGTTGCACTTGGACTGGCTTTTCACTTTCTCCTCTCGGAGAGGCTGGCTCCAGCAATGGTCCCCAGATTCCTCAGCTACATCCTACTGAGGGAAAACATTTATTGAAGTTTTCAGCTTATTAGGGAAATACATATTTCTGCTTCTTTTCCAAACTCCACTGACATCTTTTCAAAGCCAGCCCTGTGTGTCAGCATGGGGGAAGGCCAGGCATCCCCTCTCTCTCCTCTTGCAGCTGTATGAACTTTGAGTACCCCAAAACGCCATGGAGAGGGAATTCCTACCACCACCATGTGCTGCACTGGTGGACAAAAGCGGTGAGTATGTGTGTAGATTATTTTCCTCCATGAAGCTGTGCTTCAGCTCACTCACACCTCTGAAGAAACACAGGGTTCTTGGACACATCATCCAGCTCCCCAGATATCCACATTTCAGATGAAGTTTGCCAGGGCAGCATTGATGAGGTGAGAGGGCACAGGGAGGTGTCCAGTGAGCGAATTGGACAGCCTGTTACACGTGAAGAAAACAAAATACTTTTCCCTGGGTTATGCTGTAAAACTCACTCTGTCATGGCTCTCACTCTGCTGGCAGGTTCTCAGGTGGCAGCTACCAAGTGCTCAAGTCTGGATGTGGCCTTTAATTTCAGATGTCCTTCAGGCTTCAGCTGTCAGAGGTTGGCAGAGATTAGCAGGGAGAGAATCATTCTGTGCTCACTGTTTCTTTTATTTTCTTTCTAAGCATCCATCCCTAGACACTGCTGGAGAGGAGATTCTGGAGCTTTGGATGAAATCCCACAAATTTTCATGGAAGCAGAACAGCAGGAAGGCAAACAGGAAAGAAGAGGAGTAATATACTAATCTCAGGGGCACTTGTTGCATTTCTCTCTTTTCTCTGCTGCCCTGTTTCTTTTTCCTCCAGCCCCACACTACAGGATCACGCCAAATGAATTAAGGGATTAAACCATAAGGGAGAATTAGGATCCTGCTGATTTAGGAGAAAACCAGATGGGCTCATTGAACTCTAGATGATGCAAGAAAATCTTTGGTAGTACTTTGGATGTAGGTCACAGGATAATTCAAGTTATTGGGAACCTCTGAAGATCTCTGGTCCAACAGCCCCAAAACAAAGTCAGCTTAGGTCAGATTGCCCAGGGCTATGTCCAGTGAAGTTTTGAATGTCCACAAGGATGGAGAATCCTCCACACCTCTGGTCCTTTGTGTTGAATCATCTTCAGGGTAAATTTTTCCCCAATATCTCATCCAAGCTTTCCCTTCTGCCACTTGTATTTGTCACCTGTCCTTCCATGTCTGTGTGTACACCATGGAGATGCCCAGGTCCATCAGGACCCATCCAGGGCCTCCCTTGTAAACCAGATTGTTGGGCACAAATTTCCTGTTTAGACAGAGGTTTGTGGGCCTTCTGAGCACCTTGGATTCTGCCAGTGTGAGCAGGCCTGGATGGGAGGTCTCACCTCTCCGTGGTGCATCAGTGCTGCCTTTGAATGGCTCTCACCTGTGTAACAGGGTGGGGATTTGCTGTTGCTGTGACTGGAGACATCCTAAGCAACGTCCAAGCATCACTCCCACATCCCACTTTCAGGATCATCCAGGGTGGTGGGTCTGGAGGAAAAGGACATATGGTGGCCTTTGGCCTGCTGCATCCACCTGGGGAAACAAAGGCATGGATAATAAAGGTCACCTGTTCACCTCCATGGCTGACAACTGAGCCAAGAAATTCCTTCTCCCCAGTGGCCTGAGCACTCCTCCAGACTGCCTGGGGTCACACAGCATGAGGCCATGCTCAGACACAGCTTTTGGTGACAGGCTCACAGGCAGGTGGACCTCTTCCAGTACATTTTGGCAGCTGGGAATCATCTCAGTGAAAGACAGAGCTGTGACGTGTTTGGCTGTGCCTTGCAGGAGAGAAGAAAAAATTTAAAAAGAAGAAAAAATTAAAGAGAAAAGAAAAGACAAAAAAAAAAAAGTTGTCTATAACATCCCAGCTTGTCCTTGATCCTAGGAATGGATGTGAGGGCTTGTTGAGGGAAAAGGTAGCCTGACTCTGTGCAGTGAGAAAGGGAGAGGCAGAAGTCATGAAACAGGGCTCTGTTTGGACTCAAATTCGATTTGCATGGTTAAAACTTGCTGATCCCATACAAGGTTCTCCTGGCTGGGAGCTGAACTTGGTTCCACAGCCAAGCTTTCTTCTTTTCCAGAGTGTTCAGCATAAATCAGACTTTCACAGCCGTCTTTGAGTGGAAGGAGCAAGAAATCACGTTTTGTCCCCTGTCCAGGAACTCTGGGAGAAAGGAGCTGTCAGAAACCCAGAAACCAGCCCAGATCTGCTGACATGTGCTCTGTGAATGCTTCTGCCTGGTGCTGCCCTCACCCATCTGCTGTAACAACTCCATCAGCTCCCATGAGCTGCTTTTCCCAGATGAAATCCCAGCCAGGCTCCTGACGCTCAAGGGAAGCTGTGCCCTGAGCAAGGGATACCAAACCAAAACATCTTTTGGGCTGGGTTACACTATGCCCTGCATCTCACCCAAGCCATTTAGAGGGTTTTAAAACAGACCCAGGTGTGGCGTGGTGCTGTGCTGTGACCATTTGCACTCCCCTGGGGTCATATCTTTAGGGTTTTTTTCTCCCTAAAGAATCAGCCCAGAGAAGTCGCCCTTCTAAGTGCTTTTCTAACTCTCTTGTCACTAGTCTCACTAGGAATTATTTTCTGAATATTTAGGTAGAATTTCCCTTGCTGTACCTTGTGCTTCCAGGAGGATGGTGGCTTCATTATCTCCTTCTTCTCTGACTGAGCAAATCCATCTCTCTTCACATCTCCCAGCTTGGCAAAGTACTGCTAATTTTCCTTGTACAGCTTCATAAGCATTTGAGGGAGAGGGGCAAGTTTCCACAAACACTGCATGGATCGTGTCCATCTGAGCATTTCCTGGCAGGAAGGGAGGGTTTGGTGGAGGTGGCTGCAGAAATCCTACCAACACCTGCAGTGGACCAAAAGCTCCACTGCTGATCCTGCTGAAACACAGGGTTAAAGCTAGAGCCATTCCCTGCTAGTGAGATCCATACAGTCCATTAAAATTAGGGATCTTATTATGGGCTATATAAAAAAGGTAAAGAGGAAATGAGAACCTTATGAAGGGTTTCTTATGTGTGCAGATGGCAAGGGCATCTGAGGCTAAGAAAGGCTTTCCAACAGGTTTTTTCCAAACAGAAATGCTTATTTTACAGGGTTTCCTCTCTTTTGAAAAGAGACAAATAGATGCAGGAATATCTATTCTGCACAATTCACACTAGCTAACCAGCCACACTGTCCTTGGGATGGAGAAACAGACCCTAACCCATATAGTGCTCTGTCCTGGTTTCAGCTGGGATAGAGTTAATTTTGTTCCTAGTAGCTGGTACAGAGCTGTGTTTTGGATTTAGTATGGGAATAATGTTGATAACACACTGCTGTTTTAGCTGTTGCTAAGTAGTGCTTACCCTAAGTCAAGGACTTTTCAGTTTCCCATGCTCTGCCAGCGTGGAGGTGCACGAGAAGCTGTGAGGGAGCACGGCCAGGACAGCTGACCCCAAGTGACCCGAGGGATAATCCATACCATAGATCATCATACTTGGTATATAAACAGGGGGGAGTTGGCCTGGAGCCACTTATGACTGCTTGGGGATGGGATGGTGAGCAATTGTATCATGCATCACTTGTTTTTCTTGGGTTTAGTTTTACTCTCTTTTTGTTATCTCCCTTACTATTATTAATTATTTAATATTATACTGTAACTAATTTCAATTATTAAACCGTTCTCAGCCCATGGGTTTTACTTTTTTCTAATTTTTATCCCTACCCCACTGGGGTGAGGGGGACTGAGCAACAATCTTCATGGTACTTAGTGGTCTGCTGGGGTTAAACCAAGACATGCTCTCAGGAGCACAGTCTCCTTTTCCCCTAGCACCAAATTCAGCTGCCCTTGTAGGTCATACTCAGCTCTCTCCTGAATCAGGAGCATACTGTGTTTGCTGCCTCCTGCAGCCTGACTGAGGACTGCTAACACATCCATCAGCACACAGGAGTTATTTGAGTCTATTGAATAGCATCAGGAGCACGGACAGCTGGCCAAAACTGGGAATTCAATCTTCCAGCAGTGGCCACTGCTCTGCCTCTGTTTCAAAGCAGCAGAAACCAGGGACCTTGAGCATGAATGGACTTCGCGTCTGTAGCAGAACCAGAGACCCTCAGAGTCTGGGCATCTATTTGCTTGGTCTAACCACCTCCTGGGACATTTTTAACCTGTCTCATCCTGTCCCCACATGCATGACTGTCCTGTCACACAGCCATGCCAGAATGGGAACAGGTACCAGAGCTGCTCTCTGAACCTGTAGGATCCTGTGGGAACCCTTGGCTACTGCCTTAGGTCCTTTAGGGGCCCCCAAAACAAGCAGAGACAGGAAGCGTCCTTGGAGCATGATCCTTATTTATACAGAAGTATAATCTCTGTCTAAAGGTGTTGTAGGAGAGTGGTTCACATCCCCCCATGCAGGCTGAGAGCTGGAGCACAGTGAGGCTAAGTGACACGAGCAGGGTTGGGCAGATAACCTGTGGCAGAGCAAGAACAGCAGCCCAGCAGTGTTGTGAGTCCTTGTCACTGCTGCTTGTCACCACTGCTCAGTGTCAGAGCTCTGGCCACCTTGCCTCCCTGCCCACCCAGCCAGGCAGCCCACTCCTTTCTCCTTCAGACTCTTAAAATAAGACTCGCAAAGCCTCGAGCGCGGTTTCGATTTCATTAATAAATCCCTGCTTGCACTTGAAGCTGCTGTGCCTTTTAAAACATCATCCGTGGCTCTGGTTACACTCCTGATGAAAGCAGGCATGGCCCTATTAGTTTTCATGGCAAACAGCACTGCCACGTCCTGCTATCCTCTATGCACTCGGTGTAACCCAAGTTCCACAGGAAAGGGAGGGGGCAAAAAAGGCATCTTGAAAGGCAGTGTCCTTCTTCACTGCAGGCTGAGGGCACTGCACACTTGAATCCCTCTCAAAATAATTCAAAAATTTTTTTTAATTGCTACCAACAATTACCTCCTGGCTCTGCAACTCCCACCTGATAACTGTGTCCCTCCAGCTGGGGGAAGGGGCTGTACCAAGGGGTGGGAATGGGCACGGGGTGTGGAGAAGGGAAACAGGAGCTGCTTGAGCAGTGAGGAGCAGGAGCTGCTCTGTAGGGCAGTCTCCTCTTCGTGGCTGAAAGAGGAGGTGTTTTGCTGGGGAGCAGAGTTAAGCATCCACAGCCAACCAGTGTGAAAAACCTGCCCCACGGCAACAGGTTTGCTCTGAGTCATTAATCCCAGATCTGCAGATGGGTTAATTGAGGCACAAAAGGTTTAATGCTCAGTGGTGGCAGAGGATGGGGAGGACAAGGGGAACTGTTCCAAAACTGCTGAACTGAGTTTCCAAACACCTTCAGCTTTGCCCTGTCTCTTAGGCAATGCTTGGAGAGCTTTGTGGAATTGAGTCTGCAGCAAAAGCACAGAGACCGTGCTCAAAGAGGCCAGCAGGAAACCAGCACAGAGATGCAGGAGTGTGGCAGAGATTAAAGGAAATAGAAAAGAAAAGGGGAAAGGGAGAAGGAAAGGAAAACAGACAGAAGGAAAAAGATATTAAGAAAAAAGAGAATAAGGAAACAAGAAAAAAGGTGAGACTAAGGAGAAGAGAGGGAGGAAAGCGAGGAAGCCCCTCTGCATCTCCTGAAGCACACAGGTGCTGAGGGCCATGATCCCTCTCTCCTGCCCTGGTCACACATCTCCACCTGTGTCCCAGCATGTTCCCTGCCCCACAGAAGTGCTGACTGCCCTGCCCACCCCAGAGCTAAGCCTGGCAGCTGTCAGAGGGGCTGGATGGCCAAGCCCTGGCCTGGCTCTCTCGCTGCTCACACAGAGCAGCCGGGAGAGGGTGGCAGGTGAGCGAGGCACAGTCATTGCTACAACAGATGGTAGAGGCATGACATTACATGGCAGGGCTATTATTTATTGAGTGCTCGTGTTTGTCATGGCTGAAGATGACATCTTATTAAAGAGTCATGACACTGGGTGATTTTTTTAAGCCTAGGGGCCAAGAAGGCTAATGAACAGGGATAGCTCCAGGAATAGACAGAGGGAAGTGCTGTTTTCAGGTCACAGGCAAAGCTGACTAATGTTTCACTGACCTGATTTCTGGGTGATTTCCAGGCACATCTTGCTCCTGCTGATTAGGGATGAATGCTTCTTGCCATGGCCTGGCAGTGCTGGCTCAGGGGGAAGCTGCTGTCTCAAGAGACCCTGTGGCAAGGCAGAGCAAAGCCTGAGATGCCATGAGAAAGCTCTCAGCCATGGACAGCCAAACACCAGTGCTCCTGCAAACAAGGGCATGTGGTGGGTAGTGGCTTTTGGACAGGTTTCCCCAGATCTCACCTAGCAGGAGGTTTGGAGGAGGGCCCTCACAGACCACAGGCAATTGCTGGACCCTGCTTGTCACTGTGGCACTTTCACT
Source organism: Irena cyanogastra (assembly GCA_013397155.1). Classification (NCBI taxonomy): domain Eukaryota; kingdom Metazoa; phylum Chordata; class Aves; order Passeriformes; family Irenidae; genus Irena; species Irena cyanogastra. Next base: position 633,121 of record VWZV01011366.1, on the reverse strand, counting down.
CCTGTGTGATGCTCGTCAGGACAGCCAGACCAGCAGCAGGGCTGCCCGGCTCATTTTGGCCCTCTCAGCCTGCCCTGGCACCACCTCCGCGAGGCTCGCCCTCCCTAGGCTGAAACGAGAGCTGTCTCCCTGCGGCTCCCATGCACTGGCTCCTTATCGCTGACCCGCTCTGTCAGTGCAGATGCTTGACTAATGTTCCCTTGTAAAATGTTGTGTTAAGCACATTCCAGGCGCTGACATTAAATACTTGGGCCAGGGCAGCGCTCACCCTCCGGCGGGCGCAGCGCTGAGCCAGCCCCAGCCACACGCCGCCAAATTCGCTTTTTTCTGCCCCGTCCCCACCTCCTCCTGCCCTCCCTCCGGCACAGCCAGCGTGGGCAGCGGGGGAAGGAGGCAGCGGGCAGGACCACGGCTGTCTGGCAGATGAAATAATAATTACCCCAGCAGCCTCCGGCCTCCCTCGCATTCCTCTGTGCTAACAGCTCGGCTTATTTTGTTTTCATCCGCAAATATTGACTCGTCGGGTTCTTTTCACCTCGTGCCTATTAAAAAGGCATTGCTCAGAGTATTGTTATTGAATTTGTTCTGCAGCTGCGAGAAGCATCCAGCAGCTTGAAGGAATTCACCCACACCATTAGCACAGGCCCTGAGGGCTGTGTGCCCTCTGTACCCCCCAAAACTGCTTTGCCTGCTGCTCTCCAAGAGACAGGACCTGGGTCTGGCTCAGCAAGGATTCTGTCCAGCCTTTCCACCAAGGGGGAGATCAGGATGGTGCTGGGGATGAGGCAGAACTATGATCTGCTCCTGGGGGATGCTGCTTTGCTGCTCTGTGCCTCAGTTTCCCTGGTCAGCCTTGTGATTCCTGACCATTTTTGTAATGGGCTGGGAGTGTTAATTATAGACATGCAATTTAACAGCCTGACCTTTTGTTGCTGCGACTTGTCCTTCAATATTCACTTCAGCTTGAAGATGTGGGAGTTGTTTCCAGATGCCTTAACCTGGCTGGAGCAATAGCCAGAAAAACAAATCCCTTCTTTTCTCACTGAGCTGAATTATCTGGGTAATTAGTGAGCACGACAGCAACGCTCACACAACTCCAGTGTGAGAGTTTGGGATCGTGGCTGGGGAATGTTGGTGCCTCTCTCCCCTGCAGGGGGTGTTTGGGATGAGGGACAGGGATGTACAATCTCTCCCCACTTTCCCCACAGCATTCAGCCAAGGCCAGTGGGCAGCAGGAGAGCAGCCTGCTCGTGAGGAAAGCCCCTGTTTCGGCAGCTGTGCTCAGCTTTGGCATCTCTCCCAGAATAAAAGTGACTGGCACCACATTCCCAGGGACTGCCCTCTGTCCCCAGCCCTCCCTCCAGGGGAAATCCCAGGGATGTTGGTGCATCTCACCTGATTCCCAAATGGGAAGAGGAATTGAGACAGGTGAGAAAGGTTGAAGAATCAGAGGGCACCCCGGGGTGGCTGTCCTTATGGAAACCTCTCCCTGTCACCTGTGAGTGTCCCAATGGACCCTTCTCCATCAGGAGTCTGACAGATGTTTGTTCCTGTGGCTGGGCTGGGCTGTGATGACCCTTGGGATCCTCTATGTCCACATCTATGGCAGGATCCTTTGCTCAACTTCTCCACCCTTCTAACCTCCCTCCAGACGCCTTTTCCAGCATGAAAAGAGCCAGCAGGTGAAATCCCAGCTCACCGACCCTGCCTACACCTCACCAGCCAGGTGTGGGACATCAAGGAAAGCTCTGACCCTGCGGTGGAGGGACGCTCTCTCCGGGGGAGGGACGGATGGTGTGTGGCACACGATCCCAGGCTCCCTGCTCTGAGCAGGTTGTCTCCTGCCTTGTGACCAGCCTGCAAAGAGGAACGTGCTGCCTCCTTCTCCCAGCGCCTGTTTGTGGAAAGCAAATGTCAGCGTTGTCATGCCCAAGTGTTTATTTTGGAAACAGCCGGGGGCCTGGCCAGCAGGCACGGGGGACATGATCCTCCTTCATGGCCAGGGGGATCAGCCACCCGGCAGCAGCTCCTACCACGCCCCGCCGAGGATGTGGCTTGGCCAGAGGGCTCCTTTCCCCTGCCTTCAGCCTGCACCACATCAGGGCTGTCACAGATACTGAGGAGGCTCAGGGATGGCATCGTGCTGGGCCCCGGTGGCAGCCAAAACCCGGAGAACACAGACCCGCCTGCGGGTACCACTGAACCTCGGGGTGACCCCTAAGGGCGCTGGCTCTGGCTGACACCCAGGGTCATTCCAGGCATAGCAGTTCCATGTCCCTGCCTGGGGTGCGAAGAAAATCATCTCCAAGAAGTGTTCTGTTCTCCTGACCTTTGCTCTCCAAATATTTAGGATCCCACAGCGCACAGTCACAGGCCTTGTTCGGCTTCAGTGCGATGCCATTTGCCTCCTGTCTCAGCTGTCCCCAGTAATTCATCTCTGGCTTGCTGATCTGGGGATGTGGAAGATCCTCTAGCACCACCAGGCTTCCCTGAGGTGAGTGCAGGCACCAGAGCACCCTCCCAGGCCCTGTCTGTCCCTTGTTCCCTGCCACCTGCTTTCCCCCCTCGCCACAGGCTGATGGTCACCAGGAATTGAGGGGACATCCGTGGAGGGCAGCCCCCTGTCCCTGGCAGGGTTCACTCTTCCCTCCCTGGTTTGCATCTGTCACTATTCCAACAGTGACAAGGGAGAGCTCAAGCATGGCCAGAGTGAGCAAACCCTGGCAAAGTGCTGGACTTTGCATTAGGGAAGATGCTGGGAAAGTGAATTTGGGTTCTATGTAACAAGCAGGAGGAGAAAACTGGGATTTACATGAGCCAGCAGTAAACCAGAGAGGCAAGCCAGGCCCCAACATAGCCTGGGATTTTTTGGTCAAGTGCAAGGACTGGTGGCTTTGGGCAGGCTCAGACCTGAGCCCTTGGAGGGTCTGAGTTTGCTGTAAGAAGGTGGCAATAAATTAAGAAGGATGCTCTTCTCTCCTGGGGTGGTTGTGGATTTACTGCCCCTGTTTCATGAGTTTCTGGAGGTATCTCTGCCCAGTGGTTTCTTAGAAAAAAAAAAACTGGTTGGAGAGGTCTGGGCTGAGTATGGGGACCTTCAGAAGACAATCCAGGAGGAAGAACTTTCTTTGGATTGGACAGTTGCACCACTTCAAAGGGGAGGGAGAGTGCTCAGGTGGCAAGTCCTTGAGGAAATGGCACTGACTGAGCATTGGTGAGGGTGCAGGGGTGAAGAGCTCAGGAGGAGGATGCTGAAAGTAGGAGTGACATTTTGAAAGGGGCCAGAGTGGCTGTTGAATTTTCTTTGCTCTGACCACAGGTACAGCTTATTGTACATCCCAAAATCCCAGGCCTGGCCATTTTGGTTGAGCATCCACTTCTTCCACAGAGGACATTCCTACTGATAGCTGACGCAGTAAAAGAGTGAGGATTACTTAACCACAGAAGAGTCAGTGCCTCATTTGAGACAGAGCCATAAAGGATGTGTCCATCAGAGACCATGGAGCCAGAAGTCCCAGACAGACTCTGCTATTCAGAAGTTCCTCTGCTACTGCTTGCCATGGGCTGAGGATGGCAAACCCACACCTCAGCCTGCGTGACGTTTTACGATGAGATGAGAGTTTGTGATGCTTCATAGACAAAAGGGGATTTTTAAAAGCTCTTTTAAAATGACAATTTATGAAACTAAATTATTACTAATTATATTTTCATACTTATTTTTAAATTCGAGGTGATTTTTCAGTGTGCTGCTTGAAATCTTGACGGTAATTCTTTTATTGGCCAGACACTAAATTTTCCTACCAAAAGCTGTATTTCTTATGGTTTCCAAAAATAACAATAATTTCAACACAAAATACCAATGAAATATCATAAAAAAGGTGCCAGTTTCAAATAATGTGAAAAAAAGGTGAATTTTTTCTTTTTCAAATGGATTTGTTTTCTTGAGAGATGATGTTATTTTCTTGAGAGAAAAGGAACCCCAAGTGATCACAGCAACACAGCTTAGATTTTCAGCAGATGCCAGTCAAGTCATCCCCCGAGGGGCTGGCACTGTGTTGCATGGAGGGAAAGTTTAGCCCCGTGTGTTTATGTGATGTCTTCACCCCTCTGCATTTGCTGCTGAAACCACTGGTAGCACTCCTGCCTGCAGCAACAGGGCTGCAACTGAATGCTGTAGAGCAAAAACCCCTATGGAGATAGAGAGAAAATCATAAGTAAATGAAAAATGGAAGTTGAAAGGTAAGGTTTGAGGAGAGGAAGTGACTCATGGGTTGGGAATGAGGGATAAGGTCTTGGGGAGGCTCGGCAGCTCGAGCTTCAGTGACCCCCGACTGCGAGGAGTCGTGGGGAGGACGGAGGAGAGGCCAAGCATGGAGCAATGAAACCAACAGTGGAGCCCAGGGAGAGCTGTGAAACCCTGGAAGACAAGTCCATGGCGGTCATGCAGAAAGGGGAGGAATACCCAGCCTTTCCAGACTGTCTGAGATGTTTATCCTTCTCTCTGCTTTGAGTGGGGGCTGCGTGAGACACGACGAGGTAGAGACCTGGGGGAAGCCAGGAAAGCTGATGCATTTGCAGCAGTGGCTTAAAGCTGTGTTCAAACTCCTGACTCTGCATTTGCTGTGTAGGGAAAGGGGCAGCATTTCCTATGCACTGTAGCATAAAGGAATGGGGCAGTATGTTTGAAACAGTTTGCATATCCTCAAATGAGCCCTCTGACCTCCTCCTGCAAAAGCCACTGGAACCCAGCTGAGCCATCAGGTGTGTGCTGTCAGGGCTGGGCAAGTTGGCAAAGGATGTGTCGGTGCAGGGGTGGCACACAGGTACCACATCAAGCAATGCAAATGTGGGGGGAGTTAGGGCTCCTTTCCCCATCACCCTGCAGGAAATCCGTGCCTGTGTGTAGTGGGGTTTGGTGTATTTGTATCTGGTTGTAAAGTAACCTGTCAGCATGCCTGCTGTGCCTTGGCAGATGGTGCCTGAAATATTGCTAAGACCTTGTGCCTGCAAAATGGGGCCAGCTCAGGAATCAGAAGGCAAACCCTGGAATCAGCTTCTTGCAAAGGTGCTGCAGTGGCAGCTGGAGACCAAGCTGTGTGCTCACCCACTGGGGTTCTCTGCCTGCCCTAACCCCATCTCCCAGCTGCCTGCACCCTCCTGTCCCACTCCACATGGCTCCCGTGGCATCCTCACACTCTGAGATCACACAGAGGGCAAGTGCCAACAGGCATCCTTGGTCTCTGTCTTTGGAAACACTCAGCTGTTCTTGGCTTTGTTAGAGCCTGATTTGCATAGAAGGGAAATACTTGGCTCTAATTGACTTAGTCTGGGCATGGCTTTCAGAGGGACACAATGCTTACCAGGGAGCTATGGAGCAAAGTGACTTTTTCCACCACTCAGGGGAAGGAACTATATGTATATATATAAATAATAGATATCTGTTTTTGCAGGTAAATAAAGCTCTTCATTTCACCCCACCATAGTGAAAACAGGCTTTACTTTAAGCTATGGCAGCAGTTTGTGCCATTTATTCTGTGAACATCCAGATACATCTCTGCCATTCACGCATGGCTTGAGTGAAGTATTTCTAGGGGCAAAGCAGGCTGGAGATGGTGCTTTCTCAAGAGAATGCAGCAGTTGCCTGGAAACCCTACTGGTTTCTGAGTTGTGATGTGCTAGGACACTAAAAAGGTTTAATTCAGCATCTGTTCCCTCAGGGGGAACCTCAAGGAAAAAGAGCTGAAGGGGATCTCTTGGTCCTTCATCCTCTGTATCCAATTATTGCTTCTGGGGACAGAGAAGGAAGAACCCTGTTATTTGGAACATGAAATTATTACTCCAGCTGTTGCAGCATGGAGGTGCTCTATTTCTCAGGTTTTAGCACATATGCAGAAAAGCACAGTTCTTAATGATTTCCTCTGGGTAGAAAGTCCCAGAAATGCCACACAGAACCTACCAAAGCCCTGGGGGGGCTTCCACTGTCATGGAGTGGTTTCCATGCTCACATCCAAAAGGCTTGTGGCCAACCCAGTTTAAACTCAGCATGTGATGGAGCTCAGCATGGAGAGAGCCAGTCAAGGTATGCTTAACACTTCCCATCTCTTCTGATACATCTGCAGCACTCATGAACTAAAACCGAGCTTTTGCAAACTGTCTAAGGGAACTTCTCCCTTGCTTTCCTAGGCCAGCACTTGGATGCGGCTTGGCAGAAGTTTCAGTGTGGATTCTACTGGGCATAGTACTGGAGACTTTAATTGTTGTAGGAGTTGGCTTGGAGTCCTCTATTTCTTGAACGCTTCTGAGACAAATATTCTGGCTGAGGAATCCACCCAGGCACCCACTAACTTGGAGGCAGCACGAAGGGCCAAGAATTGCTGTGGAGCCCTGTGGAATCCTGCTGCATTCAGCCTGGCCGTGCCCCTCCAGAGAGCCAGTAGGTGCCATCACTTTGGATGCTTAAAGATTATTTAAAGAACCCAAACCCTGCAGAACAGCACTGCTCTGGAGCCAGGAAAGCAGTGCCCCTGATGGCATCTGTCACAGCTTGGTGGCCACCCTGTGCGTGTGTGCGTTAGCCCTATGTTGTCACAACAGGCCTTTAATACACGACATCCTTATATCCAGATTGGAGACATGTGGATTTGAAAGGTGGACAAGGAACTGGCTGGATTGCTGCAGCCAGAGAGTTGCAGTCAGTGGCTCCATGTCCAGGTGAAGGCTGGTGGCAAGTGCTGTCCCTCAGAGCTGAGTCCTGGGACTGGCACTTTTTAATATTTCCATCAGTGGCATCAATCTCCATCTCCCCCAGACTGTGGGATTGAGGACATCCTCAGCAAATCTGCAGGTGACACCAAGCTGAGAGGTGCAGGTGACACTCCTGAAGGATGGGATGTCACCCAGTGGGAACTAGAGAAGTGGGCCCATGGAGAACTCACAAACTTCAAGAGGTCCAAGTGGCAGGTGCTGGTCCCTGGGCAATCTGGGCAACCCCAGACATGGGTATGGACTGGGAGAAGGGGCCACTGAGAGCAGCCCTGTGGAGAAGGACTTGGGGATTCTAGTGGATGAAAGGCTGGGCATGCATACAGCACAAAAGAACAACCAAATCCTGGGCAGTGTCCAAAGCAGTGTCAAGGGTCAGTGGAGGGGGTTGTCCCACTCTGCTCTGCTCTTGTGAGGCCCCACCTGGAGCACTGCATCCAGCTCTGAGCCCTGCAACACCAGAAAGCCTTGGACCTGCTGAAGTGGGTCCAAAGGGGCCACAAATGTGATCAGAGGGATGGAGCAGCTCTCCTATGGAGACAGGCAAGAGAGATGGGGTTGTTGAGCCTTGAAAATAGAAGGCTTCAGCCAGAGCTCATTGCAGCCTTCCAGTACTTGGAGGGAGCTTGTGAAACAGAGGGTGAGTGACTTTTTACACAGGCAAGTAGTGCCAGGACAAGGGGTTTATGGTTTTAAACTAGAAGAGGAGATATTTAGATTAGGCACTGGGAAGAAATTCTGTATTGTGAAAGTGGTGAGACCCTGGCACAGGCTGCCCAATGAAGCTGTGGATTCCCCATTCCTGGCAGTGCTCAAGGACAGGCTGGACTGGGCTCAGAGCAACCTGGTCCAGCGGGAGCTGTCCCTGCCTGTGGCAGGGGTTTGGAACTAGGTGATCCTTAAGGTCCCTTCCAACCCAAACCGTTCTGTGATTCTGTGAGTCCAGGATTCCAGGATTCGATGAACAGGCACCACCCCCTAACAACAGGTCCCGCCCAGTGACAACAAGCCCAGCCCACGACCCCTCTCCAATACAAACCCCTCTGCCCGCAGCAGGCTCAGCTGAGCAGGGGTGAGGATGGAGGGCTGTGCCCTGCTTAGAGGGAGACTAGGACATGTGGCTTGCCAGCAAACCTCGTGCACGTTTTTTTATTTTTTTCTGCTTGTCCTCCAGTTAGGCAGGCAATCTAACTCTGCTGCTTGGAAAGTAATCTCTGGAATATTCACCAGGGATGGATTTGTTGATTGTAAAATTAAAGGAGGCTTTAGGATTGGGGGTTCTGAGCTCTGATCTAGCTCTTTCTGAGGCTATGACTGCAGGTTGGTGTTCTAGCTGGAAAGAAGAAATTTTTGTGCTAGCAAGTAACAATAAATGAGCTTAATATAGGTTTGTTATGCCTCTGTTAGAAAGGCTTTAAATGTGTGTCCCTAATTGGAGAGAGCACCAGGTTAAAACTCAGTAAGGGAAGTTTGTTGAAGGTGGTTTTTTAAAATTTTTTTTCCTAGAGAATAGAAGTGTTTTACTTACTTTCTGAATCTATTTTTGATGGAATGAAAAAGCATGAGCTGAACTTTTTGTTTAAGTGGCATTTCCTCTTTTTCTATACTAAAATGGTAAAGGAAAGGTAAAGGAGCTGCAAGAGGAGAAAAAAAAATTATTTAAAAAGATTAGTCCCTCCTAGTCTTTTTGATAAAAGCATTTCTAAAACATTTTTAGAGAACAACAAATTGTTTATTCTTGAAGTACATGGGTTGGAAAGAGTTGCATTGTGGTAGAATGAGCCTTTCACTTTTTAAAAGAAACTTTGGCAAAATATCTGTAGCTTAACTGAAGGATTTTAAATTGCATCTTGAATGCTCAGAATTCCTTCCATTATCTTCTGAGAACTCTGACATCTGTAAATATATATATATATATTTTTTTTTTAAGGCATAGCAGTTGAGAGATACTGCTGAAGAGACATTCCTTTATTTTCTAATGATCCTCCAAACCTGCCTGTGCTGTAAGTCAATGATGGAATAATTGTAGTCTGGATGAAGCTTTTAGTGCTGAGCATGAAAAAATAAGCAGTGGGAATGGAGCTAATTTGTCTCTCCCCATGGAGAAGGAAGACTCTTGTGGCCCAGTTGCCATAGTGTCAGCCAGAACTGATTTGCAAATGAAGGGTCTGAAACTCTAGATGAGTGTATGGCTGCTCAAAGAGTTCATCCCATAATTTTCTCTGTGCTTTTGTCTGCTTTACTGCTTAGGGGTATGGCCAGGTGCCAGCAATATGACAGCAAGGGGTAAACACTGCCAGCAAATCCATTTTGGGCTTAGCTATGAGTATCCCAGGTGAAAAGTGTTAGCTAACTTAGCCTGAAGTGTCACTCTCCATCTCCAGGAGGTGACCCTACCTGGGATGTCATGTGAGGAAGGGAAGGATCTGCCATGGATTCTTCTACCCCTTTGCAGTGGGATGTTGCCCTTCAGCTTTTGAGCCTCTGTTACTAGGGCAGTCCATGCTCCATGTACCCACCAGGATTTGCTTTAGAAAGGTGTTCTTGGATGGAGTTGGATGGTTGGGCTATGGTGGGAGAGGAACATTTTGGCCATTTGTGATGAGTCTCTGTTTTGCCTTCTGCCCAGGTTCTCTGATGTGCCAGCAGCTGCCATTGGTGGTCCATCAGGACAGCAGTGCCTGGCTAGAAACTTCTCTTGGATGGTAAGGTAAGGACAAGCTTTGCTCCTCAGGAAGAAGCTCCACCAGCCATGCAGCCACCTAATCCTCCTGACCTTGTGTGTCACCATCTGCCATGGGCTCACAGGTGAGAGCTGTTTGCTTTTCTTGGAGAGATGAGTTTAAAGGTGAAGCTGATTGTTGTCATATGTCATTGCTATTGGTTTGTTTTACCCATGTGGAGCTTATTGTGGTGTTATCCTATTCATATCTATTCACAATTCTCCTTTGGTGTTTCAAAAATCCCTTCTGGCTAAGTTCTTTGTGGTTCTGCTTAGGGCAACTTTGTCCCTTTCTGATGAGTAGTGATCTTCTTCTAGGTTTGAGGACTGAGATGTGACATGGATGGCAGTTACTTTGGTTTATGTTGTCAAAGGGAAGGCTAACAAGTTGATTTGATGTATGTTTTGTAAACAAAACATGATGGGAATCTGGATTTTTATTTTTTTTTTTGCTGAAAACAAATGTTCTTTTGTTTTGCTACATTGTGCAGACCTTTTAAGAGCAGTCTTTGGAAGACTTCTGAAGATGAGGGGCTGGATGTATTTGTGTTGTCAGCTGTCCCATGTGGTAGTGCAGGCTGCTGGGGTGGGAGGAGGTCACCTGCAGAATCTGAGGTTGCACGATGAACAAACCAACTGAGCCACACATGCCAGTCTGTGATTTGCTTGCAAAGATCCAGAGTAGCAGAAGGAGCATTTCATAGGATGTGAGCCTGCTTTTGAAGTCTCATTTTTTTTCAGTTTTTCATATCTAAACGTGCTGTTTTAGGACAAGTGGATGATTTGCTACAGGTGTTCCTTGTGGGATGGTGAGTGAGCAGTGAAGGGGATCAGGTGTAGCTGGGAGTGTAACCAAATACCAGCCCAACAAACCAGGTCTTTTGGCTTTGTGAAACCATGTTAAAATTATTTCTTTTCCTCTTGGGAAAGAATGTTTGCAGCAAATGAGATTTCTGGGAATTCTTCCTTTTTTATGGGAAGGATTCCTTCTTTATACTTACACCACAAGTAGAGCAGAAGCTGTGCTCACCTGATGTCCATGCAGCTCCACCCCACCAGAGCCTTCACAGGGTGTTCCCTGCATGTGAAACCAAGTCCTGGGACTGAGCAGTGTCTAATGGCACAACAACAAAATCAGCTTCTCACTGAAGCTGCTAAAAGTTGGGGAATACATCTGCTCCTCCTGTTAGCTTCATGATCTGCTGAGATATCCTGGAATATCCTCACTCTGTTGTCTATCAGAGTCTCTGGACAAGGCATTGAGCATTTTTTTTTTGAAAAGGAGTGAAGATGCATCAGTGAGACTGAAGCAGGCCTGGAAGAAATTTGGGAATTATATGGTTTCTCCTTGTTTTTTTTTTCTTTTGGTTTGTTTGTTTTGGTTTTCCCCTGGGTGACTTGCCTCCTTGAATAACTGAGAGTCAAAATAAGTCTGTTTGACTTTATATTGAGTTTTTGGATGGTTTTGGGTATAATTTAACCCTGTATAATATATAAAATAGGTATTTATAGGTTAGCAGGTTTCCTATTAGTACAGAGACAGTAATCCTAACAAATCCCTTTTCTTTCAGTTAATAAGCAAAATACAGACTAAAATCCTCACTGATTTTGGGGGAAAAAAAATCCTGCAGCTATTTCTTGACCCTGCTTTATGTCCTGGTGTTTGTTACCAGTCATTGGCACAATCAAAGAGCTTCATTACAACAGCTGAAACCAGAGTCTCTAAAATGTCGAGTGGTATGTTTGACCTGGTGTTAATTGTACTTGTCAGTGGTCTTTAAGCGGCAGAATGAGGGCAGATGTGTTATAGATAGCTTTCCTGAACCAAGATTCAGTAGCAGAGCAGGATGTGGCTTTCATAAAGGGAATCCCTGTGTCTGGCAACATCAGATCCTGGAAACCAGCACCCACAAAAATGGACAATACTGGGGTTTGCTTGGATGCTGGAAGGCAGCAGCAGGTCAGGTATTGTGGGGGCTGGGGGGAGGAGGGGGTTTGAGCACCAACCTGAGGCACTTGGCTTGGAATCAGGAAAGCTGAGATGATGCCTTGTTCTTGTGCTGGGAATGGGGTCAGCTGCTTCACAATCTCTTGACCTGCTCTCTCTGACATGTGAGCTCCAGATTGTATCCTGGAAATGTGCAGCTTAAAACAGCAAGGCTGTTGCTGAGGTTTTTCCTGACACGTAAGAAAATTCTGCTGTAACAAAGGAAAATAAGGCTTTTATGAGCAATGAATCCAATGTAATCATGGTTGCAACCTTTATTCTCATGTGAATGCATTTTGGAAAAAAACCCCCACATTTCCCTGGTCTCCTAATGATTCTCTGGGCAGCAGTGTGCATGGGATGCATCTGCTTCTGATCTCTTTTAGCTGATCATAGTTCCATGTTTGTGGGACAGTTGGACAGTTTTTGCCTCCTTTGTCTTGATAGACATAAACTAGACTTTTTTTCTCCCTTGTTTCTGCCCCCTCCCTACCCAATTCACGGCAGCTTTATTTCTTAAGTTCAGTAAAGTCTGATCAAGGGATATAAAAAGTGGGAGAATGGATTTGACCTTTTTTACAGGGATGGAGAAACCAACAATCAGTGCATCAGTATCTTTGGAATTAGGTCTTGGGGTGAGGAGAAGGAAGTTAAATATTCTCATCTCAGAAAGATGGAATTAATATTACTTTGTCAGTATGTGGACTGCTGTTGTCAGGAGGAAATACAATTATTAATCTCCTTTGGGGGTGTGTGAATAAAAACAGCACCTGATTACTAGATTTATATTCAAAGTAGAATTCAAGCATGTTGCTATTTTATTTGAATAGTGAGGAGCAAGCTGCACAGAGAAATCTGGAAGTTACTGGGCTCAATGCACAGGTAACTGAGTTAAATTCTGCTCTGAATGTTACCTTGGAGGGTCTTGCCTACCCCTCCATACCTCTGAAATGCAACACACAAACCGAAGGACTTTGCAGTAACCTGTGGGGCAGGTTCCTGTAGTGGCTGGTCTGTTAATCTGCATGTGTTAGCAGCCCAAAAACAGAGATCAGAGGAGTTACAGGGCCTCATTCAGGGCTGTTCCTGTCTGGAAAAAGTGAATTTGGGCTTGTGGGGACTAATACCAGTTCATGCATGAGGGTCTGTCACTGTTGGAGCACTGGCAGGGTGAGAAGCTGGCTGCAGTGAGGGGTGCAGTGTGCTTGAGCTGCCTGGGTTTCCTTTTAGATTCCTTGTCTAAGGTTTTGTCTTCATTCATATTTTGCAAGTCAGTAATAAAACTTGTAAGAAAAGGTGTATTGGGAGAAGGAACATGCTGTACAAGCCTGATTCTTGTATTATTTCTGACTCTTCTGTGGTCCCATGGTAAGTGCTGGCCAACAGATAGGACTCTGTAGCTGCTCCAGTGTCACACAATGAGCTGGGCCTTTCATTTGGCTTGTCTTGGGTTTCAGGGGAGTAGATGTTTACCCTGTGGATAACTTGAAGTTCTCCTAGATGCCTTGTGACCACAAGTTTTTCCTGAAAAATGGAATAGGACACCTTTTTGGTGGCCTCTAAACCATGGACGTTTTGCTGAGATTTTTTTTTTTCTGTGAAAAAGGAACAATACAATCTCAACATAGAACTTAATTATAGAATGGAAATTTTCCTTAAAGACTTTCTGATGTGAGGCTGGTATTGCTTTTCAGCAGGATAGAATGCTCAGAAATGCCACTTTTAATGAAAAATGCTTCAGTGGCAAATACTTTCCACAGTGCAATGGTTATTCTTGGGTTTGTCTGAAGCACATTGAACCTCTGTATTTCTTTGTGGACTTGCATAACACGGTTTGGCTCTGCCTCTTCACTCTTGCTCAAGTGCAGTGCTGGTCTAGGTGAGGTGGGTGCCAGAGAAGTCATGGGAACTGAATATGGTAATGTACTCAGGCTTTTATTATTATTTTTTATTTTTTTAGTGTTTTGTATTGAGGTATGGAGTGAGACAGTTCTGAACCTTGGACTCAGGGGTATTTGCTTCTGCTACCTTGGCCCCTCTGAAATCATATTCCTTATTCTCATCTGTCTTAAACTCCATCTAGACTGAGCTTCTCCTGATATGCCTGGGTTTAAATAGGTGATAATTCTCCTAAGAATTGATCCTCTAGGCTGGTTGCCAGGCAGAGACTGCCTTGGATGTAAGCAACAGGTCTTGTCTTACACAGATACAAACTAAAGCAGGGTTCTGGCAGCAAAACACTTTTTTTTTCCCTCTCTGTAATGATGATGTGATTGAGGAGAGGGCAGAAATCTTCATTCAGCTGAGGTATCCCATCTGTTCTTATCCTGTTCAATCTCAGAACAGTCCAAACAGTACTTCATTTTCTGGAAACTTGCTGATTTCCCTCTCTTTTCTGGAAATCTCTGCACTGTGAATAAGGAAGGCTTTTGCTGGCTTAGGAGGTGTGAAGCAAGTGGCCAGCATGGGACATGGTATCAGGTTGCCACTGGCACTAATAAAAGGGCTGATAATCTTGTCATGTTTTTGAATACTCAGGCAGCTTCTATGGCCTTAATGCAGAGGGGAGGAGGGGGAAGGAGTGAAGAAGGGGCTGGCCATAAGTGAGTTCACCTGCAAAATAAAAGGACTCAAGGGTTTTGTGGGTCACTATGATGCTCTCTTTGGGATGTCATGGTACAGTGGGAATTTAGAGGCTGTGGCCAGAGCTGGCACAACTCCTCCAGCACTGTGCTGTGCCTGGCAGGCATCTGCCTTTGCTACACTAGAGGTAGGGAGGTGGTGGCATTCTGCCATTTGATGCCATGATTGTAAGTGCAAGTGGGGTCAAAGGGGGTTAGACACAGTGATGAAGGAGAAGCTCAGCAGTGGCTGTTGAACATGCAGATCTTGACTGCATAGGAGATTGTTCAGAAAGAGATTCTGCACTCAGATGGAGCTTTGCTCTTTGCTGCTGGGGTGCCTAAAGTCTGGGTTTTGCTACAGCACTGAGGCAGCCCCTTTTTGGCAAAGCTGAGACCTCATCACAAGGGTGGATTTTGGTTCACAGCTAAGTCCCTTGTGTCTGCGTCTCCTGGAGGACCACTAGATGAGCTCTAGGTGTGTCTAGGATCACTGTAATGGCACTGAGCAAGGGTGTTGAGAGCCATCCTCTTCCTTCTGAGCATCTTAGTGGCTGGACATGTATGTGAGTGACCTGGGGTTTCGATGGCCTGTGGCTTCTGCTTCCAGTACTACTCTTCCATATTACCTAGTCATTGGAGAACTAGTTTTGGATCCAAAATAAATGTTTAGCCCTAGAACCAGAGCTCAGCACTTCTCAGACCACAGCACAAAATCTGGGCTCTGTTTGCTTATCTCTTCTGGGCCCTGTGAGTCTGGTGTGGCAGCATGGTCTGAGGGACCCTTTCAGTTCTGGAGGGTGTGGGTGGAGAGTACAGGCTTCAGTCCCTCCTGGCTCTGCAGGTGAGGGTGTCTGCCACGAAGTGTCTGTGTGGGGTGCCTCTCTGTCTGCTGAGTTTTGGGGGAAAAAAGGAGTTTATCCATGCCCGAAGAATTGTGTCAAGTTCCTACTGCAGGAACAAATTAAGGGTGAATCCACCAGTTGGAGGCCTGTTGTGGCAGAAGCTTCTGTTTACTGCCTGAAAAGTTATAGACTCAGCAACATGAGTTATGGAGCCTTCTCTAGCACCCATAAATCTTGGAGGAGAATCAGAGTCTTCAACCATGTACCCACCCAGGCTAATACCATTCCTTGCAGCTGGAATTAATCATGGCATTAGGCAAACAACGGGGGTTCATTAGGACCAAAGGTGACTTTAATTTAATTGAAATATAACTTGGCAAGTAAAGAGGCGATCCAGTTCACAACACCTAATGGGAGGTCTGGGTTATATATGGAAAAGTTAATGGCCGTAAAAATATCCAAACAACATATTTGTGCACGTGTTCCAGTAAAAGTCTGAGCCAACTGCTTTTTAATGGTTTGGGATTTCAGATGTATATATTCATGTTCTATATGAGTGTGCACAGCATAGAAATATGAGGTGGGTGAGGGCATGAGGGAGAGGAGCATTGTGGCCAGGACAGCATTGGTGAAAGCCACCTTCCTCCTTGTGCTGGAGGAGGCTGCTGAACATCTTCTGCCCCCAGAGGGTTTGTCTGCATCATGGGTGTTCCAGCCTTGCTTTAGAGGCTGAGGAATAAAGGTTCTTACCTGTTTTTTGTGGCATTTTGGGTAAAGGCGCCATACAAATATACCCGAAAATGGATGTTTGGAGTTTTTGGCAATTTCATGTATTTAGATTTCATACAACAACGTGAGCCCAAGAAATAAATGAAAACCCCTTAAATAATGATATTGGCATTCTCTTGTGAATGACCACCCACATCCCCCAAAATAACCATATTTAAATACCAGTTAAATCAGCTTGTAAATCAGTGTGACAACACAGGTCTTTTAACCTTCCCTCCCTCCTGTATAACAGGTCCTCCCATTTCTGCATACATACTGCCTCATAAACTGACTCCTACATAAAATATTATTTATATTTTATTAGGTAAATATATGACACTATGCACACATCAGTGGGCTGTGACTTCATAGGACCAGCCTGCAGATTTTGTACTACGTAGCTTTATACCTATTTTATTCCCCAGGCTGTTTTTCATAGAGAAGGGGCCATCTATATTTTCATGGGCATGAAATCTGTATATCCAGCAATAAATGAGAATCTCTACTTTGGAACAGACCATTGGAAATAAAGCTATATATCCACAGGTTTTTTTTTCCATCCCCTTCTCACTGGTGTTTTTCCTTCCCCTCAATTGCTCATGAAAGAGCTCATCTGATGGGCCATGATGGAATCTTGTCTCGTAGCTGATTTCTCATGAGCTGGCCAGTGCTGGTAGTGTGATGCCAGCATTGTGGCAGCTTGTGAGGGGCTTGATTCTTCAGTGCCTGGATTGAGAACCATGTTGGGAAAGACCCTTTAAGGTCATAGAGTCCAACCTTTAACACAGCACTGCCAGGTTCACCACTAAGCCATGTCCCCAAGCACCACCTGAACATCTTTGTGTTTTCTGAACACTTCCAGGAGCAATGATTCCACCACTTCCCTGGGCAGCCTGTCTTTGTGCTTGACCACTATTTTCCCTCAGAGGAGGTTAATTTTCTTCTGTTACTGCATTGAAGATTTTTTTCCCAATACCCAGTTGGTGAAATTAAAGAGTCTTAGATGGCAGTGGGTTAGAAGTGACTAGTGAAAGAATACTTATGCATGGAAAGAAAAAAAAAAGTGCAGGGAGGGGAAAACAGAAGCGAGATAGAGGACAGAGAAATAAAAGGGTTGTGTAGGAGGCTTTAGCTCGGTGTTATCACTTTGGGCAGGTCACTTGGGATGCTCCTGTGCTGGAAGGGACTGCAAGGAGGCACTTGGAGAGTACAGAGCAGGCGCCGGGCAGGGAAAGAATCCATCTCTTGATGGCTGGGCTGAGATTGCCATGTGGTTTTGCTTAGATGGTGCCTCTTGGGGCTTGCTCTGTCTTTTGGTGGCCTGTGTGCCTGTTTCTCATTTCAGCAGTTTCTCTGATGGTTTTATCTCCACCTCCTTTGGGTTTTGGACTACTGGGGAAAAGACAGTCTTTTCACCAGCTGGCTTGAGCCTTCAGCAGGGCTCACCTTGTAGTCAAGCTGGCTTAAAGCATTTCCTTTTCAGTAAAGCAGCTCTCTCAGAAGTTTTGTGAAACCTACAGTTTGTAAGCAGGAAAAGAAAACTGAGATAAATTGACAAATGGAAAACTTGCTGCAGACAGGAGATGGTGGACTTCCAAGCCCCAAGGGGCAGAGAGGGAGTGAATGTTCACAGTGAACCCCTTTCATTCTTGCTACAGCAGATGAGAGATAGGCAGTCATTTCTGCTCTTATCTCTGGTTTTAGCACGGAAATGTGTCTGCCAGACACCTCCTCCTTGTGCTGGAGCTGTCTCCAAAGGGATCTCCCCAAAAGGGGGAGCTTTTAGCCCACCATATGGTGTGTCCCCCGCTGGCTGGCCTGTTTCACTGTGTTGGAGACCCTGCTGGACAAAGAGTGTCTTCCTCACCTTGAGGTTAGCCCTAAAACTTGCCCATCCTCTCTGGAGTGGGGGATATGAGATGTGAAAGCAGCCATGTTTCACCTTGAAAGCCATGCCTTGGCTTCCTTCTTATCAGAGCTCTCCCACCCCTTAAGACTTGGAAAATTTTCCCTCAGAGGAGGTTACGTTTCTTCTGTTGCTGCAGGGAAACAGCAGCACAGGGAGGTGAACAGACTTTGAGGTCCCTGTAGGGTCCCACATGACAGCTCTTCCCACGCCTCCTCCTCCTGACATCTGTTAACATCCCTGTCTGTATGGTGCCTCAAAAGGCCAAAATGCCAAAAGAAGTGTGTTTATTTTTAACTGCTGATGGCATATTTGACCTTCCCCAGCACTTTTTGGCACCTGGTGTCTTGACTACCTTCACATGTGTGACCCTGTATCTGTGAAGCGACCTTAAAGGACTTTAGCTGTCAATCAGCGTGTGGGAGCCTGATCCTGTCACCTTTCTGGGCCTGATGCTGCCCATGCCAGCTCTGCCCTTTGTCCCTGTGCCAGCTGGTGCCTGACACAGCCCCTCTGCAGCGCCCTGCCTCCATGCAGCTGCTGTGCTTGGTGTGTGGCAGAGGGGTGAAAGCTGTGCAGAACCTCTGTGGTGGGTGGGTTTGTTCAGCACTGTGCTGGCCTGGTGCTGGCTCGGTGCCCTTCAGCTTGGCCAAGAGGCCAGGGAGAGTGAAAGTGAACCAGCTGGTTGCTCTTGGAAATTTCCTTGGAAGTAATCTAGGCCGGTCTCAGCCCTGGTCTCCTCCACCAGAATTCCTTCCTGCTTTGCACTGGGAGTGTGGTTCTCCTCACAGGCATTGCTCTGACTCCTGCAGCCTCCAGGGCTAAACCTCTGTGGTCTTTCCTGACCCACTGGGCACATGAGGCTATGAGAGGCACCACAGCTCAGGCAGGGATGGAGTAAGTAGAGGATTGAATGAGATGCCAAAAGTACCCTGGCTCCTCCAGTTTTCAGCTTTCTGTACAAGGATGGATGTGACTGTTGTTGCAGACTTGTTTCCGTGCAAATCTGGGGGCACTGAAGGGTGTTGGGCTCAAGCCCAAGCTCTTGCTCACATTCTGGGGGCTGAATGTGTCTGTCCTCACCCTTTTCTCACTCTCCAGCCTGGACTTGCTACTCACTGAGCAAAGCCAGCAGTGAGGCTGAAAACCAAGGAGTTGATGGGGCTCAATTTGCTTTTCTGGGCTTCTGTGCAAAGTAGCATTTGTCAGGAGGTAAAGGAGGTAAACCAGTTCCTAATTAGTCTGCACAAAGGGTCTAATGCTATAAATGTGGAGTGAGCACTATAAATCCAGCTCCGAGCTGGCTGCACGGTAATTTCCCTGTATAGACAAGCCTCAAGTCACAATTCATTATGGCTCTGCTCCATAGACCCTCCGATGTTGTGCTTCCCCTTTGCTGAGGGCAGATTGTCAAGCTGTGACCCTGCCTTAGTTAATTAACCTTCAAATGGGATTTATTTTCCCTTAGTTACTTGTGTGTGCACACATTTGGTAATAATGACTGTCCGCTCTCCTCGCTCTCGCTAAAAGGGGAGTAAGTCATTTGTTACAGTGTTTTACCAGGGGTAAAAAAATAAGATTTAAAAAAAAAAAATCCAGGCCTCAACTTTTGTGGAAAATTGATAGCTTTATGCCAGAAAGAGACAGTTCCATCACAGCCACTTCTTCAGCTGTCTGCAAATATTTGAAACCCTGAGATATTTAATGTTTTTCAGATGGCGATAAATCTGCAATAGTGTGGGCTCGCTCGAGCCTAGTGAGAGATGAAGTGAGATAGGAGAAAATGCATGAGCCAGCACGGGAGAGGTATTGCTGCTCACACTTCTGCTGATGTCAGGACAGGTTTTCAGGACCTTCCAACATACCAGCTGGCTTCCCTTCACCAGGGAAAAATATACACAAATGTGAGCTTCCAGTTCATTTCCCATCCAGTTGTGAGCTAAATGTTTGCTTTTCTTTGTCTTCTCCCCCCCTCTCCTTTTATTATTTTTGCAATCTGACATTAAAAATATGAACCTACAGCTGGGGAGGAAGAAATGTTACTGGCTGAAAGCTTTTTTTTTTTTTTTTTTTTTTTTTTTTTTTTTTTTTTTTTTTTTTTTTATCTGTCAAGCCTGAGATATTGCTCAGGGTTTGTTTGTTTAACCTTTTGTTTGCTGTTCAGAACCTTGGTGGCAAGTTGCAGAATGTGATTTGGTTGCAGATGTGTTGGTGTCTTAGACTGAGTTTTTTAAGGAGGAAAAAATAGTCAGATCATCTCCATGTGCTTTGCTTATAGCATTGCCTCTGCCTGGGGTAAGCCTTGAATTATTCTCTGTTCCTCTGATACACCTGATGTGCCTGGCTGCTGGTCTGTAGAGAGATGCATGGTCCAGAGGAAGGCTCTGGGATTGGCAGGGACCTTGAGGGCAGGAATGAAGTCTTATCTGTGGCACATCCATCAGGAATGAGTGCTGAGAAGGAACAGGAGAGGATCCTGTCTGGCTTTCAAGATGCTGGGGCTGTGCGTGTCTCACAAGCAGAGCAGAGTGGTGATGAGCTGGGGAAATATGGTGAGGTACAGATGCTTAACTGAGCAAATTGTCATCATCCTCCAGAAACAGGGATGGCAAGCTGCAGCAGAACCTGGTAGCACTGGAGCAGGAGGCCACCTGAAAATTTTCTTATTTATTTTCTTTCAGAAGTGTGGAGTAAAACAGTTATTGCAGAAAAAGCTGCTTAGTTTGTTGGGAGGAACCAAAGAGCAGTCTGGTTCTCTGGATACCAGCACCTTTCACAGCAAGCGAAGGAATTCTGGGTGATGCCAGGGGGATTGTGTGTTGTGAGCAGACTGGAGTGGCAGAGGGACTGGGCTGGACCTCAGTTTGGGTTTCTTGCTTTCAGCCTGCCATGGCTAAATCAAATCCCCCCCACTGCAGCTGTGATTCACTGATGGGTTTTGTCCAAGTGTCTGTTCGTGAAGTTTTAAAGAGACAGAAACACCTCAGCAATTTGATTTTGGCAAACAGCTGTGCGCCAAGTGTGGAACAAAAACAAAAAAAATCCCTGTAAAAATCAGGGAAAATGCCTGCAAATTTCCACACATTTCACAGAGGCGGTGTGGTCTCGGAGGCAGCAGGGTGGTCTGGATGTTTTAGCACTGGTGTAGAAAACAGGCGCTCCTGTGCTCAAATGCCAGCTCCACCACCGATGGGCCATTTTGCCCTGGCAAAGGCACTTGACCTTTCCATGTCTTGGTTCCTCTCTTCTTCCCATTCCCCCCTTTTTTACTTCAAAAATGAGAATTAGTGGCCCCAAATCTGGGTGGTGGCCAGCGTGGGCCTGGCACAGCCAGGGAAGGTGGGGCAGAGGTGGCTGTGTTCCCAGGTTTCAAGGGAGGCCAGGGGCTGGGGGTGTTCCAGGAACCAAGAGCGGCTTTGACCTCGATGGAAGCCCCAACCCTGCAGCACAAGCTGTTAATGCTTAGCTGCCTCCCAGCTCCCTGCTCTGCTCAAGTGTCCCGGGGAAGGGAAGAGGTTTTTCTAGCAGCCGGGCAGCCCGGGTTTGGCAAAGCCCCTGCAGTCTCCACACCCTGCTTTTACATATTCATGCCTATCCAAAATGTTCCCTTCTGGGCTGGATTTTCCCAGGCTTCACCTCTGGTCTGTGAGCTCATGAATCATGGGGAAGGGAACTCTTTTGAAAAGGGTGAAATTTTTTTGGGCAGAGCTGCAGCAGTTAAAATGGCCTAATGCTGTCTGCAAAGGTGGGGTGAAGGGGGAGCAGTTATGGGGAGGTGCAGGGGCTTCTTGGGCTCTGAGTTTGGGAAAGGGAGATGAGAAAGCAACCCAGGCATCCTGGCTGTCCTCTTTCCTATGCAGTTGCCTCGCCTGCCTGTCTTCTCACTGACAATCCCAATTTCTCTGCTGTTGAATGAATGGAAAAGCTCCAATAGGAATTGATTCAGGCCCTAAATTTTGAGCTCTCTGAGGACATCCAGAGCCTACTGCCAAGTTCAGCAGAGCTTTGTAAAATGTGCATTTCAGTTACTTTTTCTCTTCTGGTGTTTCAAGAACACGATTAGGAATTTGGGTGCAATAACCCAGGAGAAACAAGAATAATTGGTAGCTCAGGTGTGCCAAAGTTGAGGATAAGTTGAATATTTTTTTCTCCTGCTGGTGCTCATGGCACAAAACCTGCAGCTAAGAAGGACCTGCTGTGCTGAGGGTTTTATTCCCTTTCTGCCAGTGAGCATCCCTGAGTGGCTGTTGGCAGAGAGCTGCCAGGCCCCTGAACAATTGTAAATCAGAGTCCCTCTAGGGCAGTTTGAACTTGCATCCAGAGCTGCTTTTGGTATCTCTGAGTCCAAAGGGTGTGAGGTGCTCTCTGTCCCTTGTCTCTTCTCCTGGGCTTACACCCACTGCAGTTACTGTAGAACAAACAGGGTGTGTGGTGGAGGGAACACTGCTCTTTTGACTGAGACCATCTGAAGTGGAAACACCAACATAATTTAAGGCTTCTGACTTTTTCAAACTTGTATTGGTTTGATTCTGGGCTTAACTTTCCCTTCTCCCATTATTCAGCATAACAGGGACCTAGCCACAAGTCAGGCTGCCTTACTGCAGTGCTGGCTCCTGCCAGCTCCACTGAAAAGTGAATAACTGGAGAGCTACCTAGCAGAATAGTCAACGAATGCTCCATGTAGCTCTTTTGGAAACAGACATTATTTGCTTTCCTAGATCCACCCAAATAATGTTGTTTGTTCTGCATAATTGGCTTAAAAAGAACTAACTGTGTATCATCTTAACACTATGAAAATGTACTGTAAGTAACTATGGAAAGTTCTTGCCTGTTGGATTCAGAGTATGAGCTGCATGACTTGAATTTTAATAATGATCTTTGCTCAATAAAAGTGCCTTTTTCTCTGATGAGGAATCGAACATGCCCTTATTTTCCAATTAATGCACTTCCTGGAAATTTCCACTTTCTTGTAGCTTGTTGTTCTAGGGCGGTTAAGCAGAAGCAATAATGAAGTATTTTGTTGTAAGATGATGTTATTTTTACAGGCTGTAGCCACAATGCTTTTTCTGACATTTTATGATATATAATTAGTAGCAATGGGAACCAAAATACTTTTCCCAAGGATTGAAATGATTCTAATATGTTTTGTAGCGTGTTGTCCGTGCTTTTTATCCTTTCTCTTATTTCTTTGTATCCAGGTCCAACAAAGCACTTAAAGAAAGCACTATGAGAGTTCTTTGACAACCCATTTCCCCCTTGTTGTCCCTTAACCCCCATTTGGAAACTGAAGCCTTTGTCAAAAATGAAAATTTTAACAGAAATTCCCTGCTTTCGCTGTGTTTTCTGTTGGAAATGCTTTATCCCAGCAGCACTTTGGTAAAGATGTGAAAATGAGATAAGGGGGGTGGCTCCAGAATTTACTGTGCTGGGGAAGATGTGGGGTTTTGGCCAAGGCACCCCTGGGAGTGGAGTAGTCTCCAGCAGGTAGGAGCTGGGGATCTGGTTCTCTTGGTTTGGGCTGTTCAGGGTTTTCTGAAGAGCACAGGAGTGGCTGGATGGAGCAGGGCTGTAACACCAAGTCCTTCTGCCCCTGGGGGAGTGTAAAAGGCAATGCTCCTGGTTTGGTGTGCATGAGGTTCTAGCACAGAGCTCTGGTTCCCTCAGCAGTGCTCCTGGGAATATCTACCATGGGATGATCCACAGTGCTCCTAGATTGGTGTTTGAGAATGCCATGGAGACAGGATCCACTTTTTGGCCCTTTTGTAGAATGAGCAAGGGCTGGCACCTCTTTTGTCCTGTAGCCCTGGCTTTCTTCCATGTTTGTTGCAGGAAGAAGTTTGTAATAGATGAAAAAAAAAATTATTGAGATGGGGAGTTGACTGGAGGTCAGCTCTTGTGTGTAATCACAGGCTTCGTTTTCACTCGTGGGACCCCACTGCTTTGAGGTCTGACTTGCTCCACCCTTTAGAGCAGCCTTTAATTCTATCAGGAGGTGTTTGCATCTCATCTTGGCCACATTTGAAACCAGTCAGCAGCAAATGTATCTGAATACATGTGACATCTTTCCATTTCCCTTGGGTGCAGGGAAACCCCACTACCTAAGTGAGCTTTATAGGCTTTTAGCCTGAGAGTTAGAGGTTTTAAAATTCCTTTAAGGTACCAGAGCCCTCTTTCTGGAGAGGAGCACCAAGTGCTGATGCTACTTAGGATGGGAAATGCATGGTTTTGCTCTAGGCATTTAAATGAGTGGCTGAGCCTGGTAGCACTGCTGAAGGAACAAGAACCTTGTACTGGAGAGGCAAAGAGTTTCCACTGAAAGCCTGTCCCACTGTGCTGAACAGCCCCTTTACTATCTCATGGAGCTGCAGCACTCTGGGGACATTCTCCATAATATAAATGGACCTTGTGGCCTCTCGTGTGCATCCAAGTGGAGCACAAGCAGGGCCGTATGTGTATTTTGACAACTTTAAATTAACATACCATAGCTGCTTAAGTGTTATGACAATGTTCTGTGATCACAGGTCTCAAGGGACGTTTAATGCTTTGGAACAAACCGGTCTCTGGCCTGAAGTGTCTCAGGTTAGCTGGGGTTGCACCATTGATGGATTTGACCCTGTGAGTTCAGTGGCTCCAGCAGGCTGTTTGCAAGAGTCAAACTCTGGCAAATGATCGACTCTGAGCTCAGTTGGAAAAGCTTGTGAAATGAAATCACAGTGCTTTGCCCATTAGGCTTGGGATGAAAAGCGAGCCTGAGAGCTGCCAGTGGCTCATATTTCATGTGCAGAGATTTACTTGTATTAGTTAAGATTGCGATGAGTTTGAGAAAGGGAGAGGGAGACAATTTGTAAGCCAACACAGAAATAATACTTCCCTATAGTAAGTGTGTAATGAGAACTGGTGCTTTTATTGGATTGAATAAGTTCAGATTGTTTTTAAGATATACATGTTTTGAACAGTGAACTGTATCACTTGTGATTGACCTCCTGTGTTATTTTTACATCACTTCTTATTTCTCTACATCCTGAGTTTGCTTCTGAGACTTTCATTCCTATTCCTCTGCTCTTTTCTTTTCACACCTCTTCCCTTAATCTTTCCTGCTCTGGCTTTGGAAGTCTGTTTCCTTTTAATGGACATCTAATATTTGTCATGGTGAGTGCACACTTTGCACTAAGCAGGTCTCTAGGACGTGATTGCAGCACATGTAAGCAAACTTGAGCTGGTTTTAATCAGAAAGCAAAGTACCCATGGCATCAAAGAGCCCTGAAGAGCTCTGCTTGTGCTGTGGCTTGCAGCAGATACATTAACCACTGTAGCAGTGTCCTTCATTGCCTTGGTGCTTGCTGTGGAGCTCAGGTCATCTGGCAATTAGATCTGGTATAAAGAGCAAATTCATCTGCAGTGCTGAGTCTGGCAGAGTCCCCACCACAGCCGCATGCCACAGTCCTGCCTGGCTGCTGACAGACTTCCCTGCAACTTCAAGGTTTTGGCTCTTGAATCTAATGGTTGAGGTCAAGAATTTAATTAAACTTTGAATAGAAGAAAGCTGCCCATCTGCTGGATCCCTTCCAGAGCAAGTGAGCTCTCTCACAGTAAGCAAGGGAGGCTATTTCAACTAATTTAATAGTCCTTGGCTTCGGATGTTACTTCCTCTTTGGTATGGGATTTAATTTTTTTCCGTGCTTTGCATTTGATGACTAGAACGAGATACAGATCCTGCCAGTTTCTTTGGGAAGTGGTAGATATATCTCAAAGCAGGGAGCCAGCTGTTGGGCTTGGGCAGGTGATTTCAGACCCACTTTCCATGAAATCAGGGCTTGAGTGCTTTAATTTTGGCCTGATTTTCTGAATGAGCTGAGGATCTACCTGCCTTCTGAACATCTTCTAGTGCTCCCTACAGATCACCCTCCAGTATTGATGACCCTTAACAAGCAGTGGCAATGAGGATGTAGTATGGTTTATTATTTGTCTATGCTTCTATTGGACTCAGGAACAGATGGGGAAAACCAGCCTGTGAGCAGGAAAAACCCAACCAACACATCAGCCCTGCCCTAAGTTACTTCCAGACTAGTAGTGATCTGTCTTCTCCAGCTTGCTGCAGGCAAGCAGGCATGGCTAGGGAATACTGGAGTCAGTGAACAAATGCAGAGGTCCAGAGGTTACACTGAATTTTAGAGTAAGAGACAGAGATAAGAGAAATTCATATATGTGTGTGTGTGTGTATTTTTATATATATAAACTCTTTCATTCTGGAATTCCACTGCTGCTTGTCTTGTGTGGAAGTACTTATCCATACTTGTAGTGGATATGCTGGTGATGTACATGTAGATGGAGCATTAAGAGATCAGAAAATTCCTCAAATCTCATTTACAGCAGAACTAGGTACCAAACTGGTTTTAAAGAAGGTTAAATTGAAACTGTTGAAAAGCTGTTGAAGAATTTCTGACAGAAAACTGGGATTTCAACCAAGAGGATTTGGTTCCCCTGGGTAATTTCTGGTTTTCATCAGACCCTAATCATGCAGTCTAGCTCTCCACATACCTCCATTGTTCATCAAACTGGGCAAGTGAGGCCTGATACCTTTTGCCAACATTTCTATGTAAAAAAAAAAAGGAAAGCTGATTATTATTTTTACCAGCTCTCCCTTTTCTCCCTTTGTGTGCATAAAGCTTCAATAACACACCTTGTTCAGCTAGGATATCTCTAGGTGGGCTCATTCCTGTGCTGAACAACCATGGAAAGTGAGAGGAAAGCAGTGGTGTCCCTCTTGAAGAGGACCCCTCCAAGGATTTGGAGAACAGTTAACAAACAATCAGCTACAAGAGGAAGAGGCCAGGAGAAATGAGAATAGTGGGGGTAGAGTTTGCCTTTGATCGTGGCTGTGGCAGCAGAGCCATGCACTGTCAGATCTGCTGGGAAGTTGCTGCCAATGGGTGAAGAAAAAGTGGAATGAAAGTCCCTTCAGGGAGCAGAGGGCCTGAGTGTTGCCAGGAAGAGGCTGTGATCCCTTCTGGCTGGGTCACACTTGGTGGTTCCTGAGCAGCTCATATCCCATTCCTTCCTGGTTTGGGGGAATATCCTCTGCTCAGCTGGAATCCAGAGGTAGGGTGGGTCCATGAGAACATCCCTGTGTTTTTTAGGTTTAAGTCTTCATTAGGAATCTGTTCCACCAACATCTCTTGCAGGCTGTTTTCAGACAAAGATCCTGCCAGGAGTTCGTGATGCAGGTCACTCCAAACCCAGTGATGTTACCCTCGTCCCTGCCCCTCACTTTGCAAATGTTTTTCTCATTTGTTCCATGGTGACTTTTGAACTGCCCCTATTTTAAGACTGAAATGAGAGAGATAAAATGTTTTTAATTTTAATTAAAACAAAGTTTATTTTATTTCATTAGCTAGCCATGTTATTTCAGGGCTTGACAGTAAAGTTATATGTTACCCTGTGGGTACTTCTAATTGTGTTACGAGGTTTCTAGTTCATTCTGTCCAGAACAGTTTGACTCCTGTGCTGAGCTCCATCCTTCTGCAGCCCTGAACCAGCACAGCTAATGAAAAACACTCCAGTAATAACATGGGGCTCTCAAGGGCTCCAGATAATTGGGGGGAAGGTACTATTAATTTTACTGGAAGGCAAGCCGGCTGAGCTCTGAGAGCCTACTGCTAAAGACACCAAGAAACAGGGCCTGATCACTTTGGAGGAAAGATAAGAATGTGGAAGCTGGTCAAAGTAAACCTACAGACCTAGAGAAAACATTCTGTTAGTAAATGTCAGTGTAGGGACATGTCAGACTGAGGCAGCCCTTGGTCTAGTGAGTTCCTGTGGGCAAGGCAGGAGGTGGGATCCTCTCCTGCCATGCTGTTGGGAGATGCATTCCCAATGTGCAGCTTCCGAGAGACCAGTGGGAAAATAACAAGCTCAGGGTGGAAACTGGGACTGTCAAGGCTTTTCTTCCCCCTCCAGTAAGCAAGAATAGTTCCTGCTCTATCCTGGGACTATTTGGGCTGTTCCTGGACACCTGGTCCCCCTGCTGCTTGTGGCAGCATGAGCACAATGCACTTGGGAAAGAGAGATAGGAAACCAAGAGGAGGCTGCTGGGGGTCGTGCTCCCTGCAAAAGCCTCTCCCTGTTCATTAGGAGTTACAGATTTGCTTAAATCCCAATCGTAAATCCTGATATCTTGTGCAGTGTGAACCCAGGGTGGCTGTAAAACACTTTTGCAGGGGAACTTGAATAGAGAATTACACTGATTTAGAGGTGTTTTGTCTGCTGTCCCTGGTATAGCTGCTGCTGAAGTTCTGGTGCCTGGAATTTATTTGCTCCAGCAGAGAAGGTGCAAAGGCAGAGGCGTGACAGTTTAATTCTTCTCTTGTGTTCCTTGCATGGTTATAATGTTTTCAAGAAAATATTTAATAGGCGTTTAAGGCTAAATGAATCATGTGTGAAATGGAAGGGTGTTTTGAGGATAGCTGGTAAAGCAGGATAGAGGAGGTTCAAGTTCCCTTACTTTGTCCTAGGGATCAGGACTACAGAAGGCAGATAGGAGCCTAATTTCCAGTGTGCCAGCCCAGTACCTCTGACTCAATGGGTCAAATCTCTTTGTTCCTTTTCTGTCCTATTTGGTGGTGCATGGGGATGTATTATCTCAAGCTTGGGTAGTGTATCAGCTGTCTTGCTAACTTCCCTACTTGTTTCTCTTGCTGGTTGGCATTGTAGACTTACATAATTGTGTAAAAATATGGAATTCTTTTAAGTTGGTAGATCCAGTTTGGATTTCCAAATCCACTGGATTGTGCTGTGCTTAACCTTCAGTATGTTATTGTTTTAGTAGTTTTGTCCAATATGAATAACACCTTATACCATAACATCCTCAGTGGATGTAGAAGGAAGTTCCAGAAAGAACTGGAAAGGGTTCCAGGAAAGTCAAGCTGTATGGCTTGTTTGATTTTTCTGTTTAGCCTCTTAAAGTAGCCAGAGAAGGAGAATAAAAACATTACAAAGGATATGTTGCTGGATAAAAGATATTCCATTACAAACCCTGTCAACATTAATAACTTGCATCTCTTCAATAGTGCTCCGAGCTGTCAATAAGAAACAGGAATCAACCAAGATTAAAACTGATCTGTCAGAAGGCAGATTGTATCAGAAAGATAATAGAATCAAATTAATTTATGATGAGATTTCACAACAGACAACGAGGCAATACTGAAAACCACAGTCCAATGTAATCCCTTTGAAGAAACGTTGTACTTATTACAGCTGTGATGATTGCAAATGTTTGGTTTAAAAGTCTGTGTTGCAGTCTGGAGGAAAAAACCCAGGCTATTTATGGTCTCCAGTTTTTAAAGATGGGAGCTAAAGAAAATAAGCCTGGAGAAATATGAGCTGAAGCTTAATATTTCCGTCTTCATTTAAGAAGGGCTGGTTAGAAAATAGACCTGCCAGCCTGAAGGAGATTTGGATGTGTCAACATTTTGTTGGGTTTTTGAAATTTTTGGCTCTTGGTTAAAATTAAAAAGTCAAAATAACCTGTTTCCAGTGAATAAAAAGTTTTGATGTAATAGTGTCAAAATATTTAACTCTGTCATTTTCTTCACAAAGTTAAACTGCTTCAAAACAATTATCTCATTTGTGATTAACATTTTGACTTAGAAAAGCATGATTTTAAACTCAGCTTGGTCAAGGATACCTCACTTCTGACTGGAAAGTCAAATACCATGTTTCAAAAGGATGCTTTTGATTTTATAACTCTACTTTCTTAGAATTTGCCATTTTCTCTTGCTTGAGGAATGGGAGTAGGAAGAGGTCACCTGTATTAAACAATAGTTTATGGTGGAGGAGAGGAAAGAAAAAGATCTTCTGGTAATGCAAAATTAGGGCTATATCTGTATCCCTACTTAAATTTTCTTAGTGGTTAATGCACATGAAGCAGCCAATCTCCCATGGTTTGAGATCTCCCCTTGTTACTTTCCTTGATCCTGATCTTCCTTTTCCAGTCCATGACACTGGATAGGGCACTCTGCCTTTGGAGTGGGATCAGTTCATGTTGTCCAGTTTGATTGGGAAGGTCTGTGACTCGTTTTTGTTAGTCCTGGGCTTGCCTTCATAAACCTGACCAAAGGACTTGCAGGGTGAACGTGATGATGTACTCAGTCCTCTTCTCTTTCCTGAGCCAAAGCAAGTGAGGTACAACCAAAGCAGGCCTTGGATGTGCCTTGTCTTTTTGCACATCCTGCATCATCCTATTTGGCAGAGCACAAATATCCCTTTTGCTGTATCTGAGTGGGGCCCCCGAAGTCTCAAACAGCCCAATACTGACTTTGAATCCTGAGATGTGCCAGCACTGCCCTCCCCCAAAGGGGAAGGGGCTGGGTGCTGTTGAGAATTGTGGCAAGGGCTGTTCCCACACCTGCGTGCCTGGAGGCAGGCAAGGGGTGAAAACAGCAGGTTTTGGGGATGGGATCTTGGTTTTGTTCTGACTGATACCATGACCCAAGGAAGCCCAAATTCCTGGTTTAGGGAGTGAGAATATGGAGGTCTGGAGCTGCCCTTCCCATGCCCGTGATGTGTGTGCTGCTGTGAGAAGCCCTGCTGGCTGTTTTGGAGCAGGTGCTGTGGGGCGGGGGGAAATCAATGCTCCTTCCCCTTCCTTCTCCACCCTTTCATCTCCACAAAGGGACCTGTGCTCCAGCTGAATTGAACTTCCTCCAGTGGCTCCAGATGTGTTTGAGGAGTCTGTCTCTCTTCACCACCCCCTCCTCTTTTTGCTGGAAGTTTCTGCCATCAGCGTTGCTGGATGTGGAAATCTGTGGCTGCAATCAAACTGAGAGGTGGGAGTATCCAGGACAGAAGTCCGAGGGGGAAAACGTGTCCCTTCTCCCTCACTCCCTGTGTTGCTTATAAATCAAAATAAGCAACCTGAATTTAAACGGTGCTTTTAAAGGGATAAATCCCTCGGTTCCTTCTTGCCTGTGCTGATGCCTGCCAGGCTGTGTGTGGGCACCGTCCGCAGTGCACTTAGCACTGACTCCCCTCCGGCTTAATGACAAGTTCTCACTTTGTTTGTTGCTGTTTGTTTTGTTTTGTTTTTTTCTCCTTCCAGCCAAGCTGACATTTAATTCTGCCGCAGCCAGTTAAATATAACCCTGAAACCTGTGGGTGAGAAAATGTGGCTCTCTGTCACGCTCATTTCAGAGGAGCCAATTAGCAATGGTGATCCTTGGGACTTGGCAGCCTCTTCTCAGGCACCTGGCAGCCCTGGCCCTGCCTGTCATTCTTGGGGTAATGTGCTAGGAAATGGTCTTGTGGTTTACTAAGAAAAGCAAAACAAACTCCCTCTTCCCCGCCTTTGCAACACAACAACCTGTGGGCATAATTGATTTGCAAGATTTGCAGTCAGGATGTGGCTTTGTTGCAGATGAAGCTGGTGAATAGCCTGCTCCTTGCTGGCTCTTTGCCTGATTCTCCTTGCTCCAGCAATTTTCCACATTCGAAGGCATCCAGTTTGGAGGTGCTAATGGGACATGGCTCCCTCTTTTACCTCACCCTTTCTTTTACCAGCTTAGTTCCCCTTCTCTCTTTCCCTGCTGCAGTGCTGGTACAATGCCTCCCATCCCTGTGATCTCTGCCAGGGGCTGCTGTCCTCCCAGGTGTAAATATACCTCACACTGTGCTGGGTCAGTCCACAGGGTGTCCAGACCAGTGCTGTGTGTGGGTCTGCTTGCTGAAGTTGGGAAAAATGAGATGAGAGTGACTCTTCTCCTGGCGCTTTCTCTATGCTGGAAGTGTAGCTATAAGGTGGGGTGGAGTCAGTGATGGGCCTGGCATTGAATTTGTCTTGTCCTCTTTATATTTTTTATTATTTTAACTCAACTCTGAAAGGGTTCTTGGTCTTCAAAATGCCCTAGTAAAGGCTTTTGTTGCTGCTGTCTGTTTTCCTGACCTCTTCAGCAGTCACCCTTTTCTTGCAATACTGTGAGAAACTGGTTAATTTTGTCCCACTGTGTCGTGTGTGGTTTGTCCTCTCTTTTCATGGAAAACATCAGAAGCTGTGTCAGTGCAACTGTTCTTTTCTGAGTTTGCAGGTAACAGGATTAAAAAAAAGGCAGGAAAGCTGGGCTAGTTTGAGCCATTTATGGCTGGTTTATGCAGATCTCTGCTGTGTCTAAGCCAGGGCTCTCTTTCCTTCCCAGAAATGCTCCTCCCTGACTCCCTTATGCTTTTAGGACCTGCATTTTCATTTGCAGTTTCCTACTTCTGACTTGATCCCTGCCTTCTCCCCCTCCTGCCAAGCTGAGTATGGTGCAAGGTGAACCTCCAGGGTGGAGGACACCTGTGTTGTACATTAGGTGCTGGTGAGTGAGGACAGCTGGGGCTACCATCAGCCCTCTGACCCTTGTGCAGTTGGCTCCTGGTGGTGATCACAGAGCAGGCAACACAATGGCAATCCAGCAAACAGAGGAACATATGATATTCATAAAAGAGCAGGAGTGATTCCCTGTCTGCTGCAGTAGGAATGGAGGATTAACTCTGCTGTTCTCTGGGCTTTAGCTGCTGTCTCTTATCACTTCTTACCTGGCAGTCTGAGCTGCCATGTAACCTCTGTTCTGTGTCTTGCTGGTGCCTGGCTGTGGAGTGGTGTGATCCAAAATCCCTTGCAGATGAGGGAGATGGAGAAGGCTGCCTGAAACCACCTGGACACACGGTGCCCACAGGCATTAATTGGTGTGGAGAGAGAGTGATGGTTTGAGGGCTCTCTGAACCCATCTCCAGTTTTCAATGCATGTGTGGGGAATGGCCCAGCTTTGGTTTTCTGACTTAAAATGAAGCATGATGGATATCTTGTGCATGGTGCTTAGACATCATCGTCACTTCTGTGTTTTATACTTGGCTGTGGATTATCTTCAAAAGATTTGCAGCAAAATAGTTCCTCAAAACAATGTTTCCTCTTAGTGCTGAGACTTATTTTCCTTGCACTCCTTTGATTTTTATCTTCTATGCATTCTCTGTACGTCACCCTAACAAGTCTTAGAGGCTGGACAGTGTCCATATCACATCAATACTGAATTTCATTATATACAAACATCAATCTGGCTCTGGGCTGCCTTTTTAAACTGTCATCCAACCTGGTGGTATTCAGTTTCTGTTTAGGTCTGACCGTGGAAAAGCATCGCTTCAAAGCTTGTTCCCCATAATGTTCAGATCAAAACAGTTCCTCTGTGTGTTTATAATAAAAATATATTTTCACCAGCTCTTGGGAGCATTGACATTTTCATCAAGGCAATTTTCTATGGCGCCAATCCATCACAGCACACGAGCTGTTCCATTGGTTCCAATACTACTACTCATTGCTTAAAGTAAATTGTTTGCTTAAAAGCTTGTTGGATCGGGGCCTATAAGCGAGAAAAGATTGCTGATTAGAAAGCACATTTGTTTCTGTTGTGGGATTTGATGGCAAATTAAGGACACTAGGAGGATTCAAAGATTAATACCACTGTATTTTGGGAAAGAAATACTTTAATACTTTCACATTATCGAGGCCCTGTAATAAACAGAGATTATGCAAATGGGACACTAAACACCAAATCCCAGACATTAATGGGGTTCAGGGAGTGCAAACTGAAGGCAGAATTAATCTCTGAGAGAACTAAATGGCTATTTTCATGCTTATGATCTTAACATACTTTCAACTTCACCTTAATGAAAGACACACTCGGCTCGCTGTTAAAAGAGGCACTTAAAAGGTATTAGAGGCATAAGTCCAGCTGTTACAAACTCCAATAAATTTGGATTAGGTCTCCACTGTTTGAGTTGCGTGTGTGGGTGCCTGACCTCAAAGCAAGTTGTTGGTTTTTTAACTTATTGATATATAGCATTACATCAGGTTAATTACGCCCTGCTGTATTTCATGTCGTCCCGGCACAAACCCGTGTGCGCCGTGTTGTGGGGAGCAGGGATCCGGGAGCCTTGGGGGGCTGGGGTGTGCTGGCCACCCGCCCACCACCAGCCCTCCCTGGAGATGGATGCTTTGCAGAGGCGGCTGCTTGGTTTTACAGTACACAACTGGCTCCCTGCCCTCCCTTCTCCACCCCATCCCATATTTTCATTCCCTGGGGTGACTTCCCTTCACCCTGCTTGATAACAGAGCATATTTTAAAATTTTTATTTTGGTGCGTTGGGGCAAAATGCCTGATGTCTTAGGGCGGAATTAAGAGTTTGAATTGACGGGGCTTTATGAATTTTGTCTCACTGGATCAAATATTTGGTCCTTGTGCTGTTTTGCTATGAATTCCTGGCCACCCATGAAAGGGATGGTGCATGGGTAGAGCAACGTTCAGATTTACAGCTGCATCTGCGTAGATGGGTCGAGATAGCAGCAAACCTTTTGCTCTGAAGGCACTGCAGCCACCACGACAAAAGAGATGGCTTAAAATTGCATTTCCATTTAAAGTAACACCAAGCAGCCAGCGCAGCCATGTGAGGGAAATATAAAGCTCTGCGATAGGGAGCGAATGAGGAGAGGGGGGGAAAAAACCTGGGTAGCGAGTAACTAAAATAGATGAAGTGGAACAGTTGGAAGTCCCAACTTGAGTGACAAGGGAGAAAGAAGAGATCCAAAGTCAGCACCAGATGACTCCAGTTTCACATCCCATCTCTCTCCCCCCGCTTTTGCCACTGTTGCCGCAGCTTTCCCAGCAGAGGCAAGAAAAAAACAGAACGTCTTTTCCAGATTTGGGGGCTGAGCGGCCTCACATGTTGACACAGCAATAATTTTTAATGAGAAATTTTTAGTATTTGTGTGGGAGAAGTTAGAGTTGTGTACACAGATGCCTCTCCGGCCACCACGCCGTGGCCGGGCCCGGCCGCGTCCCCCTCCGGCCCGGCCCGCGGGGTCCCGAGGCAGATTCCTTTCAGGCGAAGGGAAACATTTAGGCTTGCTCACCTTTGAACTGCCTGCGATGCTGTTTACCTTGGCAAGACAAAGTGGCAGTTTTACAGATATTAAAAACAGTCCTGAGGGGAATCTGGAGGCCTTCCTATGTTTTAATCACCCAATTTAGCCAGCCCAAGGACTCGGCTGGAGGGAAAATGTGTGGCAAATCTTGTTTCGTTTTATCTTTTAAAAAGGAGATTTAACAAAAAATAGCCCAGTGCTAAAACAAGAAGGGAGAAAAATAATGTGCATTTTAGTTTTTATTCCCTTCCCTCTTGAAAAAAAAAAAGGTGGGAATTCTCATATTAATCCATAGCACCTCCACGCTCCATATGGTTTCTTTTTTGGCATTTCCTGCTGGGCTGTGCTCTACCTCAGCTAACCCCGCTCCCCTTGCCCTCTCTGGGTGCGTTCCTCTTCTAATTTGATTTGTACCTGTCAGGAGAGATGGGTGCAAATGAGTTTTGCCCACATCTTGAGGCAAGATAGCCCCTCCCTGCCAGCACTCTCTCTGGTGTGCACGATTAAAAAGAAAATTGGGTTTTTGTGGGGGAAGAGATTTTAAAGGAGTCATGAGTGATGTCTGAAGTTATGCTGAGGTCAGGACCTTGCTTATTGATTTTCTGACACAGCAGAACCACGTACAAAAGGAAGAGACCTCCTTGCCTCCCCCTGATCCCAGATATTTCTCCAGCTTGTAAAAAAAAAAAATTAAAGGAAAAAAAAAATCTGGCTGCAAGCAGTCAGGCTTCAGCCGGCCTGTCAGACAGCTCTCTGCAGGAACACAATCCATGTTGATTTTACAGAGAAGGTTGTTATCCACATTTCACCACTGATTTATTGTTTTTTAACCAGCTCCTTATGCTAGACCTTTTTTTTTTTTTTTAAAAAAGGTCCTTTTGCACTTTGTGAGCGAGGAGATTCACTGGTGGTGCAGTGGAGGTGCTGCTGCCCTGCTCTTGCCAAGCTGGGCAGGAGCAGGGGGAGTGCTGCCATCCTCCAGCCCCTGCCACCAGCCACCTGTGATGCTCTCCTTAATATTGGTCAGAATTTGTAAGTGCTGTGGCTGAGGTCCAGTAACACACTCTGGGGTCTGCTCTGCCCATGGGCTGCTGTGGGGCAGCCTGGCTTTGAGATGCTGAGAGCTCTTTGGTTGCTTCAAGAGTGAGATGGGTATGTTGGAGAAAGGCCTGAGGAAGCCCTGCAGAATCAAAGTGGCCAAACACGTCGTGTCGCCTCCATCTGCAGAATTCATTAGGCGAGCTTGATTGGCCTTTGTTAAACAAAGATGGGATAAGGTTTCATACTTTTTCTGTGGGAGTCAAGCTAGAGTTTCAGGCTGATGATTTAGTCAGGTGTAAGCATGAAGTTTCCAATTTAGAGAAATAAATCTAAAGTGATTTTATTATCCTCTGTTTTACCCTGACACCCTGCTTCACCCCAACTCCCTGTCAGAGCACACATGACGTGTTTATACAGGCTGCACTGTCATCGACTGGCAGCCAATATAACACGAGACACAAAATGCATCTTCTGCCCAACGCAGGCTTTGGTAGCTTCTATATTTCATCATCTTCCTTCTCCTCTTCCTTTCTCTGAATCCCTGGTATTCTGCCTGGCAAGGCTGCGTGCCCCGGCTCCACGGCAAGAGTTGTCAGTGTGCCGAGACACAGAGTTTTGGATCTCCTCGTGTAGCCACAGCTTTGTTTTGCTTCATTCCATGCATCTTCCAGGGAGATCCTTGGATCAGACTAGGCGTCCTGTGGCTGGAGTAATTTTAACAAATGTGTGTGTGCTTGAAGCACCCAAAAAATATTTTTTTTTAGTGGTGATTGGTGAAATTTTAAATAGAAAATGTCTTGTTTGCTTATTTTCTGTGTTAGGAGCAAATATCCTGTGAAAACTCTATGTTAAGATTTTGACAGTATACTCATGAAAAAAAGTTATGTGATTAAATTGGCTGAAAATACCTGTTTTCAAAAGTGACTTACAGAAAAAGCAATATAAAAGTACAGATAGCGATGCTGGGGGGAAGAAAGCAAACTGCTTTGGCCAGGATCTCTGATCCCGTTGATTAGGAGTCTCTGCAATTCAGTTATTAGTTAGAACATAAGGACACAAAAAGCAATAGGTCAAATTCATTTCTTCATCTCAGATATATCCCTGTTGACTTCAGTGAAGTTCCTTTAATGATGAATTTGTCCTGCTGGCTCAAAGATAAAAAGAGAAGTTATTTTTGTTTAATATTTCAACAAGGGGAAGAGGTTAGTGAGGGAATTTGGTTTGCACAAGTTGTGTTTTTCCATCAAGTTTAGCAAGGGCAGCCACCACCTAGACAGCTCTGTTGTATATTTGTCTTTTTGAGGGCTGAGTGCTTTCTCTATGGACTCTCCCAAGCCCTTGCAAGGCGATTTTTGCCAGACACAACTCGCAAAGGACACTCACAGCCATGGTTTGTTTGTGTTCCTGCCAGCAGGGTAGGGAGCTGCCCTCCTTCAGGTGCCTGCTGATCCGATTTCATCTGTGGTAAAACTTGGGGAGGCAGGGCTGTGTCTGTCTGTTGTCCCTGGCACCACAGCAACTGAGTGCCACCACCTGGTGCTCCCAGCAACGTGCCTAACCCTGGTGCCAACGTGACTGAGCTTTTCCTGGGTGAGTCTCTTGCTGCTGGGCTTGTGTTTGCCTTAATGCACAGTTTTGACTGATATGATGTCCTTGGCTGTCCAATACTTTTCTCTTGTGCTTTAGCAGGAATGAGTTCAGGTTTTTTCCATCTTTATCACCCTGTCCTGGCTGAGGGCAGAATAGTGAGAGAGGCCAGGACTCCACAAAACCTTGGAATGCCTTTGGAGACTGTGTGAGGAAAAAGCCAACTCCAGCCAGGCTGCTTCTGCTTGTACCTAGACTGTGTGGAAGAGCAGGATTCCATGTTCCTCATTCAAGCTAGACCAGGACTCTGCATGTATCACAGGCAGATGAATGAGGAGGCTTGGCTTTCTTGTGGGACCAAACTCTGAGTGAACTTGGTGATGTGAGAATCCCTCCTCTGTACTCCCTGGAGCAGTCAACTTGTGCTGTGGTGTTTGGCGATGTTGAGCAGCGTGGGTTGAGTTTATGGATGTTGGACAGGTGTTCATGGAGAGTTGTTTCACCACCTCACTCTTGCTCCAGGGAAAATGGCCCCTTGCCCAGGCAAGAAGTCAAAAGCCTCACTGGCCATTGTCCGTCCTGGAGTTCAAGGCACCTGGCAGGTTTCTCTAAGCCTTGGCTAACAATAGCCTCTCTGCTGTGAGCAGTATTGCTTTTAAACCCGAGAGGAAAATGTTTTCACAGAAGAGAAGGAAACCTTTCCTGTGCTCTTCTCATTTTTGTATCCCTGGGTGCTTTCCAGAGTAATTCAAAACCATTGCAACTCAACAAATGGAAACACCAAGTAGCGCAGTGTGTGGTTTGGCAAACTTCTCAATCTGAAGTAACTTTAGGGAGACCTCAGCTTTCTCCAAGGAAAAACGACCTTTAAATAGTGATGTTTCTGGAAAAGAACTGCCATTTTTTGAGATGCTAACCTGAGTGTGGTTAGTGACAGAGCAGTGTCACTTTATTTCCCTCTTGGTCCACTGTCCCCTATGTTGGCCATTGTCCATGGTTACCTGTGAGAAGGGCCTCAGTGGTGGGGAAACTGGGAGAAAGTTTCTCAGGAGTATGAGCTTAGGTCTTGCCTGTGCTTGCATTTACCCCTGATGAATGCTGCTATTAATCCCTCAATTCCTGCAGGATGTGGAAGTCTGATGTAGGATGAGGGTCTTCAGGCATGGAATTTGGTTGTGCCCTTGTTCCTTGATATGAGGTTTGACAACCATTCCCAGATCTCGTAGTTATGTAGGCCTCATGGCTGTTTCTGCCAAGGACAAAAGACTTTTGGGACAGAAAGGGGGAGAACAAGAAAGCCTAGAGAAAACAGATGTGAGGGGTTGAATGAAAAGTTAGAGGTTAAAACCTTGATGTAGCCACATGGCTGTGAGGGAGAGGGCTGAGTTAGGAGCTGGCAGCATATTCACGTGGTACTCCCCTGCACTGACCCAGTGTCATTGCCCTCAGCATCTCCTGCTGTCCTGCTTCCTCCTGGCTTACCCAGTAGCCCTCATGCCAGCATGTCCCTGCTGCCACTCAAGTGGATGAGCATCAGGCTGGGAGACCACACGTGAACTTCTTGTGAGGTACAGATGTTACAGAGTCAAAGCCTGGCCACCCTTGGTCTAGGAGGGACTTGAGTTTCCAGTGCCCCAGAGAAGCAGGAAGTGCAGGAGACATGGATATCATGAGAAAAGAATCGATAGTCCCCCCTCAGCCTGACCAAATATTGATTTTGCCATTCAGTTCGTATCGTTTTTCACTGCCGCGCCAGCCCTCGGGGTGGGAGCTCCTGCTCGCAGCCCCACCAAGGGTGTTTTGGGAAGGGAGGGATGCAGAGGGACCAGACCTCTCACTGGGCAGGGTGAGGACAAGGATCAGTCACCTTCTAAACTGACCTTGGCTGGGGGGCTGGCAGTGGTGGGGAGGGGAGCTTTTGTCACCCACTTCTCCCCAAAACCTCCAGCACCACCCCATTACTAATGCTGTTGAGGGAGCTTACCTTGGAAGAGATTTATGGTCTTGCATTCCCTGTCAAGTGCCCCCCACTGTGCTAGGACTCTACTCTGTGTTTAAGGTTTGATATAAAATCCAGGGAATGTAAAGGATCTTCCTGGCTTTCGTCAATTTTGGAGTAGGCAGTTAATTTTCAAATCCAATCATTAATAAACGCAACAATTGGCAACCACAATTCAGCCTTCCCCAGCAATTCCTGCTACCACAACTTTGCGGGAGTGCTGCTATCCAAACACTCCCAAATTATGATTTTTAACTTAAAATTGTATCTTCCACTGCTGGAGGTAAAAGTATTAATATATAAATAAAAGCTAATTCTGTCCTGGTTGTTTTTCTTCATGAGGTCACCAGTCCCTGAGGAATTATAAGCAAAATAGCAGAGTGCCTAACAAGAAATAGAAAAAAAAAATCATCTCTCATGGTATGAAAAAGAAAGATGTTTGGAATGTTTTTAAAGGATGCTCTTTAGCTTTCTTTGGTTGCAGCTTCTACCACATGTATTATGTTTTCCTGGGATTGGAAATGACAGTCTTCTGTTGCTGTTGCTAACAGCTAGACTTGCTGGGACTTATGTAGCCAGTTAATTTTTTTTTTTAATTTGTAGCTGATTTATATATTGATATAATGATGCAAACTCACTTTGAATCCCCATTAAAACAATAATTTTCAATAATTCTGTGGTCTCAAGGAAATATTGACTTGTCATCTTCACAAATCTTTGGCTTAATTTTAAGTTATGTTACCTGATGGGAAAATAGTCTTTAAAACAGGAAAAATGGTGTATGGACTTTTTTCAGACAGCTTTGGGTAGTATTTCTGTATAAACCAAAAAACCAACCAGCCTTACAAAAACATCAGAGCACCAATAAGTATCAGAGCTGTTTGTGTGTTCATATGATGTGAGCCACCTGTTGCAAAGAAAAACTGGGCCAATTTTCAAATTCTCATCTGTATTTTGCACATCTGGATGCATTGGTCTTCTCTTAGCAATGCTGCCTGTTAAGGCAAGATGCTTCATTCAGGGAGTGTTGCCATGGTGGAGCAGGTACCAGGAAGGCTGTAGGATCCCCACACCTGAGGGCTTTCAATACCTGCTCTGCTCTTGGCAATAATCCTCCTGCAAGGGGGAAATGAGACCAGGCAATCTTCTTTTACCCTTTCAGAAAACACATCCATGCTTCTATGGTGCTTTTGCACCTTTTCCAGGGCTGTCTCCTGTTGTGTTGTCTGTCTTCAGTGAGGCAGTGCTGTCCTGAAGCAGCTGCAGGCTGACATGTAACCTCAGGGACATTGGCGATCCCATCTGGAGTGGGGATGTGTTAAATGCACAAGACTGAAGTCATGCTCTTTCAGGCAAAGGAGTTTGTGTCACACACCATGCCTCAGGCACAAAAGCCTGAATTTTGCCAGTTGTAGGCATTTTGCTGTGGCATCTCAGTTGGAACAGCCTGGGTGCACTCCCCAGGCAGAAAAGAAAAACCCTCTAGAGAACAACTCAGTCTTCCAAAATCAGCTGGCTCTAGGGAATGGGGTGACTGAGCTGCCCTTGGGTACTGTTGCTTTCTGTCCATGGATAAGAAAGCATCCACAGTGGTTGTTGCTGTGTTTTATGGGACCACAGATGAAAATTAGAGTATGAACCCTGGCCTTGGACTGACCTTCTCATGCAATGCCCCTTCTGTTGTAGACTGACAGAGTAAGGAGTGAGAAAAGTCCTAAGCCACGCTGTTCTAGGCTGTCACAGTGCCCTTGACCAGGCATGGGGACAGCTGAACTGTACCAGGTCCTGAGGTCAGCTTTTATTTGCCTGCCTGGGCTTTTAGCTCACT
The DNA here is from genome assembly GCA_013397155.1 of Irena cyanogastra. Classification (NCBI taxonomy): domain Eukaryota; kingdom Metazoa; phylum Chordata; class Aves; order Passeriformes; family Irenidae; genus Irena; species Irena cyanogastra. The sequence goes on along the minus strand of VWZV01011366.1, from coordinate 592,107 downwards.
GTAGATAGGGCCCATATTTCAGGATAATCCTCAACATCATAAATTTACCTGTGCAGATGGGACCCAAAGGGAATATTAGAACAAACCAGGGGGAAAAAAAAATCAAGGAAAAAATGTACCTGTTAGGCAATGTGAACCTTTGTGCAGCCTTCATTAGTACCAGCAGGGTTATAGTTACTTTTAATAATTCAACTCAATATACTAGTGCAAACTTTCAACTTTTACCCATTAAATTGGAAAAGTCTTTAAAATATTTATTATTACTTTAAATCATGCCATTTAGGGTCAAAGCAGAAGCATTTGTTGGATTCGTGCAGGATCCCGAGTTGTTTTCTTACCTGGAGGTTGAGTCCTGGTGGAAAGGTCTGTGTTTCTAATTTTGCTGTGCTATTTGGTTACTATGCGATGATGGGAACACCATTATGGCTGTGCTATTTTCTATTTCTTAATTGGTTGCTCATACACAGGTCTGGCTGGAGCTGAAAAATCTCAGGGAAAAAGCCATTAACACCTGCCTGTTTGACCTGCAGTTTATAAATCAGAACATATGTTTCCATATTTCTAACCCCCAAAACACAGAGAATTGTGTTCGCGGACATTTGCAGCACACTCCGATGCACGTTGTCTTCCCAGTGTCAGCAGGCCAGAGTGTCAAAAGGTATAAATCACTGCAATTACATGGATTTTGCCTGAGGTCTAGCCTTGATTGATGTCTCTCCTAAATAAGATATTATTGGGGATGTGAAACATGCACACCTCTTAACCTGCTGCGTTAGGGTTGCAAAACGCCGCTCTTGCTCACTTTGTGTGTGTGTGTAGTGCATTTAACAGTCTTGGTGGATTTCTCCGTGTTATTTGAGTGATGACTGCCATCCTGGATGGTTTATTTAGCTTGCTGTTGTGGAAAACACTTCAGCAGATAGTTGCATCCTGTTGCAATCCCTGTTGAAATTGGCAAGGCTGGCTTTTGCGCTTGCAGTTCATCCCAATTTAGCTGAATGGGATCATTTACAAATCCTGTGAAAGCATGGTGGGAGAAATGCTCTCCTCTTTCCAACCCGAAGCAGACCTACCTAAGCATTGCTCTGAGCTGCCAAACTCATCCTGTCCTTCCCTCTTGTGATGAGCACGCCTTCTGCAAATGCACTCCCTGTTCCACTTTTATCCTCCCTTGGAGTTGTTCCTGGTGCTCCCCTGACACTGTAAGAAATCCAAAACTCCTGCAGGTTTTCAGTATTTTTAACACTAGTGGGTTTTTTATATGAGGTAGCCCAAGGAAAATGTGCTTGTAGGGTTGGCTGGACTGAAAAAATCAGGATAGCAACTGTTGTAACTTGGATCAGAGCTGGAGAAGCGGGATGACTTCTTCAGGGTGATGTCTTGAGATTACACTGACTTCCAGAGAAGAAAGATTGGGGCTTGTCTCATCCCTGAGCTGAAAACTTTCATCTGTAGAAAATAGCAATTTGCATTATGTCCAGATTTAGTTTTGTATTTAGGTTATACATATCAAAAATACCTCCAACTAATGGATCAGTGGATCACAAAAAAAAAAAAAATTGCATATGGAAGAAAGACATTAACAATCTGCTTGGGAATATTATACTTTTTAAAAGTTTCTACCCCTGTTGTCATGTTATTTTAGATAACAAAGATGTGAGGCTTTTTAGAGCAAGGATATAAACAGAAAAAAAAATAAGTAACTTTAGGTTGGTGGTTTTTTTTTTTCCTTTTTCCTACAGTAATGGTGCTTACTTGAAAATCATTTTAATGGTTAACTTACCCTTTAAGACCAAAAGTTCTAACTTGAGTCAATGTACTTAGCTCAAAATCCCTGTAGAGATTCAAGTTTCTTGCTCGAGCTGCCTGGAGTGGTGAGTTCAGGCCTTTGCAGTGATTGTCAGCAAGGAGAACATTAATGGAGTATTAGAAAAATGAAGTCCTCGACCCCTCCTCCCCTTCTGGCTGGTTGTTTCTACATGGTGGGAAGGAAAACATTTTCCCCGTCAGCCATTTACTGTGCAACAGGGGGAAACTGTCAGCTTGCTATGAGCAAACCCCTGCAAGATAAGTCAAAATGATTTACCCTGTAAATAAAGTGGGCTGTTTTCTTTACTTGGAAGAATTGCCCATGTGGCGAGACTTCCTATGGGAGGGGATGTGGTTGGCCCTTCGCATTTATCCACTGTGTTTGTCTTTTTTGAAAAAGCAACATTGGAAAGATTAACAAGTCTGTCACTGAAGGAACTGATATATCAAAGCTGTGGAGACAAAGCCAGCCATTCATTCCTTAGTTTCTGAAATCTCACTTCCAGTGCAAACCAGGTCTTCCCATTTAGATGCAGATGAAAGGAGGGATTTCCCTCTTCCTCCTCTCCCCAAAGTCTCGGGGATTTTTATGTATTTATGTGTGCAGATATATAAAAAAATGTGTGTATATGTGTGTCCATATGCACATGCTCACTCTGTGCTTTGCATTGGAGCCCTCCCAGGCTGGGGAGTTATTTGCCACTCTGGGAGAGGCCACAGGGGTGAAGGGGATGGGAGCAACCTGAATGTGGTGCCAGACTTGAGGGATCACTATTCCCATGGGCAGCCACAGAAATATAGGATTTCCCAATTTTTTTTTTCTAGTTTAACCATGAGAGGGCTTGGGGTTGAGGAGGGATATAAGAGAGGGACATTGATGTAGAAAGGGACTGGATGTCTTGAGAGCCCCCCAGGATTTATGGTACATGGAACATATGCACACAGATCATATTCATTAGGGTGTATGCACTGGAGAGGAAAAAAATCACTTATCTCGTCAGGCTGCAGGATGTTCTGAGATTTCTGATGAGGTGTTGGGTCCACATCATCATTTCTAGGGAGAGAAAAAGGAGCATATGAAGGACACCCTGGAGATGCGGCAGTCCCAGCTTGCAGATGAACATGCTTTCTAGAGATATGACTTCAGATATTTTCATTTGTTTACTTTAGCTGCTCACCCCTGTGTATATGTTCTTCCATCTAAGGCAAAGAAACAAATGAGTGTGCTTTTGCTCCCAATGCCAGAAACAGTGTTTTTTTCGACTTTGATGTGCATAAACAGCTGGTGTCCAGAGAAGGATCTCAGCACTGAAGAAAAACCAACAACCCTATATAAAATTGCCATATGCTCATGAGCACACTCAGCAGAGGCAAGAGAATGAGTGCAACCTGCTTTTCAAGGTGTCACTTCTGTCACACTGACTTGGGGAAAAAGCCCTCTGCCGAGAGGTGCTGCATCCTCAGATGTGCCTGACTCCATCTGGAAAGCAAAATTCTGCTTTCCAAGGACTCCTTTTTCCATTGGCCTGCAGACTTCAGCTTCCCCTACACCCTTGTTTATGCCTCAGGCAGGGCAGTGCAGGTGTCCGGGCTGGGGAGGTGTTTGATGGTTGTTGCTGCTGGAGAATGTCACCCAAACAGGAGCGTTTTGTGTGTGGTGCTGCAGCAGGTACTGACCCTTCTCTGTACCAGTTGGGTAGGAAAGCCCTCTCGACAGGGAAAGCTGGTGCACAGCACAAAAATATTCAATGCTGTGTCAACGCTGGGCCTTTATTTACTGCACCTCAGTCGGTGCAAACTTCAGTGACAGGCTTTTATATGACCTTGGGCTATATTCTTACCTGAATAAATGGAAAAGTGTTTCTCTTCTGAACACCTGGGGTTGTATTTTATATAAAATATGTACATTCTGGAGAAAACAGTAAATATGGCCATGAACTCCTGAGATCGAGTTTCTTCATCAAACATGCACCACTTTCCCAAGGAAAAAAAAAAGCCCAGAAAAATGCTGAAGCTTCCCTGTACAAATGACAATAAAATATGATTGCCAGGCACAATTCCATCAAGTTTTACAACAATTGCTTTTGAGCTGTTAAGTATGCTGTGCTTTAGTCAAGGATCTTGTGCTTTTGTACACAAGCCTCATGTTTGGTGACATTGAACCTTCACATGCAGATACTGATTATTCAAAAAGGCGGGGAAGAAAGAAAACATGGGAAAGCTACTTTACATTTGTACTGCAGATTGTTCCCTTTTATCTGCAATCAGAACAAAGACTCACTCAGTTTTTATTACAGTCCTCTTGGAGGCTGTTAGCTACAGTGTGAACCTCTCTGGGGTTAAAGTGTAGAAAAATTGGGAGATGCTTGTGGTTTTGACAGAGAAGTGGAAGATTCCACTGAGAGAAAGGTTGGTACCTCTGTTGGAGAGTAACAGGAGACAGTGTTAAGTGAAAGATGTTAGCTCATTTACAATCACTTTAGTTCAGTTTACTCCCTGAGGTCACCATCCTGTGGAGTTCTGTGCAGGCTTTATGCTTTTCTGTATGAATAGTTCTGCTGGAGTCCTTAGCTTAACCAAATCTTTATCCACAAGGATGAGCCAGGGCAGGGTGAGGGAGGTGCTGCTGTTGTTAGCCAGGTGTACATAATACATACCCTGCTTGTATTGTCCAGAGCCGTGGCTGAATACCATGGATTTCACTTGGAAGTACTTCTGACTTGTTTTGTTTGTTTGTTTGTTTTCTTTTTCTTCTGAGCTTTTCCATTAGACCTTTTATATTTCCCTGCATATTCAGCACTTTGGCACCTGCCTGTGGGAGCAGGCTTCTGCAACAGGTGCCTTGGTTACTGGTTAATACAGCAGTGGTTTTGGCCAAAACACCTGTTGATGAGTCAGGAAGAATGACACAGAGCTGATTTGTAGTTGCTGGGCTGGCTTTAAATTTTTTGGCTCTGAGAAGTTTTTTCTCGAGTAAGAAGAGAGTGAGAAGCCATTGCTGGGTGCTGTTCCTGTCTGGGGAGGCAGCTGAGCTCCGTGTTACTCCCAGAGTGAGTGGGCACAAAGCATCCTGGCACCTTTTCATGGAGCCTGTCTGCACGGGGGAGGGGAGAGCACTCGGATTCCAGGTGGTTGCAGGGCTGGGCTGGGGGAAAGGCATTGCTAATGCCTGCATCCCTCTTCCCAAGGCGGCTTGCAAGGAGAACATAGCCACGGAACAAATTCCAGCCCAGGTGTCTGAGAGAGCTCAGAGGAAGGCTACTGCTGGCTCGGGAACAGCAGAAGCTGTTACAGTCACATGTAAATCCACACTGGGTGTAGGAATGTCTGTCCATGATAACAAGTGGGACCTTCCAGACCAGGCTGGCAGCTGAAGGGTGGGACCAGGAAAGCGAGCTCCTCTGCCCTGGGACCTTCCTGGGTCACACCAGGATTTGAATGGCAGGGTTACTTTGAGTGACAAAGCATCTTTTCTAATTCTGTGTTCCTGTTTCCTAACTCTGGCTGCCCAAGGATTGATGGACCAGCCTCTTTTGCTTCCCACCAGCCATTTTAATGAGGGCAACTTTAAAAAAAAAAAAAAAAGTCAAAGGAGTGGTGCTTTCAAGCTGTTGCCTCTAAGTTGTCAGACTCAGAGACAACTGGTGAATGCTTCATCTTAGTTCTGTCAGTCAGACAGAGGATAAGCAATTATTTTTCTTACCATGCCTCAGTTTCCCTTGATCATATCTAACACGCTTTCCCTATCTCGTGCTCAGGGTATAATGACACTGTTAATCAGTCCCGCGTTTTATGGCACTGATTCAGGTACCATATTTCAGGAAAGGGTGGCTAACAATCCGTTCTGGACCTCTGTTAATGAGCGGCACTGTGCTGCAAGAAGGGGTTAAAACCATCCAGAAAAAAAATCACCTCCTTTGTAACCTTTGTTTCAAAATCTTGACAACCCAAGGATGTTTGCTTTTCTCCCTGAAGGTTAAGTTGTCCTAAAAGGTGCTAATTTTGTGTTTTCTTATGGAGATTTGTCCATATTAGAAGCGACTGTGAGCAAACAAAAAAGCCAATTAGAGTGCAAGGGTATTCTTCCTCCTCCTCGTTTCCGTGTAGTCCCCAGCTATCTTTATTGGTCACCTTAAGCCATAGACTTATCCTTTCAAACCTTCTTGAGATTCAGTAGGCTTGTGCCCTCTTTGGGGAAAAAAACATCCTTTTAATGTCATGGGAAAAATACTGTCATGGGCAAGTAGATGATCCATGCTAACTGGGGTTTGTCATCAGCTTTGGCAATCTGTGCAGCAGGGTTTGAGATTAATGGAGCCAAAGACTTTAAGCAAATATTGTTGGCGTGTAGTTAAACTGTCAAGAGAGCAAGAAAAAGACTTGCTCTGCAGCCACTAAATAAAGATTTGTATTCACCAAACACAGTGAACCTTTTATTAGCAATTATTTGCAGCTCACTACCTTCCAAAAAGGAAACAATTCGGTGTAACTTATTGTCAAGGGTTTATTTGCAGTTTGGTGCTTTTTTTCTCCCCCTCTTTTCTTACTCTCTATTTTGAGAGTTTAATTTGAGCACCACTGAAGCTTTATCATGTCTGTTTTCAAAACTCTATGGGCCAAATCTTTTGTGTCATAAATAGTTCTTTTAATTTCAGAGAGATTTGAGTCTTTGGCCAAATTTGTACAGGCTGTAAAAATAATAAATCCCCTCCCCCGCCAAAACCCCAAGAAACAAAACCTCACACTGAAATTCTCCAAATACAAATAATGGCTATTAATTATTACAATATGCTAACATGAAGTCCAGAATGTTTTCTTCCATGTGTTCAACTATCTAGTTTGTGAGATGTAATAAACCAGAACAGCACATCAATTATAATACTTTATGATTATTTTATACTCTTGGCAAAATGCATGTGCTGTTATCTCAAACCTTATTAAAGCTCAGCTGATTAGAGGTTGAAGTTTTTACATAAGTTATTGATGTTGTTTCTTTTATTCAAACATTTTCATAACAGACTAGCTAGGAAAATATTTTTCTTGGCCAGAACCTTAAGTGAGAGACTTGTGTTGAAGGTAAGAGTATGCAACTGTTTGTTTGGATTAAGAATGCTGAACAAACAACTCCCTGCATCTGTCTTTGAAACTGTTCTCTAGCACAACACACAATTTCTGAAAAGAGAACATCTTGTGCCCAGAAAATGGGCTATTTAAAAATCACCTGTGTGTATTGCTCAAGGCTATCAGACTCCTTGGTTATACAGTGGTTGTTTAGCTCCTCTTTTACAGCAGTTTCTGATATATCTGTTGCCTTAAAAATCCAGTGATGCTGGTCTTTCCCTGAAGTAAAACCAACCTTCACTGGTGTGGCTTCTCTGCTTTTTTTGCACTTCTGCCTCCCTGTTCCCCCTTACTCGCTGGGGTAAGAGGCACTTGCTTTGCTTTGTGTGTGGTGGGAAAATGGTGTTGAGATGGAGAGATGCCACCTAGCTTTCCTCAAGTCCTACAAGCAGCTTGTGACAAAAGGGAATTGGATCCTGGCCTCCTGAACTTCTAGGCCACCCTCTCAGGAGTGCTTGGGAAGTTGGTAGCACAAACAAAAGCAGGAGAAAACTGTTGGAAAACTTTGTTGATTGGAGAGGTACAAGCATTGGCATCAAGGCTGTGCAAGGAAAGGCGCCCTTCCTGTGAACAGAATTTAGAAAACTCTGTGTGCCCAAAGCTTGTTTTCTTTAGCTGTATCAGCTGATCCAGGAAAAGATTATTGTTTAGAAACCTCGTCCCTCTATTTTCAGACCATCATAGCTACAGCAACACAACTCACTGGGAGAAAATATTCTCTGCAGAATTATTTTTGGGTCAGTATGTAAATTTCTGCTTCTGCCTTTGAATATTTCTCTAGATTCTGGGAAAAAAAGTCTAGAGCCAGGCTATTACAGAAATGCCACTTAATTTTCTTTCATCCTTTTGACGTGGAAAATCCATGTCTGATGGAGGTTATTTGTTTTCACTTGCCATGTGCTAAGAAAGTTTATACATTGCAAGTATTACCAATCTAAACAACACAGGCTAATTGGTGTCCATATGAAAACAGAACAACATGGTTGTTTGAAGGATTGTCATGTGTTTTGGAATGGAAATGTTTAAATGTCAAAAAGATTCAGTGTCTGTGATTGAACTTTCATCTATCTTCTGGGTTTATAGCTATAGGAAGCCCTTCATCTCTGTATTGTCTTCAAGCACGACTTCATGCAAAGATTTGGATTCTGTATACTTAAAGGATTCATTTTTAATAGACAAAAGGTCTTTGTATGGAGTCATTAATGATCCTGGTTGCACGTGTAGTGATCTGTATTGACAAGGTGATGGAGGATATTTGAAAAGTGTTTCTTAACACTTCAGAGGGAAGTCACAACAGCACAAGTGAAGAAAGATGAATGGCTGCTGAACAGCCTCCTACAACACATGATGTGCTGTGTATTAAACATGTCTTGGAAGGAGTTCAGTGCTGTGGAAGGTCCCATGTGTCAGCTTCTCCACAGCAAATGTTTGCAGCGAAAAGATCTGCTGTCAGTTCCTTGGTGGTGCTTGGAGTATCTTTGTAGTAGCCAAAGGACTTGACCAATACTTTTATCTCTGCAGTCCTGCTGGGTCTTTGAGGTGGTGCAATGCCCTGTTTATGCTGTACCAACACCAGGGTAGAAATTCCTGCTCACATGGGCTGTTGTGAGCCAGCAGCAGAAGTAGCTGCACTGCAGTCAGGTATCACCAAAGCAAGCAGTGACCCAGGCACACTTTTCGTTGAGCTGTACTCTAGACTTGTTATATGCTACTGGGCATAAAAAAGGGAATCTGAGCATAAATAACAGGTCATTTCACTTGCCTCTATGCCACTGGCCAAAGAAACCAGTACACACAATGCCCATTAGGCAAAGAGGCTGAATCTGTGGCAGAGAAAAAGTTTCTTCACACAGGATGCTTCTCACATCTTGAGTCCCTTGGAAGTCCTGGGTGGTTTAAATCCAATGGCATGAGGAAGCAGAGCCCTGTTGTGCATGCTCAGTGTGTCTGGAGATTTTGGTGTAATAGGCAACACTTGTGGTTTAAAGCTTCCTTAATGTATGGCATGACAAGTAGGGGTGCCCAGAGAGTGTAGAAACCCCCTAAGGAACAGCACAAAGGCTTGGGCAGCAGTGAGGATAACTCTGAAGATAGCTCTTCTGTTGGATTTTTTTTCCTTTGTCATAGGATTTCCCCTTTGTCTATGGAAAATGTTCTGGTTCTTACTGATGTCTTGCTGCCATCTGTCCTAAGCTCTCTCCTAAAGGAGGAAGAAGACCAATATCACCAGAAATATTGCTGGGAAATGTCTGAAGGTGTAACTGGATGGTTGGATCATGTAAAAAGCTGCATGGAACTGGGAAAAAATGGTTTGTGTGTGTTTAGCTTCCAGGAAAAAATGCTTCTGAGGCATCAGGTCCTGACCAGTGCAATTCAAGTAGTGAAATGAAGGAATTTGGTCTTAAGAACTTGCTTTAGATGCTGGGCTCAGCTTTAATTGCTCAAGAGACTTTTATGCGTGCTTATCAGCTGTTTCTGAAGCTCTTCTTTGTGTTCAAGAGTGTGCAAAGCCCCCAGTGAAAACGTCACATGTTCTCACACCTTGAGGAGCTGTGATGGAGCTGCATTGCCCTGAGTGAAGTCGTGAAGCTGTAGCTGTGCAGAGCTGGGAGCTTACCCCCACAGCAGCAGTGCTGCCTGGGCTGGGGAACCCACAGGCAGTGCCCTGCAGCACCAGGGAGTGTCAGCATCTGCAGAAAGGAGTGATTTGGGGCTGGGGGCAGAAGGCCGAGGTGGTTCCCAGCAGAAGCTCACATCACATAAGCTATTTCCTCTCCAGCCCATCTCAGGACACTCCTTGTTGACATATGTGTTTCCATTTACACTGCAGTATGCTTGCCAGAGGGCAATTGCTCCTTTAACCCCAACCCTTCTCTTTATGCCTTCTCTGTTTGCTCATTTTAACCCTGTTCCCCTTATCACTGCCCATCCCTCCCCTCCACTCTCCTCTATCTCTGATTCCTATTTCTTAATCTGCCTTGGTTTTTCACCCTTTGGGTCTTTTCCCCACTTCCTCCCTCCCTCTGAATTCCCCCACCATCTGTCCCCTCCACTGGACTGCTCTCTTCCAACTTTCCTCCTCATTCTTTCTCTTGCTCTTTTTTTCTTTGCTCACAGTGGACTAAAGGTCATTCTGACATGGAAAAAGATGCCCTTTCTGGGGTCATACCTCTGTCTTTGGTTCCATTACATCATATATGAGGTTCTGGGCACCTAGAATTTCCTTTTTCTTTTTTTTTCCCTTTAATTTTCTTTTTGTAACAGCTGAAGGTACTCCAGGAGTTCCCAGAGAAAGCGGGTAGCTTCTATCCAAACTCCAAAACAAACCTCCAAAACGGGAAAATTTAGGGCTGTGTGCACACCAATAAAGCTTTCTGGGTTGGTGGAGCTATGCCAGTGACACCAGTTAAGGACCTAGTTCAGGACTGGGTTACTTCCCTTGTTCAAAGAAGTGGCTTGCAGTATTTGCAACATTTTCCTGGATTGTGTACATGAGTTAGATTTTCAGCATTTCCTATTTTCAATTACTTTGGCTGAGCTTGGAACCAGTCCCCAGCCTCATATAATAATGCCTTTTGTATCTGCACTTGGCACTCCCAGCTAAATCTGTGCAAAGAATCATTTCTGGTGGAACAGCATTGCAGAGAGGAATGGCTTTTCATAAAACAATTTTAAATATATGTATATATATGTGTGTTGGCAAATGCTGCATAAATATTATAGCTTATCCTGGCAGAACAGCACTTTTGCTGTTACAGGGGATTTCCTTAGGGAAATTGGTATAAATTATCCCAGTGGAAGCATCCTTTTTTGCTGGTTGTGAGGAAGGTGGGTCCAAGACCAGTGCCAGTAAGGCATTACTAACACAGCTCTGGCCTTGGAACTGGCTTAGCATTGTTCAGACTTGTGCCGAGGAGGTTGGTGTGTTTAAAACTTGAGCCAGAGCATCCGTGCAGCTCCTTACATGTGTGTTTTTTCATTATGACAATTTTTTTTTATTAGCATCTTCTTCAGTGAAAAACATAAATAGTCTCTGTGAGTAGATCTGTGCTAAAATGAAAGAAGCCAAGATTGGGTTTAATGGTTCTTTTCCACTCTTTCTTTCACTAGGAATTTAGGGATCAGTATCACCCCCTCCAAAAGACACTTTGGTATCAGTGCTGCCTGGACTAAAGACTATTGTATTTTAAAGGCTTCATTGCATCCAGGAGTTGTAGAAAATTGTGTTGGAAAGGAGGCTGAGTGGGAGATGCCTGCCTTCACGTGGCTGTGGGCTCTGAGGGCTGGTGGAACAGCTCCACGTGCCGCAGAGCCGCAGTTGTCATAGCGTAAGGATTGCTGCCCGTGGGCTGTGGCTGGAGAGGTCAAAGTCATCTCCTGCTTTGGGAGGTGGGGTTTGAGCCTGTGTGTGCCCTGGATTTGTACTTTGGACCCCAATCTGCTGCTGGTTGTGTCAGGGTTATGTGAAGCCCGAGTAAAAATAATTTGAGCCGCGGCGTACGAGCTCATTGTGCCTTAATAAAGAAAACAACACCACGCATTCACTCATCACACTTTGAAATTAAAGCTGTAATGTCATAAAAGGGAACTTTTATTGTTTTCAGAGAACATAAAAGCCCTTGGAACAAAGTCAGAAGGGTACTCTGATGAATAAGGTCAAAGTCTGGTGTACATAAAGTGAGCATTGTACAGCATTATAGGTTGTAGTGAGTGTCAGCAAGTTACCAGAAGCCCTGATCCTGTCAACACTCAAACGTGTGCGTGAGTTTGCCCTTGTAAATACCCTCATTCAAATACAACTGCGGCACAGTTATGCTCAAACACGAGTGTTGTAAGAATCAGCGTTTTCCTAGTAAAATGTTAAGGAATCAAGGTTCTGAAATCCCAAACTGGCCTCACAGAGCCAAAATGTGGATGTTTCAATTACACTAAATTTTCAGAGCTCTCTTAAGCTTTTCTTTACTTAAAACATTTCAACTTTCAACTTAAAACATTTAATCTACATGTTAATTTTTATAGCATCCCTTATTAGTTTGAAATAACAAATATTGTAACTGTAAAAAAACAAACAAACAACCTACATAATGACATACCAGAAGTGTTTTCTTTTAATTTTTTTCCCCCTGTTCAGTAAAATTTCCTTATAAAATCACCAAGTTTGCAGAGAAAGACTTAACTTTGGCACAAATATCCTTTCTCAATATTTTTATGATGAGTTCTAATATTCAAGGCAACTGGAAATCTGCTTTCCTGACAAAAAGCTGTAACGGTGACATTGTTTTCAAGCCATTTCTAGACTGGATTAAATGACTTTTTTAAAAAAAAATCTGCTTTCTGTATCCTTCTCCCCCATCCCACCTCACCCCCCTCCCTCCAGTTATCCTCAAACTTGGAGGCTCGGAGTGTACAAAATCTTTTTGTAGCTATTTTTGTGCATTTTTTCAAATTATTTTGAAATTTACAAAAGGTAAAAGGATTTTACTAAGGCAATTCAATCACAAGAAAATACTTTTTGTTGCTGAAAGGACAAAAAAAGTGTTTGTCTAAATTTCAGCAGAGACTAGTATCAAACCTGATACTATCAGAAGTGCAAGTTCCCTGCTTTGGGTTTAGCCAGAGGTGGAGGGTGAGGTGCAGCTCCCTGTGCCTCTGTTGCTCTGTGATGGCTGGTCCCCTTGATGCTGGCTGACAGGCAGCTCCATTCCCCAGCAGTTGTAGTTATTTCTTTCTCTTAAATAGGCAGTATTTAGCTTATGGTACCTCCTCAGGGCCCAGATTTCCAGCCAAAGCAAGGATGGCCTTGGGTGTGGATCCTCTCCATCCAAGGGACCTGACAGATGCAGCAGGAGGAGAAGAGGAAGGGGAGAAGCAGAGGCTGGAAGCTGTGCTGCCATCCAGCTCCATCTCAGCTGTTTGAAGCTCTAAACGATTTGAATAATGTCTCTGGAGTGTGGAATAAAAGGTGGCAAGGAGAGCTTGTTGAAACAAATAAGATTCTTTTTTTTTTTCCCCTCTCCACATGAGAGAAGGCAGACTGCGACTTACAATGAGTGGTGTGAGTCACTGAGACAGAAAAAACCCACCAAGCCACAGCCTGTTTGCTCGTGCAATGGCTGTGCTGCTGCCCTCCTCCATCCCTTCCCTGCTCTGCTCCCGAGCCCACATGGCACACATTATGTGCCGGTCTGTTCTTGAGCTGTTTCTGGTTTCCTTGTGGCACCAGCTGCAGGGGAGCGGAGTCACGCGAGCTAAGGCAGGATGTTTGGTGGCTCTGCCAGCCCTGCCCAGCCTGGTGGCCCCACACACTGGCACAAAATATGGAGGCAGCCTCATCCACCAGATTTGTCAGCTCCTCCCAAAAGCGAGTGTGTCTGCATTTGTCCCTGTATGAGGGGAAAAAAAAACCCAAAAAAACCAACAACAAAAAAAAACCAGAGCAGAAAAAGGAAAGAAAAAGAAAGGATCAAAGTGTTAATTGTAAAACATCTTGTGGTGCCAGGTGGAAATGAAAGCAGGGTGATCAGTGAGATAGCTGATGGGGATGTAACTGAAGTGCATTTTCCAGCAGCTCATTAGAATAACGAGGAAGCCACAAAGGACATGGGAGACGAAAACAAGCTTTGTTGCCCTGTCATTATTTTTAGGAGCAATGTGATACCACTGAGGACTGGGTTAATAACAGATAATTGCTGGCTTTATTCTTGCTTTTCTCTCTTTTTTCCCCCTTCCCTCTTCCCTAAATGGTTTTATGGGATATGGACTTAGTAATGTTGTGGCAAAGTGTCATTTCCTGTTTTATTGGAATGACTCAAGTGTGTGCGCTGTGGTGGAGGTCAGGAGCACGTTTATGAAGTTTGCACTGTGGTTAATTAGTAGGAGTGGGCAAGTTTCCTTCTCCGTCTCTTTGCTCCTGTGGGGGAATGGAACAAACTCTCCATAAATTTGCCTGGACCATGCTGATCTCGCACAGGTTTGATCCTGAAATGATGCCCAGTGAATCAGCCTGTGACTTCTCCCAGGAGTGCCTATCCCTGTGCACTGCTGTGCTCAGGCTCCACAGGAACCGCAAACCTGCCCGTGTGGAGCTTACTGAAACCCTTGGATTTTGGACTGCAGACGGGTCTGAGCAATCAGCTGCTCTTCCTTCTTTGTCCAGGCCACTTGAGTGACATTTGACAAGCGCTTTTCTGCCCATGGCCATTTTCTCTCCTGCTCTGGATTTGCCTTTGTTAGGCTGCTGGTCCCCAGGACAGCCACAGGTGTAAGGAACTGCTTTCCATGCCTTGTGTCCTGGCTGTGGAAGCCCAATGCAGAGGCAGCTGTTGGACAAACACAGATCCAGGATAGGGCAAGTGGAAAGGAAAAATGCTTTTGTGGTTGGTGGTACTGCAATAAAACAGACTTGTTCTTTGTGATGAGTTTAGGTCGCTGTTTCCATAAAACCTTCATATTATTGTATTAGTTGATATAGTTCATTTTTATTTCATGTTTTTATTATCTTAAGGCCAGCTCTTGGCTTTATTTTATAGCCTTGATTTAGCTGTCTGACTTCCTGGGACAGCAGAGAGATTCTTAGCTGTCATAGAAGAGCTCTCAATTGCTCATGGGTTTGTACTTGCTGACTTAATGTGAGAGTCAGGAGCTGTATTTGCAAAGATCTGCAGCCCTGGTCAAGCAGCCAGCTCAGCCCCAAGGTCATCATGCTCTTTCTGAACTTCCACAGCAGTGTTGAAGGAATCCATGAGGAAAGCATGGCCATTGATGGCTTTTGGGTGCTAACAGGGACCCAGAAAGGGAAATATTCAACAGCATAGCCAATTAAGTGTTCAACTGCTTGGAGAAAGATTCAAAATGCTTAAATTTGGTGGAGACAAACAGGAGAAAATAGCAGAATGATCAAGGAGAAATGGGGCTTTCCACACATTAAAAGGAGAAAGCTCATTAAATTAGAAAAGCTTTTCATTTTTGACCTGGGGATTTTTCAAGAAACCTATGTGCTGAAAAGCTGAGGCAGAGGGTTTTATGGTTATTTTAAATTATATGACTTGGCCTGAACCTGTATAAATTAAGGCCGAAAATGAAAAATAATTTTTGTTGTATTTCAATGCCCCGCCTCTTTAAGAAATAATCAGAGTACAGATTTAAAAAAAGCCTCTGGAAGTACAGTTGTTCAGATCTGATCTGGGTTACACTAGTAGAAAATCTAGAATGCAGTCATAAAATGTGTTAATACCCATCAAAAGAATGTTAGTGAAGAGATTTGCTCCTTCTAATAAAGTATATCAAGCAGAAAATTTTACAGTGAAGGGGAGGTAAGCACCCAGTTTAACTTTACAGCTATCTATGCGGGTAAAAAATTTATAGCCATAACGTGGGGTTGCAAAATGTGGAGGTTGAGGCCAGGAGTCAAGCTCTTATTTCAGCCTGCTCCATAGTCTGATGGTGTTGGACAAAACAGCTGAGCTCCATTCAGGCCACGTGGTCACAGATGAGGCCAGAAATACTTGATGGGGTGGTTGGGATGGGTGTCCAGCCCCGTGCTTGGCTTCCTCATGTTCTTCAGAGCAATGCTGCAGGCAATGAATGTATCAGGAGAACTGAAGTGTTTGAGGCTGCAGGTTTGGGAAGGAGCAGAGAAGGGTCCTCTGAAGGAATGCAAATGGAGAAAGTGACATGGAAAAGGCTAGGAAATGTTTGGACCACCAGAAAGTCAACAAAGCTGATGCTGTCAGGACTCCTTTGAGATAAACTCTCAGTGGAGCAGAGACACTGTTTGTCTGCTGCAACCCTACAGTTTTTCTCATCCTTTTATGCCACATTTGATTTATAGAGGCACTTAGTGGCCAGATGTGAGGGTATAAGCATCAGTCAGGGGGACACTAATATATTCTCTTCTCTGTTTCTAATGAATGTCCAAGCACTTAGGCTCACTTTCAGAGTTGTATATTGTGAATGTGGGTTAAATTAATCAGTAACTGGTCAGCAGAGATGTTTGAAGGAAGTCTAAAAACCAGAAAAACAACTAATGTTCAAATCGTGTTAAGAGTGGGGTGGAGCCATCAAAAGGAAGGAAATGAAAATTGAAAGCAATCTTAACTTGTACTATTAGAAATGGGAGACCTGGAAACCCAATATGTCTGAAAGTGACCTTAAGGTGATGGTGAACAGCAGATGAAATCCAAATTCTTACTACAATGCCAAAGGCAGGGAACAAAATAGCTGTTTTAAGACCTTCCACCACTAAATTTCTGTACACATGATTGCAATGAGTACTGACATCTTGGTCCTGGACAAAGATACCAGTGAGTCAGGTTTTAGAGAACAGGTAATGTTTAAAGAGCTCAGAGGACTGAACCATGGGGAAAGCAGAGAGGCAATGCTTATGAAGAAAATTAATGTCAAAGGGACAATCACTGCTGTTGAAAAACACTGGATGGATTACAAACAAAGGAAGAAAAGGAGTCGTTAAGGGTGAGCTTGATTTAGGTTTAAGGAATGAAGTTCCTATGGATGCAGATATATAAAAGGATAAAGAGAAATCTTTTGGAGCAGGCAGCAGCATAAACTGTAGATGAATTTCAACTAGTGGCACTCTGAAGCTCAGTCTTAGATCAAAGGTCTAATTTAATCCGTGGTCATTCTGAAGAAGGGACCTGAAGCAAAATGCCAGGCTTTAGGGAAAACCCAGATAACTTCCAGATTGTAACTTCCTGGGGTGCTACAACTCCAGGATCATCTCTGTTTTGAAAAATAGGAAATGTTGGCATAGAGTGATTATGGGGATGCTGTAGTGGCAGATGGGCACCAGAGTGGAAGTTCTAACATGGGAAGGCAGCACAGGGTATGGACTACATGCAGTATTCTGCCTACTCAGCTTATGGTAGGTGGTCCAGGTTTCTTCACTCTCCCGGGCACAGTTGAGTCTCCCAGAAAAAAAAAATTGAAAAATTGTTTGTGCCTTTAATAATTGAGCCACCCTTGGTGGCACACGAGGGAGAGCATGCATTTCATATTACTGGGAAAAAAAAAGAAGTGGTTCACAATCTTATCCCAGTTTGTAAACCCACCAAAGTGTCTGAGAGCCTTGAACAGCCTCCAGCATCACAATGTTTGCCTATCCCAACTTGGTCTCATTATTTTCCTTCCCTTGCACCTCTGTGCGTCTGGAGCCCAGCTGAGAATGAAATGAGCAGCGCCAAAGGACTGTGAGAAAGACGATTTGTGTGGTAAACCCAGCACAGCCAGAAGCAGGAAGTACCAGATTTATCATGGGAAATCCTCTTCTTGTTAGATGTTTCCAGCCTGCTTCTGCAGGCTTAAGCTATCTCAGTGCTGTGTGTAGGCCCTGGTTCAACAGGGATGCTCTGCATTTGCCAGACTTGAAATGCATGAAGTTAATTAGCACCCTGTTAAATCAGGGCTCTGTCACTGTGTCAGACAATCCCCATTGACTCAGAGCTGCTTGAAAATTTCCTGTCTCCTGGGATAGCATAATAAAGCTACAGAGGGAGTTTAAGTTACTCAAGATGGGGTTGGATTCCCCATGCTCTGCTTTGGAAATGTCCTTTCTTTCCCACTCCAGTTCTGGCCCTATGTTATACATGTGGCTTTGGGGCTCCAGGCCACCTCCTGAAGAGCAGGTCCTCTGCCTGCCACCACTGTGGCAGCCCTGCAGTCAGCCACAACCTCCCTGAGGCTGGTCCTCACTCTTTCCATCACATCTAAACTTAGGAGCCCATTTTCTTGCTTCCTTGTGCTACTGAGTAGTGCTGAATCAGTGGTGCCTTCAGGCCAGACCGTGGACAATACCTGTGTGTATCCATTTTCTCTGCTGCTGTGGACAAGGAGAAGTGCTGCCCTCCCTCCCTGTCTTCTGCTCTGGCTGTCCTCAAAGGTGGGCTGTCCCACCTTGGCCCTGGAGATGGACTCAGAGCACTTAGGAACCTTCTGGATGTGCAGCTGCTGGCAATAGGGAGCTGCACAGCTTCCCTATGCACCACATGGAGAAGGATGTTTGTCTGTTTTCCCTTTATTCTGCTTCCTGCTGAGTCTCTTTGATGATTATTGAGTAGGAAGAGATGGTTATATCACTCCCTATGTGCTTTCTCTGTTACTCACGATTTATGTGTCTCTCCCATCACGGTCCATCCATCTGCCTTTGTGTTTCAGGGTACCTGCTTTTCTCTGGATCAGCCTCTGTCACTGCTGTACTGGTCTGAGTTGTATGCAAATTAGCACTAATCAAGAAGAATAAGCCAACCAACAGCTAGGACATAGTAGGGTGTCATGAATGATTTATAATTATTTCCTCCTAAAACCACTTGACATTTGCCATTACTTGAAGTCTGTTTGCTGTGCTTGAATCAGGCAGAAACAGATCTCCCATTGAACATAATGGGGGTCATTCCAGCAAGCAAAACTGTGTGTACTGTCTGTGGCTACAGTATAATTTTATTGATTTAAAGTGTTTTAAGTAAAGGCATGATTTCAAGCCTGGAGATAAAGGTGGCTCGTTGGTGTAATTGCACAGTAATCTTGTTCAGTGCCCCAAATAACACTGTGATGTGTCCTAATTTGTGGACAGCATGTAGATGGAGTGATTAGGGGTCTGGGATGATGAGGCTGCAGTATGGAGGGCATGAATGAGTGGGAGGAGATGGCAGAGTCCTAGGCAGAGGCACTTCATGAGGGCAGCCAGCTCCGCTTCGCACTTGCCCGCTGCTCTGCTGATGGCCGCTGCTTGCCACAGGGGAGCAGAGGTCAAAAGCAAGGACTGTGAGCCATACAGCTGGGGTGTGAGTCTCTCAGGGGGGTTCACAAAAAAATTTGGGGGTGTCTAGAACTGGATTTTTGAGTCTTGTTTCCAAGCTCTTCTGTTAATAACACAGCAATGTGTTTTCACTGTGAATGGCGTGTATCAACTGCTTCCTGACAAAATGAAACCAAAGGGAGGCTGAAGGCTGTTGCAGGCATTATGCTAATGACTTGCTTTCTTAGGCTTTGGTGATTCTTTATTCGAATGAAGAACTTTAGCAGCATTGCTTCTCAAAGCATCCACATGGATGCTGGTCTGGACCCTCTGGGAATGGATCTATTCTATTTTATGGGAGTCAAGCAATGCATCACACTGGCTGTAGGATTCTCATGGCTGTGAGACCCCAAATCTGGGAGGGGGCAGCAGAGAAGAAGTCCTGAAGGTCAGTGTTACAGTCTTTTAAGGCCAAGAAATTGCAAAGCACATGAGCTGAGTGTAAGGGGACCCAGCACAGCAGGTTGAGGATGCTGAGCAGAAGCAAGCTGGCCTGTGACCCTGAGTTTCCATACTGTTGTGTTTTGCTGTGATACCATAGTGACTATAAAGAAAAGAGTGAGAAGTGATAGATTACAGCAGAACTCATGCAAATCTCTTGTGTTATTTTAGCAAGTTAATATGTGCCTAGCACATCCCAGTGGGATGCCAGGGGCTTCCATGGAATTTTACTGGAAATGAACTGGGTACGTCTGGTCAGAGGGAAGCCTCAGGCTGCTGGCAAACTTTTGCTCCCTCTCTGATTATTTTATTTAGATACATGTATGTATCTACAGTAATTTAAGGCTAAGACTATTGTATTGGCTATCATTTTCAAAAGGTTTTGAAAGAAAACAGGATCTTTGTTGCCTTGCAACTGAACTAGGGAAGCTGAGCTGAGGTGAATCTTCTCTAACATGACTGTAAGGCTGGCTTGAGAAAATACTCAGAGACTGATTAACCTAATTTCATTGTCAGGCTTTCACACTACAGGCTGAGAGGTTTTGAGGGTTCTCTTCTAGAATGGCTGCTCTATAATTCTTTCCTTACCACCTGGCATGGTAGAAGGACAACATACTATTAATTTTGGAGTTGTTCCTGAAGAGCCGCTGAGGCTAGCTTAAAGGCATAAGTGAATTTGGCAAAGCACAACTTGAGAGAATAATTTTTTTTTGTGAAGACAAGGGCAGGGTGTGATAGGAGAAATCAGCTGCGTGAGGAGACCTTAGACAGCAACCCTGGAAGGGTGAGAGAAAATGGATTGCTCAGTTTAGGGGAAAAAAAAGAAGAGTGGTGAGATATGATACAAACACTCCAATATGTTAAGGTTGCTGTAGTGGCAAGAAAGAATCTGTTGTCTATTTTCATTAGTGTTCAAACAGAGGATCGTGGATTCAAATACAATCAGGGAAACCAATGGAGCCCTTCAGCAGGTTCTCATTGCTCATGTTACCTGTTCAGCAAGAAGCTGCTTAGCTTCTGGGGGAGGAGGTTTCAAGGTGTCTGTGTAAGTCTGTTTGCTACCTGCCACACCATGGGTGAAGAAATAAGAATCCTCTCTCTGCCAAGGGACTGGGCTGCAGCTGGTGCTTTATAGACAGAGAGCTGACTGAACAAGGAGGTCCTGTGCACTGCTGCTGTCTCAGCACCAAGCATAGACAGAACATGGATCCGTTTGCCTGGAAGTGACTGTGAAGACACCACACTGCCCTCTGAGATGGCAGTTGCTTGCACACACCACCCATGTGAAAGAAGGATTATGTGCCTTAATGGAATTTGCCCTGTCCACAGATTCAAACCCCAACTTTATTAGTTGATCTTGGCCACAGGGCCATAATCCTCTCCTGATGAGGACATCCCTGCTATGAATGACTAGAACCACTGCAGCCTTCTCCCTCTCATTTTCTGTGACAGTGATGAGACAGTAAAAGCAGTCCCCTCTTAGGGTTTTGACTTTATAACATTTTGGCTTTGGAAGATTTTTGGAATCTGGCTGGGCAGAAATAGAAAGAAAAGCTTCTTGAGTGGCATGCAGGGCATATGAAAATGTCCATCAATTCCTCTCTACTTGGGTGTGTGCTTCAAGGGCGAAGATGGCTGTGGTAAAAGCATAATCGATTATGAGACCTTAATTGCTTTGGAAATGACCACAATCTTTTTATTACCACAGTGAAACGTGCTTTGGACTCCACTGTGGCCAGTGTTTAGATTGAGGCAGACCACAGGATGGAAAGAGCATGACCCTGCTACTCAGTTCCCCACGCTCCTGTCTAAAAACAGATAGGCAAAAAAAGAAAAAAGAAATTTTCCACATATTCTAGTCCTTGGAGCTCGGCAAGCTGCATCTAGCTGGAGGCTGCAGAATTTGAGGTCCTGTGTTACTAATTTTGTGGAGCAGAGGATTTGCATTTCCTCACTTGTCCGTGGAGTCTGGAGGCAGTTTGCTGGTCATTTCATGTCCTCGGAGAATATTCTTGCCCATTTCTTCAAGAGGAGGGATCTCTTTAGCCTATTTTAGAGGCAACACCAAAGCAAAGCCTTCACATGTAACAGCCAATGTTGAAGACCCCCTCTGGAGATCGAGCCAATGCCCAGGACATTTCCCACCTGGGTGTTGAGTACCTCCAGGATGGACCTGTCTGGTCAACCTGTTTCAGTGCTTGACCACCCTCACCAAAAACCAAAAGAGTCTTTGGTTTCTCTTAGGGTTAAATTGAAGAGGGCGAAATGTGGACTCAGGTTTTGGCTCATGTAGCTCTGTGCTGTCTGCGTTGCATACCTTGGCTTCTCTTTGTGGAGGCCAAATTGAAAGTGACAGACTCACACTTCTGTGGCTGATGTTAATGCCTGAAATCTGGCTCCCTGGGACACAGGTTTTGACTTACCTCTGGCATTTCAGGCATCTCACATTCCTTATTCTCCAACATTTTTAGCCTCTACTGGGCTAGTTTCACAGGTGGCTCCTTTACAGCAGAGAGGAATCATTCCTGTTCCTTCTCACCTGAAACGTGGTCCAGTTGTTTTATGAGGTTACAGCAAATCTGCATGTGGTGGAGGGTGTCTGTGGGCCCTATCCAAGCCTTTCATATTGCCTAGAAAGAATTTTCTCCTTTACTCGTTTCTTGTTTCTCTGTCATGCTCTTGGGAATTCAGTGGGACTTGTGACAAGGGAATAGCGAGCAGAGCCTGGCTACAGAGGGCTGCACTTGTGAAATATCTCCATTTTAATCCACATATTTGTTCCAGCTAGACTATTTTCACAGCTGCTTACGGAGGAAAAAAGGGACACTAACAAATCTTGTGAGAGACCTCTTCAGTGCTTCAGTTTCTCATTTCCAAACATCCTTGTAGAAGAAATCACATCCACTTACACAAATGCCCCAAATAGACTTTTCTGTAAACTGAGGGAGTAAAAAAATATTCAGTCTCTAGTTGGAATTTAATTCAACAAAGGGCTGAACCCTCCCAGCACTGGAGCTGTTCCACATTTGCATCCGTTGAGGATGTGACCCCCAGCCCTCAGCCCCAACTGAACTTTCTCAGTAGTTTTATACAGCAGTAGGACACACAGGCTCAAAAACAAATGAAGATTTCAGTGGGAAGCACTTACAAATCTGTATTGTTTCCTTAGTTTCACTGCAACTCTAATTTTAATCCTAATGATAAAAGCTGTAGTATTACTAAGATATAGTTCTGGGGTTTTTTTCCCTTTCTGGTCTTGGGTGGTCTAGAATGTGCAGTAATTCATGTTCTCAGCTGGGTTTCCACCACATTTCTGATTGACCTGATTACTTTCCCAATGACAGAATCCAAAATTGAAACCACATCAGAACTCACTGGAGTTGGTTCTGTTTTTGATGTTCCTGGAGCTTCTCTGGTGGCTCAGCAGGATATATGTCTTCTTGAGGGTTTGTTAACCCCTTCTTTTTTTTCTTCTTTTTTTTTTAATTTTTTTTTTTTTTTCTCATGGTGGGCTTACATTTGGGACATGAATTATTTAGGGAAGTCCTGACAGGAGGGCAACAAGGAAGGAGAGAATTCAATAGAGTTGTTATATTTTAGGACTTAGTTCTGGACATCAGCATGTATGGCTTGAAGGAGAGAAAAGAGCTTTTTCTGCAGAAAAAAAGATCTCTCATGACATTTTATGTTGTTGCACTAACCTCTTATTTCCTTCCTTCCTTCCTTCCCCCTTATTTCCTTCCTTTCCCCCCCCCCCCTCCCCCCCCCCCCCAAACACAANNCTGGAAAGATGGACACATATTACAGAAGTCTAGAACTTCATTTTTTATCACCTTTGCTGTAAAAGGCAAGACTGGGACAAGCTGGGCTGAATTTATTATAGTGAAGAGTGCTTGTGATGGCATTGGGAAGGGTCCTCTGAAAGCCATGGTGCCTCACTGGGAGTCCTGAACCTGAACGTGACTGACCAGGGAGCTTTGTTTGGTTCCTTTTCCTTCCTGTCCCAGTTTCTCCTGGCAGAGCAAAGGGACAGAGCAAAGTGTAATGGGCTCTTCCCTCACACTGGGACTGGTTCCCCTCCTCTTTCTCTCACTCCCAATGAGACATAAAGTCATCAGGGCAGTGTGTGATGTGGGGTTGGAGCCAGTCCAACTTACACCGAGGACTTCCTCGTGCCCGGCACACACACACACACCTTTGAGCAGTTAATATCCACACTTGCATGACACGGGTAGGGTTGCACCGAGGGGAATATGTGCCATATTAGGTGGTGTTAATGGCACTGGTACCTTCTCCTATTTCCTCTGCTCCCTAGAAGAGTTTGGAGGTGGGAAAGCGAAGCTGTGCGCGCTGTGTTTCCATGAGGTCGTGAAAAACGGGGATCCAGAGGACATCTAGTTTGTGCTCAGCTCAGTAGCTCCTCCTAGCAGAAAACCCTCACTCTGAGGTGTATTGTTTTCTGAGCCCTTTTCAGAAGGTGGAAAAACATTTTGCAAAACAATAGGAAGTGGATAGTGCCGTGAAAACACGCTCCAGCTGAGTTTGGCACCAGCAACACAAAACTTAAAGAATTTTATCCAACTCTTCGTGGCTTTCAAAATGAACATTGCGATGCTGTAAGTCAAATAACATTGTCCAACCCTTTTCATCCTGTTTGTAATTCCACTAGGGACATCATTACCGTAACCAGCTGCTCTGGGATTCTCTAATGAAAACTTTGTTTCTGAATAGAATAATTAAACCTTCATATTCAATTGTCAAACAGCTCCATCTTTGCTCAGTGCATGGATGTGATTAGCCACAGCAAACCATTCTGCAGCTTAAACTCACAATTGCATCTAGTATAAAAATGATTAATTAGGCGACGTGCTGTTTGGGAAGTTTACAAGCAGATCAAGGAATAATGTTTAAGTGAAAATTTTATAGAGACGTTACGGGCACTGCAGGTTCTGTGGAAGCTTTGCTGACTGCTTAGGGATGCATGTGTTCATGTTCCATAGAGAAATTCTGCATCATGGAGACAGGTTCAGAAGTTGTATGTGGGGAGGGGAGCCCTAAGGTTTTTGGAGTTTTCTTTCCATAAGTGTTTTTGACAGAAACTCAGTCCTTTTCCCTCTCTCAAAGCAAAGTTTCTAGTGTGAGCAATATTTCCCCAATTCTATCAAAAATATACTTTTTGTTCTTGTGTGTTTTCTTCATTTTTGTGCTAAATGGGGGTACAAAAGGGAAAGATTGACTATGCCTGGGAAAATTACCTGTGAACTGCAGCTAATCGAGTATTAGTGTTTGAGGCATAAGAAAAATAATTGATCAATTCAAATGAAGTAATCCTCACCCTTATTTTTTTTTTTTTTGCGCATGCAGAGAAATGCATAGTAATGCACAGTTGTATTTTGGTATTGCAACTAATTTTATTTTGTCATTCTTAAACTTTTCCAGCTTCTTTTGAAATATTTCCTGTGTCCATCATCCTTGTGGCTTACTGACTTCTTATACCAGAGATGAGTCAGGGCTTTTAACTGCACTTTACAGCTAAATATTATCTTAACTATTCTCTACAGCTGTTTTGGATAATTTCTTTAGAAAAAGATGTTAATGCTTTTAATTCAATAGTGTGGTTCCTTGTAGTGCAGGAATATCACAGTGAAGCAGTTCTTGAGATGTTTTTGCCACCCTTCATTTTAGTTCCCATCAGAGTATCACAGCTTTCTGCTCCTTTCTGCAGAAGCCACTCCTTCAGCTCTGGTCATGGAGATTGTTGGGTTTGGTGTTGGGTTTTCTAAGCTCTTTTCCTATGGAAAGCTCAGAAAGCATCCATGTAGGATGGAGGCAAAAATGAATTCTCAGAGATTAATTCTGTCTCGTGTGCGTGGTCCACATGTAGCCCTATGTAAAGGCTTTTGGTTTGCACCTTATTTGCCCTTACATTGACAGTCATAGGCTTTCCCTGAAGTTACTTCCAATATATCTTTCTCCCCGTTTGCAGCCTGAAGGATAAAGACAAATAAACAAAGGCGAGCAAGCGCATTTCTATCCTGTACCATCTGTTGCCAAAAATAGTAGTCAGATGGAAAAGATTTTTCCAGAAGTCTTCTGCTGCATAATCTGTTTCAAATAAAGATAATAAAATAAACAACTGTTTATAAAGAGAATGTGAATGAGCAGGGCTCCCCTGCTGCCTGTTGCGAGGGCGCTCAGTGTAGACGTTGTCTGTGAGCATTCCTGATCTGACATACAAAGTTCTGGTTTTTATCTCCTGACCCCCTGCTCTGAAGCACTAGGGACAGATTTCAGGAAACCTATGTTAAACATAGCACCCCAGGAAACTCCCAAGCTCTGGTGTGAACAGGGAAGTTTTGTGATGTAGACCCCTGGATCCTCATCTCCATCATCCGCAGGCAAGGTATTCAAGTGGTCCCTCTCTGTCTGGCTCAATGGTGGGAAATGTGGACTGGGAGACTTACCAGTTAACTTTGCTAACAGCACTGCAGAGCAGACTGTGATCCGTGTAAATACTGATCCAGCCAGAGAGGTGTCACTTTGATAGAGCTGCTGCTCAGTTCCCATTTACCATGGATGTTCACGAGCTCCTGGAGACAGGAGTATGCCCATTTTCCAGAGCTCTGTTTCCCCTCCAACCTTGCTGTAGAAGTCTTTGGGAGTTAGCTCTATTTGGAGATTTCCAACTCATCCTGCATTGAGAGTGGTGGCCAGAAATCCATACAGAGCAGCCTTTCACACTACAATATGTTTAAGAAAGTCTGCCTCCGATCCTGGCCACATAGCTTGAAAAGCAGAGGAGCAACAAATGAACAAATGCCAGGGCATGTGGGAAAGGAAAAAGTGACCCAGACTTGGGATTGTTTTTCTTTCTTTGGTTTTTTTTTTTTTTTTTTTAGGAAGATTTAATTCAAATTTTGCTTTGGACCCATTTTCCTATTAAAAATTTAAAAAACCCTAAACCTAAGTACACAAAGAAACAGATTTCCCGTCACAGGAAAAGAGGAGAGCAGACCTACATGGCAAGTACAGGGGAGAAGCTTGCCAGAGGTGGAAATTTTCTGGGATCTGCAAGTTGGGTTCAGCTGGTTACAAGTAAAAGGGGCTAGATGTGAATATTGGATCCTTCCCTAATTTGATTCTTATGGCAGTGATTATATTTATATACAGCCTGTAGACTCCAACCAAGTGTGGTGTCTCCAGGGATGGCACAGCCACACGCAAAAGTGTTCCTACCCTAAATTGTCTGTAGTCTAAGCCAACAACAACTGAGAAGGGAAATGGAAGAAGAGAAAAAGGGGTGGTCACCAGGAAGGTTTGGACATGAGGTTTTGATTCCGGCTCCCCTCCTGCCAGAGAATCTGCCTCGATCTCTGCAAATCTCATCCCTTTTTCACCTTGCCCTTGGCTCCCCTGCCTCTGTGCTGATCCTGTTGCCTGGTCTCCAGACTGGAAGGTTTTGCTGAGGTTTGGGGTAACAAGCTCTTGGTGGCACCCTGTGACTCCGTGTTATGGGAATGATGCAGGAACAGGAGGACAGACAACTGTCTTTTCCCTTGGAAACCCAGAACCTGGGCCCCTTGTCTGGATGGGGGCCTGAAAATGTGAATCTCTTTATAAACTCGAGTTATCCAGTTTATAGTACAATTCCCTGGCAATGTGTCTTTCAATGGGCTGCTTTTTCCTCTGTTTATCACAACTTTTCATTATTCATTGTATAGTTCTGTTCTATTAGAGTAAGTTTACATGTTTTGAGCAGCGTAAGGTTGGATAAAACAGAAAGAAAGGGTTCCTTTTCTTAATTAAAAAATTACTGCCTGAAACCATGGACATGGGAAGATCAGTATTTGCAGCTTGTGCCTTTTGCTGGATTTCTTTTAGCCATTAATTTTGGAATTAGGATAGTATTTGCTCTCTCCCCTCCCTCCCTGCCTTCTCACCTCTCCTAAATATTTTACTTATCTGCGGAGTGGTTCTGCAAACTGGTTCCCTTCTCACCCATCCACTTTAACTGCATCCAGGGCTTCCTTTTAGGACCAGGGAAGGGAGGCAGGCTTGGCTTTTCCTTTCCCATGCTGCCATTTCTGGGCTTTATTTAATTTTTAGCTGTTTTATTTAAACGTTCATAAACTTGAGGCCTAAGCTAGGCTTAAGAGTGCACCGGGAAAGCGTTAAAAAAACACATCTTGAGCAAGGCTGAGAAGAATTCATGGATGCCAGGGCAATGTGTGTTTGATAAACATATGGACTTGAAGGCAGATAGGAGCAAGGAGGCACTTTGCCTGCATATAGCTGTATTATTTATGGATGTCTTTGCTGTGCAGCAAGGACCAGGTTCTGTTTAGCTCCTCTCTTTGGGTGGTCCGCGAGAGATTCTGAGTAGCCTTCAGTAGCCTTCAGGCATAATTGCCAGGCATGCTCTTGTATCTGAGATAGCTTAATAAAGCATTACATATCTTACTGCTTCTATATTTTATTACCTAACCCAGTGCATGCGGTCAGTGGGTAATTAAATTCAGCTGTGTTTTTACTCTCTGTTTTAAGGTCGAAGTATGAATTTCTCCACGAATTCTTTGAAACGGACTAATACGATGCATGCATGATAAAGGCAAGGCTAATCAGAGCCAGACTGTTAGTGCAATATAAGGTTGCCCCAGGTGTAATTTATTTTCATATTATTGGTGGTTTTACTGTTGAACATATTAGAAGACGAAGAAGAAATAATAATTCTTTTCCGTGTATGGCCAGAAAGCTACAGGCTGGGTTGAGAAGCTGGGTTTTCTTTTCATTTCTATTTTATGCCACGTTTCAGCTCAACCGCTTGTGCTCCGTACTGAAGTCGGTTTCAATTAACCTATTCCTTCATTAACTCACTCTCTAAGTACAGGAGGATATTGCTAGATTGCTCTGTGCCATTATGAAAAGGATTGTGGTGCAGCCTTTATTAAAAGCAATGTCTGCAGTGGAATGTATGCTGAAAAAAGCTTAAACAAATCTTTTTCTTGGATTTGACCAACTGGGGCTGGAGTGGCTGCGTGGGCTCCAGGAGGTGGAGTATTTTCACTGGGGTGAGAGTATCTTGGGAGCTCAGGGTGGCTGTGGGGTGGAGAGGAGGAAAGGGGCAGTTGTCCCCAGGCTTGTGGCTCAAATCAGAGAGCTTGGGCAAGATCCCTTGTGTTTGGGGGCTCTATGGTTGTCATGTCAGGAGTGAGGGTTGGCTGGGTGAAGGGGAGAGGCAGCAAAATCATGAATGCAGAATCCAGTCCTGCTGCTCTCAGAGGATTGATTACCTGGGGAGCTTATTGCAGGAGGGAAAGTGGATGTTTGTAAAGTTCTCTGGGAATATCCAGAGTTACAATGGAGTTTCTGTGGGTTTTTTTTCGCCCTAGTCAAACCTATTTTACAACTGATGTTCTCTCTCCCTTCAAAACTGGCCTTGCTTATCTCCTTAGACCACCCCATGTGCGATCTTGCTGTTGAGCAGCGTACCAGTTGTCAGTGCCAGAAAATTGTTTCATGAGCAGCAAAAACAGACCTAAATTCCTGGAGGCTAGTGCTCCCGGGTCAGCACACAAAAGGCATCTCAGGTGCCTGCTGGTGGCTGAGCCTTAACTTCACAGAGGCACCTTGGTGAATATTCTTTGAGAACTTACAGGAACTTGAGGTGTATTTCATCTCTGTGCCAGAGGAGAAATAAAAGAAAAACAAATCAGCACCACTTTTTTTTTGGTAGAGAGGGATGAGCACATTCAGGATGCACTAATCTGACTCAGTTTCTTTCAAACATGCCCAATATCATCTGTTTACATTAAGGGATAAAAACAGGAGAAGGCATCACAATAGGTATGATGAACCTGTAGGGTCTTCCTCCATGGGTAAAGATGTGTTTGAGATTAACCACTGGACTGAAAGCCACTGGGGATGATCCCACGTGTGCACATAAGGCTGCATAGACACCATGGAAGGAAGCTCCAAAAACCTTAACTTTTGAGGGAGTGGCCTGAAGTGTAAACCCCTGACCAAACATGACAAAGCTGTAGCAAGTTTGCCAGATGAAGTGCTGCAATTTACCACAATGTTGCCCTTTTCCACACCTGCCTCCTGACCCAGTGCAATGGATTAAACCTTTCTTTGCTGAAGTTGTACTCCAGAGCTGGGGAAAACCATCCTGCAAGTTCTTTTGATGTTGTCCTTTCAGACAGGTGGCTTTTGACCCCAGTCAGGGCACGGGGCTGGAGAAAGGGTGGGCACACACAGCTGCTTGTGAATCTGCCCCGATCACTTGGGCAGAGCTCTGGGGGCTGTAATCTGGCTTTGCCCAGGTGAGGTCCAAAAGCAGCAGAAAGCCTGCTTTAACACACAGGAACTCAGGTTGATGTTTGACTTCTGCTTCCCCAGCTGTGAAGCAGTGAAAGAAATGTCCCCTCTCTCACAGGTGATTTTTGCCTTTGAAATTAATGTTTGCAAAATACTCAGAGCTCTCAGGCTGATAGGGCTGCAAACTACACAGCTCAACTCTGCTGTCACCAATTGGAAAGAGCCGTGCTGGGCTTGGGACTTAGTCCTTTAGAATTAAGAGTATTTTATTGTTCTAGGAATGATAGGGTGGTCTGTCTGCTAAATTACAGTACTCCCTGGGCTGGGCCAGTGCTTTCCTTGCCTGTTTGGGGTCAGGATTTGGCCCTTTCTGGTTTCATGTTTTCCTACTGAACTCATGAACCTGTATCAAATGTCAAAGCAACAAGAACTTGATGGTGATCCTCTGCCAGCAAGAAAGGGCTTCCCAAAAACCAGAGCTTTCCTTCCACTGAACTCAATCCATTTCTCCTCCTCTTTCCTTGCTATCTTCCCCAATCCCATCCCCATCAACCCAACAGAAAACCACCCCCTGAAGCTGGTGAGCCCAAGAACTGCCTGAGATCCAGGAAAACTTGATAGTGTGCAGATGCTGTTCTGTCTCTCGGCAATATTTACTTTTCAAATGGATCTTAAGTAAGCGTGAGGCCAGGAGACACTGGAGCATTTCTCAACACGATGAAACGGTCATCACCTCCTCCAGCTGGAGGTGGGAAGCCCTTCCCTAAATTTTCTCACCCTCCTTGGCCTTGCTTGGGGAGCGGGTGGAGCTGGACCAGCACCCCTGTTCCCTGACCGCTGACGCACTCAGTGACCTGGGTGGGGAGGAGAAAAAAAATCTGCTTCTCCTCTCCAGCCCCCCCTCCCCAAACAGAGTCTGGGATTTATTCAGGCACTGTGAGACTGGGACTGACTTTTCTCCATCTCCTCTTCAGCCTGTGTCCCACAGGCAATGCTGGGGGCATGGAAATGCCTGCCTGCTGCTGGAGTGAGCAGAGGGGGATGCCCTCCCTGCGGAGAGCACCAAGGGGATGCGTTTGGGGGGCGAGGAACCAAAGGGCTGCCTGAGCCTGTGCTTCCCAGGCATGGCTCTGGGGATGTGCCCAGCCCTTGACGTGCAAAGGCATGTCCCGGGGCCCCGGCGAGCTCTTCAGGGATTTGAGGTTTTCTCCAAGCCCATCTCTGATGTTGGGATCTGACTGGAACACATGCGGCAAGCTAATCGCGTGCATCTGTGCCTTTTAAAAGCGCGGTCGCCTGCTGATTGGGTTTAATTCTTTATCTTATTCCTGCTAATCCGTTTTCCAATCTGGTTCCCATTTGGAGACAAATTCCCCCAAACCCCAGCCACTGGTGGGATGGATGTGTGGCAGCAGAGGCGAGGGGGGGAGAGAGCAGAGCAGTGCTTTCTATGGGACAGTTACAGGCCGAGGAGAGGACACACTGCCCTGTCAGATGCTGGATAACAAAACCCCACCCAGCTTGTGCCACAAATATCTAACAGCCCCTAAAGTGTCTCCACTTGGGATCCCACCTCCCACAGGCTGCTATTGCCATGAAAACATGACAGCAGTGCTCTGCCAAGCATCCAAGGAATAACGGCCTGAGGATTTTATTGCATGGAAAGATTCCCTTCAAACACACCCCGGAGCTGGCCTGGTGGTCCGGCAGCAGTGTAACAACCTGGGCTGCTGTGGGTTTTACAGCTGCTAGGTGGCAGTGCCCCTGAGTTTGCTGTAGGGCTGGTGGGTCCCTGGAGGCTGTGCTGGCCCCTTGGCAGCAGCCAGTGCTTCCCAGACAGGGAAAGATGTGCTGGATGTATCAGCTGTCCTCTTTCCTTCCTGTGCTCTCTCTCCTTGCCCTGGCCTCCAGTGTTTTGATGTTCAAAAGGTGCCAATGAGGGGGGAAAAAGGCAGTTTTCCTCTGCCAAGGGGGAGAGGGGAGATCTGTGGTCTTAGGGCTGGCAAACCCTGACCCTGCCACACCTCTGGCCTTTGAAAAATCCTTAACTGTTGCACCTCTGTTTTTCCTCCTTTTTCTTCTTAGTTAACCTCTATTCCACCTCAAATCTCTGCCTTACTGCTGCAGACTCTAGTTCTCCTCGACAGCAAGTTTTCCATGGGCAGAAGCCCCTGTGATGTGCCTCTGTCATGGAATATTTCTCAGGACTCACAGGGCTGGTTTTCCCTAGGGAAAAGTGCATGTTGTTAATATGATGGACTTAGCACCAGGCGAAATCCATGAGACTAGGTGTGTTTGGGTATGAGCTGATTGTGTGTCCCCGTGTCTCCAGATCTTCAGCTTGTCCTTTGATCAAAACTCAGTAGCTTGTCCTGCTACTTTGATCAAAACTCAGTTTCCTATTCTTTTAACCCAGATCTGTAAGCTCCAAGGCCATTTTTAGTACGGATCAAATCCAATCAACAGTTAAAGCCCTTCCAATTTCTTAGTATTAAAAATAAGCAGCAAAAATTTAGATCCGCAAAGAGAAAAAAAAATCAAATTGTGCAATCAAGGATTTGATGCCTGGTATAGAGTATTTTGGGAGCTGTGTTTCCCCAGGTGCCTGTAGTAGCTCTGATTCCTTGCTTTGTGTCCAAGAATGGGCTCTGTTCCCTCAGCATCCCTAACCACCTATGGCATAAGAAGCAGATTCTTTTGTCTTGAAAAACACACCCCCTGTAAGAATACCTTGCCATTTGCTGAAAGATAGAAGGGTTATGGTTGGGAAGTAACAGGAAAGTGCAGGAGGCAAATGAGAAATGGCTGATTTATTCTGCTGTAATAAAGGTCCAGAAGATGTGGCTCTTGTTCCCAGATTTATCACTGGTTTGCTCTGTGGCCTTGAACGAGCCATTTCATTTCCTTCTGTCTCTGCTTCTCCTCCTGCTCTTTGGCCTTCGAGCTTTTGAGCTCTCCAAGGGGAGCAGGCTCTGCCTTGGACTTGTTCAGCAGGATCAGCTCCCACAGCCCTAAGCTCCTGTTTGGGAGTTGTTGGGACCTACATGTTGGTACAGCAACTCACGTGCAGAGAGCTGGGACCCTCAGGAGCTAGGTAATCAATAAGGGATTTTTTAAAAAAGGCAGAAATGTAGCTAAAACAAAGGAATGGAAGGAAATAACCATTTCAGAGCTCTCAGAGGACTAACAGAAAAACTAGCAAGCTTGTATTTTTTCATGATCCTGCAGCATTAGCAAATTGTGGGATTGATGGGTGATGAGTTTGAAAGAACTGTGTATTTTTAATCTGTTTCCAAGTGTATTTGTGCACATGGATAAAATCCAGGGTGCGTTTTATAGGCTGGCCAAAAGGCACATGAGTGAAGCAGCACGTGATGTGGCCGTCGAAAGAACCCGTCACCCAGCCCAGAAAAAAATTATGGCTGTGGCTCTAACCATTTTTTATCGTTTCCATCTCTATTGACTGACATGTATTTTCTTCCTTCCCTGACCCAGAACACCAGGACTCTGAAACTACTGAAATGTTTGCACAATCTTGAAGCATTTATTTAAAAGTTGCTTTTCCCTGAAGGGTAGGTACTACAGCCAGATTCGAAGTCAGATCAAAAAAACCAAACAAATACTATCTTTACAAGCCCTTCATATCGGTATGTACCAAAGGACCTATCAGCTTCCTTTTCTTTTTGGCATGCTGACAACAGCCCAGTGCCTCAGGCAGAGAGCTGGAGTACGTGTTTACAACCCTTTCAAATTCACAGGCCAAACAGGAAAAGAAGGAAAATGTCAAAAATTACAAATAAAACAGTTGATCTTCAAAAGCAACGAGCCCTGCAAATGAATAATTTTTAGGCATGCTGTATCGGATTTCTTAAATATTTGTCACAGCTGTGAGTTGCATAGTGCAGTGTTTGTTAACCTTAGAACTTGTCTTAAGTGCTCTCACGAATAAATTTATTTATACTGAAAAATCCAAGTGTCTTAATAACTAAAACGTTTTTCAGAGGAGCTTTTCTTCCCTTTTTTTTTTTTTAATGCTGCTTCAGAGAATCCTTCCCCATGTGCTCAACATATTGCAGCTTTCCTTCAGCAGAGAGCAGGAGTGATGATAGAGATAATGAGAAGAGGAAAAAAAACAATGGGAAAGCAGGAGGTGGAAAAATGATGGGACTTGCCCATTTCTTGGGTTTTTGGCATGGACCCATTGTTATGTGATGTCCTTTGGGTTGCAGGTACATCATGGCCTTGGATGTGTTGATTTTCTAAACCTTTCTGGTCTTTGTGGAGGTTGTCTGAGGAACTGAGGCACAGAAGGGTTTGCAGTGGGAATGGTCTTCCATATGTTTAGAGACACCTTAGTTGGAGGCATCTGGCCCTTGTTAGTTTAGATTTCCCCTACAGTCAGTGGAGCAAGACTGCAGCTCCACAGGGTGATCCTT
Organism: Irena cyanogastra; assembly: GCA_013397155.1. NCBI lineage: Eukaryota > Metazoa > Chordata > Aves > Passeriformes > Irenidae > Irena > Irena cyanogastra. Next base: position 558,174 of record VWZV01011366.1, on the reverse strand, counting down.
CTTATCCTAAGTCCTGAAGTTGCTCTGACAAATGTATTTTTCCTCCTTGGCTGTTGTGGGGTCCTGAATGACTAGTTTGGATTAGACACCTCTGGAGTCACTGGAGATGAATCCTGCTTTCTTCCCTTTCTTGGGGAAAGTGGTGAAAAGCAGATGGTTCTCAGTCCAAGTGCTTGGTCAGGTACTGAGGACAGTGTGTGTGAGTGTTTTGGGTTTGCCCCAACCTCCCCTAAGAGTGACTGCAGAGATATTATTTGGCAATCTGCTCTGTGCAGAAGAGAGCACTGATGCTTTCTGCTCAGCCTGGGCAGGCAGATGTGATTTGAACAAGCCACTTTTTAGCTCCAAGTTTTGTCATTTTGGAGGGAGAAAGAAAATGTTACAGCTTACAAAGCCCATCAGATATGGTTTGGAAAACCAGCACAGCTTGTTTGCCCAAGAAACTGTGGAAAGAGGCTGAAAGCAGAGTACAACTAGTACCTGTCAGAATAGCTGGGGAGGAGATGGAGTGGTCATCATTGGAAGTCTTAAGAATTAAATAAGTGTCCCCCCCCCATGCTTTTTGATAGGGAAACATGTACTAAAATATCTTCTCATTTGTGCTCTGTGAATCTGTAGATCTTGGTGTAGCCTACAGATGGCAATTTCAGGTCCAGCTAAAGGGTGCAATTCCAAAGAGGGATCACCATCAGTCATTGGCTGCTGTGGTCTAGCCCAGCTGCCAGTGTATCTGTGCTAGCCAGCATGGTATTGATTAAGAAATCCCTACTGTGATGCACAGAATAAAAAGAGATGTATTTAAAACCACGCTTTTGGCAGGACTTGCAAACTTTTTTGTTTTGTTTTGTTGAGAAAAGCAATCCAATGTGAATAATCTTTTCCTGTAAATGTGTAGAAAACCTTTAATCAAATACAAATTAGTTCTAGGCATGAGAAATAAATGTTTGATGAAAATGTATCTTAGTCATGGCACATAAATAGCTCTTCACAGTCAATATATAATCTTGCATCATTATGAAAGGAAGTGATCATTAAAAATATAATTTGGAGAGCAATATTTTACCTCCTAGTTGTCACAAGACCCCTCCTCCCCTTACCCCCTTTCTGCACACAATTCTGGTCGGGGTTAATCCCCAAAAGACTTGCACCATTCTAAATCAGGAGTAACAAACCCTGACTTCAAGCAAAGGTTCTTGGTATAAAACACAGGAGGATCTAATCCTGAGAAAAAAAAAAGAAAATGTCTTAGGAAAGCACAACTGCATTGGCACTGCAGAGAGGAAAAAAAAAAGCAAAATGCTTTAAACTTCTAAAGTAATATTTCTTTTCAGCTTCACCTGTGCTTTTAGTCCTCTTAATCAGTAAGCTGTTATAAAGGAAAATTATATGTTCCAATCTCCTGATGAATTGTGTACTGAGATTTTGCATTAGTAACCATGAGCATTTACACTTTCCTAAGATTAAAGGCAGTTTTCCAAAGCTGTGTCTGCTTATTAATTAGTGTCTGATGAAGACAGATTGCAGACAGAAATAGTGGTTAGAAAATGGAGCTAACCTTTAAGACTAAATTAATCTCACTTTTAATGGGTTTTAGTATGGTATACAGGTTTTGTACATTTTCTGGTAAGTTTCCAATGAAATGAAAGTGGGTACAAGCACAAAAAAGAAGGCTGAGTAAACATGGTGAGAGCAGATCCTTAAGAATGGCAGATCCATAATAATCTGCTAGAACGGCCTTTTAAATCTTTTCAAGTACACAATGAATCCAGAGGTTTTGAAGGTTCAGATCTTCAGTCCAGCACCACTTGGAGAGGTCTGCTGCACTTCCAGGGCAGTCCCAGCTGGTACCAGTACGGACCAGCCTCTCTGACAGCAGCATCCTCCAAGAAGATGGGAACAGGACTAAGGCTGAATAGGGTATCCTCAGGGATATCTTTACAAGGGGAAATTTCTTCCTAAAAAATAACTGTTTTGGGTATTTTGCTGCCTTACCCCTTTGGGATGTATGTGGAGCACTTGAGTAGATTGTCTGGGCCTGGGAGAAAGTGAAAGCTGAGTTAACAGCAGTGTGACCCCACTTCTGTGTCTTAAACAGAGGCCATGAATTTTTTTCAGAGTCCTCCTAAAATCAGCAGCTGTTCTATTTTCTAGCATTTAATTTTTATATTGTGCTGTCAGGCATCATGTGATGTTAAAAGCAATTGGTAACAAAGCATGAGGGAGAGTTGGCTTTGGGGGAAAACCTGTTCGTGTACAACTAGTTAACATGTGTTTCCATAAATCTGCAAATCTACTTCAGTGGGCTTTGAACATAATCTGGGCCTAGTAAAATGCAGTCAATTATACATCTCTTTTAATAGTAAACCAAATTTCAGAATGCTTGTATTGTTACGTAAGTGCTTATAATTCTCCTACTTCTATCGTATTTCCTTGGCACCTCATTTGAATTTACATTTATCTGAGGTCATAACTGGAATGGAGGTTCTGCTTTTGGTTAACATTGGAGCCTAGATCAGCTATCATGAGTTTAATGGAAACGTTGTCGTTTTAGTGGCTTGCAACAAAAAAAGTCAGTGACAGTTCTCTTCTGCCAGCACAGGACGGCTGTGTCATAATGTACCATGGAACAACTGCCACTGCAGATAAGCTTCTCTGTTACCCTAAATCAGTGTGATTTCATGGGTCTGTGCCATGGTGGTCTTGTTTTTGCTCTTTGAGGGTCTGGCCCAGCAGGGATGGGCAGGTGGAGTTTGCTTGTAGATGAAAGAAAAAGCAGGTGAAATTGCAGTAGGGAGTGAGATCAGAAACGTGCACCAGCTTTGGGGTACTCAGATTCATGAGCCCTTTTACACCTGGGATTTTGACACTTTTTTGGTTCTATCAGAATCTGCTATTTTTTTATTTCTAGTGAGGTCAGTCTAAGCTCTGTATTGGGACAGTGGGTAAAGTCAACTCCAAACATCCCCACAGGTGATGTTGGCAGCATGATTTTCAGACCATGCTTTCCCAGCCTCTGGCACCTCCAGTGATTGTGTAGACAGCACAAACTGCAAATAAGCACTCCAAACTGCACTCTATTTCCACCTCTGGAAACACTAAAAGGCAAACAGCTCTGGTCTTTTCCTTAACCTTGATTGATTTGACGTTGCTGCCAAAGGAAAAAAGCAAGCTTTTTTTTTATTTTTTAAAATTTATTAAAATAAAGCCTCCTTTAAATAATTTTAGAGTTCCGAGATAACAAACAGCAAGACAAAGATCACAGCTGAAGGCTTTTATACCATCAGAATTGTTAGTCATTGTCTTTGAGCTTTGTATAAATAAATGATTGATGCCTCAAAACAAGACCCTTGAAGGTGTTTTTATAAGGCCACAAATGTGTCAAGCAGACTTATTAGATGTGAAGGGAATGATTATTTGTACAAAGTGAAATGAACATGTGCAATAATATTGTAAAATGTTTATTAGTCTAGAGTGTGCTGAATTTTCCTAAAATATATCAGGTTCTCAGTTTGCACTTAATGTAGTGTTAGGCATGACGCTATATCCTTCCTGGGCTATTTTCAGTGAGCGTTATGCTTTTTGCAGAGTAAATCATGGGTTTGTGTCCTTTAAAACAAGGATATTATCAAACGTGAGGCAATGCTACCTGTCTAGAAATCCAGTGTGAAGGAAAACATGCTCTGATCAAAGGGTGGTTGATCTGATCGTGTCTATCGACCAAATCTCTGCAGAGCAAGTGGGATGCAAAGCCCTGGGAGTGCTGGAGCATCTTTCATCTTAGGTGACTGTCAATGCAGCTGGGCCCCAAAGGATGAGCTCCCTTGCTTTTAGCTCTGTCCCCACACGGCTCCAGCATCACGCCTCACATTTCCAGGCAAAAGGGAGGATTCTGCCCAGTGATGTTTTTGAGGTGAGCAGAGCTACAAAGGGGTGTTTAGTTACACGCTTCTGAGTCCCCTCCTTCACACTTGTGCTCTACCATCACGGCTTGATCTGTTAGTGGAGGGTAAGAACAGCAATGCAATGACTTTGTGCAACCAATTCCCCACTCCCCTATAGTCCCTTTTTCTCTGTGTGTGCAGAGATGATGGAGCACCTGCATGTGTTGTGTAGTTAGGAATCAATCCCTGAGGAGCTGGCTTGAATACTTAGTGGTGGTCTGCGACTCCCTGTGGCACATCTGAACTAGAAATCTTGTGGGGGCATTGAATGTGGGGCCTCGATGGTCTGTTGCACCATTCTTAGGATGGATAAATTTTGCTGGTTTTATTGTCTCCCTTTTCAATCAGGATATTGCCCCTACAGTTGAGTTGTTCAGTGCTCTGTCCCCTGACTCTTTTAGGTGTTTAATGACACAGTTGTGGGGAGATGATAAGTTAAGTCATGCAGATCCATTTTGTCCTCTCTTCAGAGATGTACCCAGTTAATGGGCTTCAACTGGACAGGACCTGTCAGTCCTTCCTCAGGAAGGACATTTAGGGAGTCTTTGCTAACAGACAACCCGAAACAGAGCTTCCCACATTAGTGGGCCAAGGCCTGTCCCAGATTTGGGGTTTTCTACAAAAGCCCTTCTGCAGACCATCACTGTCCTAGTGGGATTAGCTTTCAAGATGATTGATGCCTGTACTACTTTTTTCTTCCCTTACTACACCCTGCTCAAGCATACAACTTGGAGGTGCTGTTGATTGCAGAAACTTTTACATGAAAGTCTAGCACAAGTGTTATCCTTTTAATTTTTTTTTTAAGGCATGTGGTTTTGAAATGGCATGTCTTGAAAATTCCTTGGGGAACTCTATGGAAGGCATCCACTTGGAGCTCTTATACTTGCACAAATTTTAATGCATTTCAGATAATTGTCACAAGGTTGCTTTTTGGTTCTGTCAGTTCAAAGAACTGGTTGGATTTAACAAAGAAATTAGGGGATCACACCTAGGGAATAAAGCTTGCTGTGAAATGTTTTCTGTGAAAGCCAGAACCAGGTGAAAATCACTTAGTTTCAGGTTTCATTACAAATTTGAAAACCATATCTCAGGTTCACTGAAAGGTTGGTTAAGGGTCATGCTGCAGGGCCTGGTTTGGAATGAATGTGGCTGATTTATGTTGTTTGCAGCAGAACTTGGTTTCATTCATTACTTTGACCCAGGTTCAGGGGTCTGCTCCTCTAAGCTCTCCTTGTGTGTTGAAGTCAATGGGAATTCCCTCCACAGAGGCCTTGGAGGATCCATCTCCATGAGAAACTCAAGTTTTTGACTGCTTTAAATGTCAGCTTTATTTCAACCCCTCACCACCTCCTCTGGTGGAAGTCAGCCTGATTCCATGTTCGCCAGATGAACTGCTCTGTTGCCCCCAGGTGCAGATCCAACCTGAATTGCAGAACCCAGGAGTCAAGTAATCTAACCAGAAATTTGCAGAAATCCATCTGTGCTGAAGTCCCTGACTCCTAGACAGCCTTGCTAGAGGGTCCCACTGCCATTCTGCAGGCAGTCAGAGCCACAGGCTAAAAGCTAGACCAGCTTTTGGTTGAATGTTAGCCACATCTTTGGCTAATGAGCATCTGGTTCCCCTTACCATTAGGAACATCCGTGTGACTCACAGACAAGGTCTTGCAGACCTGGCTGTTGATACTGAAGGATCAGTCACTTCATTTCCATTCCCCAGGGCTGCTGATCTTTCCCACTCATGCTTCTGGCAGTTCTTCATGTCCATCTACTGGAAAGGCAAGCAAAAAGTGAGAAGACCAAACATCTTCTTGACACCCCAGAAGTGCCCATTGGAGCCTCACCACCAACTGGAACCTTTTTGTCTTGCTCTTTTCTAGTTATTAATCACTTGCAGATGCTCCCACAGCAGCATTCCTGTGGGAGACTACCAACGTCAGTGTGGATTCCTTGCCTTGGTGTTACCAGAGTAAGGAAAAAAGCTGCCCTGAAGTTCTGATTGATCCCTCAAAAGCAAGAACATTTACTCATGTGACAAACCTGGAAGGCTAGGCTAGCAATTTGCCTTTGCGAAGCTGCAGCAGTGCTGAGCATTTATCTTGAAACCAGAGACTGGGCTCACTAAACTTGGTGCCTGAGCTGGGATCTGTAAACATTAAATTGGAAATTAACCTGGAAAGCTGATTGGTTGCCCAGCCAACAAGGCAAAACTGAATCCCTTCACTTGATTTCTGCTTTTACCTCCCTGGGAAAGTCTTTGTTTCCCAAACCAGTGATGTAGACGACACGAACTGGTCAGAACCTTCTGAGCATTGACTGGGATATCCGTGTGATCTCTTGGCTGGAAGGTGCACCCCAAAGATCACATTATGGCTGAAACATGGTCACTTGGATGGGATCTGTGGGAAGCTCAAACAGGAAAGTCTTGTCCTATGGGGCTGAGGTGAACCCTGTAACACATAGTCAGTGGTCCCTGCCACAGGGCTCAGCAGAGCCTTGGCTCCTGGTGACTACCTGTAAGACAACTTCTGTAAGTGAATCTGTATTCTAGCCACTGGCAAACATGAGACAATTCAGCTTAGCTTAAACCTCCTTCTGGGTGGGTTAAATTAATCCAAATTACCTCATGTTTGCTGCAGGCTGGGAACACACACAGGCTGTTGCTGTGGTGGTTCACATAATGTCAGGTTGGTTGTGCTAGGTAATGGCACAGGCCTCTCTGACATGGTAACTCAGACACTGGTGGTGGTCAAAGACAAGCTACAACAACAGGGCAAGCATCTGGTGGCATTTTTCGGCTCAAACACACATCAGACAAAGGTTGTGTTTTGTATTTAGGAGAGTGGGATTTTTTTTCTGTGAGGAGTTTGGTCACTTTTTGAACCCACATACATTTTACAGCATCCCATGCAAGGAATCCTTTAGCTTCACCAAGTGCTTTGGGAAGAGTGGTTTGCTTTCATTTCTTCTCGGTCTGCTCTTTGTTGTTTTCTCCACTGTTTCCCAGGATGTGCTGGAAAGGAGAGTAAACAACTCATCCCTACTCATTGTGGCCAGGATCCCACTGGTCTCTGTCACATCCTATTTCAGTCATATCTTCTAATTTGAGAAGTGCTTCCATTGAATCGTGCCTCATGCAGCAGCCATTCAAGACCTTGGATCATGCTTGTCATGTTGTTGGTCTAAGTGTGGATGCATGTAAAAGCCATGTGAATCAGGGGTTTTTATTCAGCTCTCTTTCCACTCATAACTTTGAAGAACAAATCACATGAAAAAATGAAGCAGTCTGTAAGAAGTCTATAATATTATAATAAATAAAGACATCTAAGCCCGTCATTATCTGGTTGGTTTCATGCTGATGCCCTCCCCACCTCTTTCATTTCTCATGAGTCAGGGCACCATCAGCAATGCTCCTTGTTAGTGATATCTTCCATTCTTCATGTATCTGAGCCTCTGGAATGAAGGATTGGATGACAAAATGTGGTATTAAGAAGTTCTCTACAAGGTTAACAGAGGAAATGGGATTGTTTGTTCTTTTAGAAAATGTGGTTGGTTTCTGCCTTTTATCAGTGGTTAGTTTGCTTAAAAGGCCTGGACTATTTGGCACATGAAGGTTTCAGGGTGGGGTAGGGAAGATGTTCAGAATGTCTGTGCTGTGTTTCTGAGACACACGGAGCAGTAACCCAACGCCCAGCCTCTGTGTGGCCTTTCTGTTTCACATGCTATGGACAAGTACATTACTGTTCTAACAGTCGACTTCCTGGGAAAGGGAAAGCTGGATTTTTATTGATCTTGTGCTGTTTCAAATCCACCTACTCTCAGCTGCGTGGCGTTCCCTTGGAAAGCATCTGACGGGATGTTCCTGGAAAAACCTCACTCTGCAGAACAATACAATGCTTCTTTGTTTGTCGCCTTCACTGAGGCCAGTCAGCCCTGTTGAATGAACCTCAGATGTTTTGATTTGTTCTTTGGTGAAAGTTTATATGACTTAAGCTATCTTTTTAGCTTTCCCGCCTTCCTCTTTGGGTTTCTTCAAAAGAACAAAGCCATTTGAATTAAATTGCTCTGTATTGGGATTTCAAACGTTAATGAATGTTGTTTCAAAGTGTTATCTCATTTGGGGCATGAAATGACCATGGCCCACCATTCTTGTGCCAGTAGAAGAACCTGTGTGGCTTTGGGATTGTTTGCTATTTCTTTAAACAGATCAGAACTTTGAAAGGGTCATTTGTTTCCATACATTTCTTATTATAAAAGCAAAAATAATGGACAGCTGGAAGGCCAACGTGAAGCTGCTGTCTTATATGTGCTGGGAGATGCAATGTGTAGTCTAGCTATTGAAACAGTAGACTGAGGATTATTAAAAAAAGAACCCTTGCTCCTATTTTTGAGACCCACAGGCATTGCAACTGTTTATTTTATGTACGTAAGAAGCCAAATTCTTTGCAGTGGAGCACCTCCACTTCCCTGCAGTCAGAGAGATGAAGATGGCCTTCTGACATGGTGCATTAAAGGACTTCATTTAAATAATGTATCCCTAGGTAAAAACCTTGAAGGGAGCCTGTAAGGGTTCCCCTGAAATCAGTGTGCAAAGGCTGTATGTAAAAGCAGATATTTGCAGTATATATATTTCCAGGAAGTTCAATGGCAACAAATACTATGTTAAAAAAAGGAATTTTTTCCTTTTTTTAAAAATTAATTTTGTTAATAGAAGAAGCTGTTGAGTAGTATTTGTGGTAATGGATGACTATGGTCAAGTCAGGTCTTTTACTGATAATAATCCCCAGTCCCTGTGTCACTGAGAACAGTTTCTGTAGGCACAAATGAGTCAGTACAAAGGAAGCCAGTATAATACATCAGGGCTGGGTGGGAGATTGCTTCATTTAACTTCCGCCTCCCTTTCTTTGAGGTCCTATTAAGCTAAATAATGGCAGTCTGTAAAATGAAGGAATGATTGAAGTGTGCCTGCAAACCAGTTATATCATTCTGGACATGGTCTCCAGCACTCTTTGTCTATGTATGTGTGTCTTGTCTCTCTTGAAACTGCTGTTTTATGTGCACCAGTTAATTGTGAGAGTCATTGGTTTTCAGAATTGTTGCTTTTATTCTTTCCCCCCCACCCTTAACTGCTGGTTGCATTTTGTGTCACAAAAGGCTTTCTGATGGGCTGTACTCTGACTGTTGAGTTTAGAACTGCAACTTGCATTTTGTGCCTCCAGCAAAGTCCCTGTTAGCTCCATCTGAAAAGGTGGGGGGAAAAAAATAGATGAAAAAGATGTTTTGATGAATGTGTACCTTACTTCAATTGCCTCTCTGGGAAAGTCATGGGTGAAAGGGATATCCGAGGTCAGGCCTGGGAGGGAAAACATGAAAAGATACTTCACACCAAAGCCAAATATTGATTTCTTGCATGAGAGAGGGCAGGTTGGTGAGACCCATCATATCAGGTCATGACCCATTTAGTGCTTTCTTTGACTGAGACCAATAATAGAGATAAAGTTCAAAAATTCATAGCAGAGAGTTTTGTATCAAGACATGAGAAAAAGAAATTTTGTGCTCATATACAATGAATATTGCTATGTAGAAGACTGAAGGAATTGCATCTGTCATGGAGGAGTTACTTAAAATTTCCATCAGATGTCATCCTTTCTCATCTCTAGTGGGACTCTTTTGGATCAGGTCATGTCATGGCAGAGGAAGTCCCACGGGTCAGCGGAGTAAGGAGTCAAGAAATAAAACACCTTGCAAATTTGCACACTAATCAACTGCCCTTCTTTTATGACATTATGGAAGAAAGGAAACACAAAGCCAGCACATCTTTTCCTTGTTCTGTGAAGTGGCTGCCTGTGCAAATTTGAGGTGGGGAAAGCAAGGGAAAAATGGACCCCCACCAAAAAAGTTGTAAATGCTTCTATAAAGTCTGTATGTCATTCCTGGTGAGATTTAGATGAAATAAATCTATCTCTGGCTGTTCATGAAACCTGAAATAATCACAGAGTTATGCCATTTCTAGCCATCTAAATGCAAACAATATGTAGAACAGATCAAATGAGACCAATGAGGCTGTGTAAATCATTAGATACAAAAATTGGGCTAATACAAAATGGAGTTTGGCTCTTTGCTTGCTTTACACTACCATGGATGATTTTGTCTTGCACAAAAGCTCAAGATTATGCCTGTATATTGCTTTTCATGAAAGTTCCACTTAGAAGTGTTTGCTAAGAATTACCAGGTGACTTATAAATGTTTTAAAAAAAATCATAAACTTTTAGGGAAGCCAAGAAAGTGTGTTGAATCACAACTTAGAGCTGACTTTTCTAAGGGCTTTTTAATGATCTGTGCCTCATGGTACTTGTGTTCATCACCATGTTGCCACACATACTAATAATCTCTTGGCTCCTTATAAAAAGCTTCTGAGTATAACCTTTGAAGGAAGTGAGTTAGACATGTCTGTGTACCTGCCTGTTTTATAATGGGAATGTTGCTGTAGCTGTGATGATATAAAAATATATTAGATTTAAAACCACCCTTTTGTAGTTTATGGTATTATATTATGGGAGAAGTGAGATTGTTGCTGATATGAAGTGGGAACTTGCATTTAAACCTCTGTTTTGGTTCATTAAAAACTTGAGTTCAAAATGCCTTTGGACACCATATTTTTTGTCTAATATATCTATATATATTTCTTTAAACATCTAAGATGATCCCATGTCCAGACATTCCTTTGGGCATGTGGAGGGTTAAGCCAGTTATTTGTAGTCTTGTCATTTGAGAAAAATCTAGTGGCAAAGGTAATTTCAGGATGATAAACATCCACTATTTCAAAGCTACTGCTGTTAGGGCACTGTCAGTCTGCTCTTCCTTTCTCACATCTCCTTGCCAATAGAGGTTATTCTCCCTCTGTATGTATGAAGATGCACTTTATGTGCTCAACCTTCCAGTGGCTTTAATTAACACCAAAGCATTTTGTACTCACCAGCTGGTCCATTTAGGTGGGACTTTTCCTGATCATTTGCAGCCAGCTCCTTGGAGGAACAGATTAGTGATCTTTTCGTTCCTGAAGCAGCCGGGGTTGATCGTTTTCATAACTTGTTTTTAACTGTCTAAAATTACTGCAAAATTGTAGTGACAGTAGAGTGCTTGGGACAGTTTAACAGGTCATGAAGAGATAGCAGCATTTCCATGTTTACCCTTGGCTACTTGTCTTCAAAACCTTCTGCAAATGATTGCTTTCAGCAAGTCCTGTGTGCTGGGACATCTTCAGTCTCATCATCCCCTGTACATGGTCCTGTACCCACCTTGCTTTCTTCCCTGATGCCATGTGGCCTTGTTCCTAGGTCATGCCATCCCTGCCTGACACGTGTCCAAGCTCAAGTGTTATCTCTGCTTAGCAGCATTTAAAGATCTTCTGAAGGACAAGATGAGTGGGGGAAAAGCAGGCTTGCAGTCCCTCTGGGAGTTTGGGAAACACGTTGTAGAGGAGGCTGGGGCCAAGCATCTTCCCTCAGCTTTTTCACCCCTAAAATTAGATTAAAGAATCCCAGTAGCCTCAGCTCTTCCTCATAGGACTAATGTCCCAGACCATGTATCCAGCAAACACCATCCATTCTGGACAGTGGCTGAAGCAGGAATTGTGGGGAAAAAAACCCTGATAGAGTGTGGTGTATTTAAAGACTTTTATAATGTAGGCAGGAGCAATGCAAAAGTTACACAGCCATTCTCAATTCCACTACTTCCTGACTTCAGATCACTCGACCTCTGCAGGTTTATTGTTCTCTCTATATAAGTTATTTTTGAGTGCAATAGGTGCTTATATTCTTGATGGATGTATAACTCATAAAAGTTTCCATGCCAGTATCAGTATTTATATACAGAGATAACTAGTTGCTATGGTTATGTGGTGTCTTGAAAATGCTTGGTCTTTTTTTTTTTTTTTTCCTATTTATTTTTCAAACAGGGCTTGGTCAAGTAAAGTAAATATCTTGCCTTAATTTAAGTTTTATGTTTGCTGTAAAACTTGTTTAAAAAAAAAAGAAAAGAAACATTAGCATTTCACAGCAGAAACACAGAAATTTTACATTACCAGGCAAGTCGACTTTGGCATTTTTCCTTTCAGTCAGTTTGTTTTTCTAATATAAAACTAATATGACATAATGTATAATCTAATTTGGAAATTACAATTTACTTGGAAGGATTATGCTGCCAGCCAATACCAACAAAGAAAGAAATTATTCGAGAATGTTTTTTTCCTTCTTAACGTGGTCGATAATTTATTTTTCCTTCAGAAGATTACTTTTTTCTTTACGACATTTCCTGCTGGTGTGATCTGCATTAGGATTGAATAATATGTTCCATACTTAACTTATGCACCAAAAAAGTGAGTTATTCCTCAAATTAAAAAAAAAGTGCAAATTACTATCTTGCTATGGACTTCACTTTGCTTACTTCGCGGTGAAGTGTGTTGATAATTTTCAGATGGCTTGGCAGTAATTACTTTATTTGTCCTGACAGTATTTACATGAAGGGGCAATTTGAAATGGGTAGATCTGTGTCTTTTATGAATAAAGGCCACTAAGATGGCTTAGGAACAGGAGAAGTTGAAAAATGGGTAATCCAACAGTGGTAATTCCAACTGACTGAATTACCGTGTTAACTCTCGTTAACCGCAATAGTTTAAGTGTTCATCCAACACGTTGTGTTACAGGGCTGTGGCATTTCTTCAGGAGCTTCCCATTCACAGCAACGTGCTGGGGGTATGTTAAGTTGTATTAAATGTTCCCATATCTCCTGTGGATGCTTCAGAGGGAGCAGTTTTGTTAGCCTTGAGCATGTAAAGGAGCATTAGGAAAAACTTCTACCGAGTTCTGCTGGAACAAGTTTGTGCCTGGCACAGCAACCAAAAGTGCAGCCTCTATGTTAAGCTGAGAAAATTAGACACAATGGGCCCATTTAATGAAGAATTCATAGTCCTGAGCAAAATGTGCTGTGCACTAAATAAGAGTGCTTCTAAAAAAAAAAAAAGAAATACATACCTACTTCTGATTTCTACATTTCAATTATAGGTGAGATCCAACTGTAACATTATTAAGACTAATTGAAAGGGAAGTCTTCTACTGGATTTGTGTGGTATTGGAGTGGGATTTGGAAAATCTGGACCCGGTTATGGCTCTGCCACAGACTTTTAATTTCAGCCTCTGGCAAGTCACTTATCCTTGGCATTCCTCAGTTTCCCATCTGTAAAAGCAGGGTCATGTCATTTCCCCCCATTCTTTCTGTTTAGTCTTGAGTTTCTTTAGGGTGGTTTCTTGCATTTCTAGTTGTTTTTTTATACGTGTCCTGCACAATGAGACCTTAGTCTCAGTTGGGATCTCTGCTGTAATACAGATAATATTATTGTTGACAGCTGTTGTTGTATCTGTGTAATGTAGTAGCATAAAGCAATAAAGCTTCCTCCCCTCCTGGTATTTAAAACTTAGAGAACAGTTTTGTTGACTCTTCTTCTTGTTTATTCTTCAGTAAAGTTTGCTCAAAGCTATTTTCTGGAAGGCTATCTGAGTACTTATGGTAGTAAACCAGGACTTTGAATGAACTCAGGATACTGCCATCCTGCTGTAAAGATCTTCCTTGTGTGGTATTTCCTTATCTTGAAACCTTGAAGATATGCTGATATCATAGCAGATCATGTACTGAGTAGGTAAGTGGGATCATCATTTTAGGAAGCTTTTTTGAGTTTTTAAAATGTTTTTTCCTGCTGTAAGTTGTTCTGTTCTTCTGAAGTTCAAAATTAAACTCTGTGAATTTTTAGTTTGTTTACCTTATTCTAGCATGTAGTCTGTCTGTTTGTCCTCATTTTCACTGACCTGTTGGATTTGGTGGAAAAACTGACACCTAGCTGAAGGTTTTAAAAATACCTTAAAAAAACCTACTTACTAGCTTAATGAAAACCTGAAGCTAGGTGAAGAAAAGAGACTCTTAACTTCCCCTGCAAGACCTTCAGCTTGAGCTCAGCCTGAGTACTAGGCACTGGAGAATCTAAGGCACAAACATCTCAGGACAATGTATTTCACAGGCTCTGCCTCTCACAAAAACATCCTGACAAGGCAGGGTTTGCTGTAAGTGCAGCAAGACCTGGTGTATCTTCCCAAACACAGGATGGTTCTGACTGTGTCTAAGGTGCCTTCTCAGTTTAACCCTCCCTTCTCTCCTCCTGCCCCTCTGTCTTAGGATGGGCCACAGAGTGTTCAGGTAGCATCAGGACTCGGCTGTGACAGGCACCATGCAAACCTGCCCCTTCCCCAAGGGAGCTGGTGTGTAAATAGGTGCAGGAACCGCAAACCATCTTGGAATAACTTGAATTCCAGCCAGAATAAGCACAGAAAAAACCCTTTTGTTTGGACATAAATATCATTGACCTTCTACTGTGGTCGCTGGTGTCAAGTTTAGTTCCAAAGTCCAAAGGCAGTTGATATGGCAGTGGCAGACAGCGAAGTTCAGGGCAGGCTGTAAAGCTCTGTGTGTTGTTGCTGCTGTTTCCAGCCCTTGTTGCCAGACTTGAAGATGGAAAACATCACAGAGATAAGGCAAGCGATCTCACTTTTATTGAGTGAGTTTGGCCTTGAGAATTGTCCACTCCACAGCTTCACCTAAAAGTTGATCTTTGCAGGATTCATGAAGACTTAACAAAGCTGTGAAATGCATTTGGAAAAGGAGTATGGACATGCTGAAACACATATATCCCACCATAAAGGATGCGTATCAGGCTCCTTGTGTGGCATTTGAAGACTATAAACATGTTGCCGTGATTTGCTATGTTTCCTGAGGGTTTGCAAAAAAAAAGTGGCCCTTTTAGGGGATTGCCATATTGAGATTGACAATTTGATGTAAACCATAGCCCAGCATCGAATGTTCTGTTTAATGCAATTCTGTGTTTGTCAGCTGTAACCAATTACACTTTCATTGTGCTCAGTGACACCGACATGGCTCCTTTTCACCCAGTTGTTGCTAATACCATTTTATACACCTTCCATAGCTGAGCCCTGTTGGAAGCTGTGTTTTATGTATAACCTGCTGCTCCTTTCCCCTTGTGCTGGCAAAGTGTGAGATACCCAGGGCAGGTTTGAGTTCTAAGGAGTCTTTTGTGTGGCTTGGAGAATGGGGTCTTGAGGAAAGCACCGTGACCTGGAGCTGAGGAGCAATGGGATAATAATTTGTGGCTAAAAACTGCAGCTGAGGTGTTTCTGGAGGATTGTGCCTGTATATTCAGGCTGCTAATCCTGGTTTGTGACTGCAGTAGGAAGCTAAACTGGAAACAAGTCAAAGCTTTAGTATCATCTGGTTTTTCCTCCAACCCCTGAACACAAAGGCCACAAAAGCCTTAATCCTCATGGTCCCCAGTGTAGTCCTGCATGGTTTTGCAGTGAAGTCTAGGACCTGAAAGGACCCTGGAGAGGCAGGCATGTGCATGCCTGTGGAGAGAGTTTTCTGGCACAGTGTTCCTATGGGATGAGTGTTTTTATACTCAGGGCTATTTTCTTGCTGTCCTTTTCCCCAGAAAGGGTACTTCAACTATAGGGAAAGTTCACTAGTTGGTATGGTTGATTTTAAATGGCTTGTTGTTTGTGAAGCTGTCAATCAGGAATCTGGTCTGTCAGAGGAGGACATGGGGCAGCTCTACATCTTCAACACATGAACTCCCATTGCCCTTTGTTTGGAGTTGGGCAGCTTCTCTGGAGCTGGTGGGAGGATCTCCAGGTGTGAGAGCAGATGAGGCCTGGGCATGCCTTCTCAGAGCATCTCAGACTTTGGTCTCACACCTAGAGGTGGACACCCTGAATGTTTGTCTAATAAAGAATCTTGTCTCTGGCTGAGGCTGCAAGTGGGTACAAACAGAAGAGGAAAGGTGCAGGGCAAGCATGCAGGACACTTCCAAACTCTGTGCAGCCCCCAATGACCTCCTGGATTAGAGGTGGTTTAAGCTTTTTTAACAAATCTCAGAGGTTTTTTTCCTTCAAATTTTTTTCCTTGAACTTGTGCTGGTCTCCATTTTCTGTTAATCGTAGATCCTGGGATAGAGTGCAACAGCTTAACTCCAAGCTGTATTTGAATCATCCAACCTATCTCTTTCTGTTTGCTTTTAACCTCCCACCTTTGAACCTTTGAAAGTTTAATTTGATGTTCTTGCCCTAAGAACTCAAATTCTGGTGTTGGAAGACATCGTGAATAACTGCATCTTGCCCAAACCAGGATTTTGTACAAACAGTTCATTTTTCATCTTAGGTATCTTTTTTCCAGCCAGAGGCCTGCTTAGTCATTCTTTGTATCGAGACCATTGGCTATTTAGCTCTCTTCCCTTGGGCAAAACTGGCATCAGGACCTCAGAGCAAGCCCCTGAGGCTCAGAAGCTTTGCATGAAGCAGCAAATTGTCTCACCCAAATGGAAATATCCTGGGTGTCTCTCCTCTGTTTTCTTTTCCCAGTGTCAGCCAGGAGCCATGGTATAAACTTGATTACATTGCAACCAGAGTTGGAATTACTCTACTTCTTAGAGGAGGTCTCGTAGTTCCCCATTTGTTCATAGTCTGTTTGAAAGTTTTATGAGGCAGTGGCTTTGGAGATGCCACAACTGGAAAAGGGATACAATTTGGGAAACATTATTAATTTCTGACCTTCAGTTGTACCTGGACAGTGAGTGTGGATTTCCTCAAGGAGCTTGGATGGGTGTCTTCACCCTGACACTGCTGCAGAGAGCCTGGGACTGTGGGGCAAAGCTGCTAGCAGTGCACCCAAGTAATCCTTGGAAGAGCTGGGAAGGTTGCCTTCACACTGCAGCCAGGGCTTTGCTTATCCTTATAATAAATGAAAGTATTTCACTTCTTCATATTGTAAATAAATCATTAAATCCAAGCTTGGAGGGAGGAAGCAGAATAGCACTTTACAAAAGTGGTGTTGTTTCCTCTGGGATTGTCTATCAGCTGGCTTCTAACCCAGGATTTAGTTGCAGCTTGTTTGAAAACAGTGTCAGCCCTGTTGCAGTGCCATAAACTTTCAGAAAATTAGAAAGACCCCTCATAGTATGAGTGAGATTTTTTAATATCTGCTGAGTTTACAGCAAACTCATGAGATGTCTGGATGAGTGACTCAACAATTGGTTTTAATTTTAATCATTTTCCCAGTAGAAAGTAATTTTTTAGCAAAGTAAATAGCAGGGGAAAAATTGTATTTAAAATTTTCATTTTTCCCCCATGAGACTTTGGTTTTAAAAAGCTGTAAAAACATCCTTTGCTTCCTTTGCTTTTGGCAAGCAAGAACTTAAGATGGCTGGCTTCTAGAATCGTAACATAACATTTTGGCCAGTATGGCATAAAATTAATAAAAACCATTAAAACAAAGAAAAAATTTCTTTTAAGTCAGGCAAAAAACCCAAACCAAATCCCACCCATTTTCCCTTTTATCCAGATTTTTCACCATGAAAGATTCTTCAGCTGAGACCCAGACCCACGTTGCTGTGGCATGGAGGTTCCCACTTTCCCATGTGCTCTTTGAGCCATGCACTGTTGGCTGTGAAATGATATTTCAAAGCCATTAATACCAAAACACCAGGGCTGGCTCTACACCCCAACAAATGAACTAGTTGTTTCATCCAGGCTGTTTCCCAGGGCAGCAAGCAGTCCTGGATAATGGCAGGAGCATGACCGTGTCCCCCAGCACAGCCAGCTCAGCCTTCTGGGCTCTTGGGCTCCTCAGCCTGCTGCTGCCTCTGCTCAGTAAAGGCACAACCTCAAAGCTGTTAAATAGTAATAGTCATCTTTGGTCTTCTTTTCTCCTTTTATTTGCTGCTGAGTTTGGCTCCCTTCTCTCTGAGTAGCCCCAGTACGATTTCTTGGCTTTGCACACTGGTGTCAGTGAATTAGCTCTTTGTTCTTCCAGGAGAAGAGATGGATCTGCAGGATTCACAGGGAGACCACCATCTGAGTTATGCTTTGGTGCTCCTTCCTTAGGGGTGATCACTGCTTGTGGTCTCTTGTCAGTGTTTGGTGGGCACAAAGCACAGCTGTCTTCATGTGATGGGGGGAAGGTCCTTCCAGTCACTCTGTGTGCCAGGAGAGAGAAGGTGGCTGCAGCAAGGAGTGGGCTTCCCTGGAGCAAAGACCCTGTGAAGTGGGGCATTTCCAGGTGATACTGGAGAGGGGCTGCTCCCCACAAAGGTTCAGCAGCTGGGAGGGAGGTGGGTGCTGAACTGCTGAGGCTGGGGGGGGATTCTGTGCTTTCGACTCCCGTTCGAACTTCTTGTGGCCTTCACCGAGTTCCTCACCTCACCTAGGAGAGCACAGTCTCTGAAAAGACAAGCAGTAAATGCATCAAGGGTGCTGAGGGGCTCAGCCTAGCTAGGTGAGGTTTCATGCCCCACTCTGGGCACTTTTGCTCATGCAGTTTTTCAGGGAGTCTCAAGTGCAAGAAATCTATTTAGGGGAACACCACCTCCTGCTTTTTGCTGCCTAAATGTCCTGGTAAGGAGGTGTCTAAGACTGACCCTTATCTCCAACCAGAGTGCTAATACAGAGTGCCTGGCCCCAGCCAGCCCTGCAGGCCAGGTGAGATGTGGCTGGCTGAGATCTCTGTCCTGTGCAAGCATCTTGAGGGGTTCATGGTGTGCAGGCTGGAGTTTCTCCTGCTGTGTGATGGGAGCATGCTCCTCCTCATCTCTCCACGTGTGCCATCAGCCAGCCAGGCTCTGCTGCTCCCCTCAGGCAGCTGTCACAGGATTCCCAAGTGCTTTTAAGGGAAAAAGGAAGAAAATGTGCGTGGAGTTTTGCCAAGCGTGACCTGTAACAGACCATTAGCTGAAAGCTAATTTTCCAGATAATGGATGTTGCTTTAAAGATTATTGCTGGAATCTTATGCTTGCCCATAAAAAACATCAAGATTACATTTGATGATGATAATGCTTTGTCTCTCTGAGAGTGCTCTTCATCTCATTTCTACTAGAGCTCTTCAAATGCTCATTTAAGCTTTGAACAATCCTGTGAAGCAGATTTTTTTTTTTCTTTAAGCAGCAGATTGACCCAAACTGAGGCATTCTGAAGTATGGACACTTATTTTCAAGACCTGTAAGCAAGCTTGTGACAGAGTTGGGAGTTAAACTACCCCTTCTTCCACCCTCAGCTGTTAAGAGTGCCAGTGCAGCCTTTGGATGGTGTCAGTTGTAGGAGAAGGGCACATAACAGTCCTGTGTTTCTGTCCTCTCATGGTTTGTATTCCTCTTCTCCCCTTTCCCACCTACTTCTTTATTCCTCTCTTATCATCTAGAAAGAAAAAGAAAGAAAACAGCACATAGGGAGTAGGTTATCCCACTGGCCAAGGAAATCTTGCTCTCTACAGTCTGGCAGCACAGCAGAGGGGATGGGGAGCTTGGATCATAACTGGAGAGGCAGGGGAGAAAAGCTTTCTGTTGGGGAGGTGAGTGGAACTATGGCTTCTGTTGCCACAGGAGGATTGTGAAAGCAGACCTGTCAGATATCTGTCATGTGCTGTTTGCCTGTACTCAGAGGGATGGACCAGAAAATCTTGCAAAATGCTGTGTTTTTGTGATGCTGTTTGCACATGTCCAGAAGTGACCAGGTACGACCATATGGGGGAGGTGAGGCTGTATAAAATGTTACCTCTCTCCTCTGCCAGCAGGGGATGCATTTAAAGGCTGCTAGCCTGTTTTCCAAGTGAAGGGGAAAAAATTGATACAGGAGTTTCTAGGGGACCTTTTCTTATTTGATAAGCCACAAAGTAACTGAACACAGAAGTGGTTAAAACCAGCAGTCAGGGAGAAAAACCAGCAACAAAGAACAAACTTCCTCCCAAATATCGGCTTGGTTGAAGTTCTGGTTCCTGGGAAGCAGCTCTGCCCTGAAAGGTGTGGTGGGGATTCATGGGCTCCCATCCTGGTCTCTGCCCTCCCTGCATGGGGTAAATGTCTCTCCAGGAGGGAAATGCCTGGTTACTTGTTTGCCTAATGGGAATTGCTCTGAATCACCGGGTTGTAGGGATAATTTCGATTAAATTGGCTGGGTTAATCTGAAAGAAACTCATATTGCCTCTGAAAATGGTGATTCTTTTTTCTCACTCTGGGTATGTGCCCTAGTCCTCTGCCTTTTATGTGGAGTCTTCTGTTATCCAGGTCAGGAAGCTGACCCAGCTAAAAACAAATCCCACAGAAAAGAAAATTTAGCTTGAAGTGTCTTCAATTCTTGTAGCATCCCATGTTCTGTATGGCTTCTGTTTTCTTCTCATGAAGACCCCAAAGCATTAGGCCAGCAAAATCCTGCCTTCTCCACCTTCCTGTCACCTTCTCAGCACTGTGAATCTCAGCTGGCAAAAGAATTTAAGTGACATGATCCCTGCTCAGAGCTTGGATGGCTGGGCTGAAATGTCCATGTTTACCTGACAACACTGGGCTTTCTGATCCCTATTCCAACAATTTAATGACTAAGCTACACTTAACACAGTTTTGGCCCAGCCTCACACAGTTTAAATCCCATCTGCATCCTTCTGCCAGCTGGTGTGACCCCTCTGAAGAACCAGAAGCAGCCTGTGTGAAACCTCAAGGTACAGGAAAATCAGTACTGAGTTTAGGCTTTATCAACCCAGGCCGTTTATTCTTAGCCAAACAGACAGGGAGAACAGGAAAAAAAAAAAGACTGATTGCACCTACAAGTCCTCAGTGACTTGTAAGAGGAAATGGACAAGCTCCAGCTCTGCTTTCAGATTGGCTTCATCCCATTCCCACTCAGGCCCGGGAGAGCACTGGACTTGGGTAGCAAAGGGGTGACATTGTTCTCTGAGCAATTTCCAATGTGTCTGGGGCCTGGGTTGGTTTGTTCGTGGCAGGGTAAATGTCTACTTGGTACAACTCAAATGTCCCATGCTGGCTATTAGTAATTTGAGCTGATGGCCTGGAAAAATCCACTGCAAGTGACTGGGCATGGCCATGACACAAAGACTTGTGTGACTGGGTTGGCTGGGACACTCCTGCCATCAGCACCTTGTCCTCACCATTCTGGTGCAATCCAGCGTTTTCTCCTGGTTTCCTTCTCCAAGCAGCCTTTGAAAGGCCTGTCCTGTGGCAGGCAGTGTTGTGAAACACTCTTCTTGTCCTTCTTTGGCAAGTGCAGTTTGGGTTTGAGTTCTGCCTTAGCTTTACAGAGCCTCACCTCGTGCAAGTGAATGCTGGGCAAGTGTAATCTGTGGGACTCATGAAGAAATGTGGCCTCATCCTCACTCTCTGCTTTTAAACTTTGTACAGCAGGAGGCAGAAAGCAAGTGTGTGTGTGTAATATGCTCTTATGAGCATAAATAATAGACATGAAGGAATCTGTTACATTTTTGCTGTATTTTGGTGGCCTATAGGGCTTGAATTAGCAT
This sequence comes from Irena cyanogastra, assembly GCA_013397155.1. Taxonomy (NCBI): domain Eukaryota; kingdom Metazoa; phylum Chordata; class Aves; order Passeriformes; family Irenidae; genus Irena; species Irena cyanogastra. Next base: position 536,824 of record VWZV01011366.1, on the reverse strand, counting down.
TAGTTTCCTTTTTCCTTATTTTCTGTTCCATCCCCTAGCAGTGGTTATATTCTTGGGAAAGTGTTTTCCATTTCCTTGATGTCTTTTATCACCCACAGTGCACATGTAAGCAAAATAGCACTAATCAGAGGAATAACCAGAGAATAGTGCAAGCCAGGCAACTGAGAGGAAACTTTGCTTATTTGTCAAAGGAGTCACTTCTGTGCCTGTAAAGCTGGAACACTGTTGGAGACCGTCTGAAAATAATACATGTTAATGAAGCACGGAAATACATGGCAAAGTCTATGTTTCTCTGCAGCACCTGTGATCTATAGAGTGCATAGAACAATCTTTGTTAGCCTCTTAAAACAAACTCCTTATTTGAGAGAAACTCCTCTTTGTTTTCACTAGGTGAGATAAATACGTTTCTTGTTCAGACACATGGTAGAAATGATTCTTAGCAATCTTTTTCTCCCTTTTTTTTTTCCTAAAAATAAGCTGTGACGCTCAAATCATCTGCCCCCAATTTACTCCTGCGTGACCCTAAGACCCTGATCTGTCAGATCTGTCCACATCTGTGCCCACCACTGAAGAATGTGGCAGATTCAACACAACATATGGCTGGAGCAGTGCATATGATATTCATGGGAAATGGAAGAAGCATCACCATTTCCTTCGTAGCAAACACCTCCTTGAGCTATTTGTGCCCTGCACTCACAGAGATTCCAGGGTTTCGCTCTGCCGTGAATTACACTCAGCAATTGAAATTTCAGTGCAACTGTTTGCAGATGCCTTTCTAGGGATTTCTTTAAGGCATACGAGTGGCTGAGTTTTCCTAGCAAATAAATGAGCTTAGAAACAAGGCATGTTTTCAAGCCGTGACACCATTCCGAGGATGTGGCAAGACCCTTCTGGTTAGGGAATTCATTTTGCATGCTATGAGGTTTAACTTATTTCCCTTTAAATCCTCACTTTCTCTTCTCCCCTTCTTTGGATGAGGGGTGGGAAATCCTAGAGACTCAGGCTTTTGCAAAGCTATAGTTCAAGCCAGGACTGAAAAATAACTTAGTGTTGTGTGTTTCGAGCCCAGGGTTACCTGACCCTCAAGAGCAGCTGTGATTTTCAGAGTTTGGCATCACAAAAATGTCAACAGACTTTGAAACTTGTTGGGGCAGCTCTGCTCCCCAGAGTTACCCTCATTAGGGTATCTGAGCACAGCATGGGCTGTGCCAGCCTTAGGCCAGCACTGTTTGGGGTGAGCTCTGTGGCATTGTCACACCTTCCCACCCACTGCTGAGCCAGGTAATTGCTGCAGGGTCTGAGCCACCTCAGACACAAGCCAGATCACAGCCCCAGCCTCTGTGCAAAGAGCCATGGGCAACTTGTTTTGGCTCTTGCTACTCTGCTTTGAAGGACACCCACACTGCTGTTTATTGTCATTCCATTGACACATGGTAGTCTGTTAAAATGCAGGAATTCAAATGTGTTTTTAAACTTGGGACACGAGGAAGCTGTTTGCCAGTTTCTCAAGAAGAGCTGTCATAGTGTGGGTAACTGTATCCACACTAAGGATTGGCACAAGTGGAAAGGTGTTGGTTAAAAACCCCTTTACCTCCAATGGAAACCAGTTTATGCTACAGAATTTGTGTAGCCTAAACTGTACAAGAAATGGTCATGAGTTATCAACCCCATAACCCCAAACCAGAGAATTGTTTTGCACTTTTCTTAGGTAAGTTTTGTGTGATTCATGGTTCTCATTTATTTTACCAGTGGGAAAAAAGCCTTGTACAGTTACAACAAATGCCTTAAAATAGAAAAGCATGACTTAACAATTTATTTTTTTCAGGTTTTTCTTTTACTTTCTTTTAAATGAAGAGAAAAATAGTTCTGCCAGGAGAAGTTGAATGAAACAGTGTCAAATAATTTTTCAGTTCTGCAGGCAGCCTCTTACCCAGGAAGAATGCTAATTGCTGCTTAATTGTTCACAAAACAAATGTTTTTGTGGATTTTTAGGTGGAAGGGAGTCTGAGAGTGTTACTCTTTCAGTCTCTCGTGGAATGGGAAGAGCTCACGGGGACACTTGTGTCCTGTGGGACACATGAATGTGTTCAGTGTTGGAGTGTGCAAACTGATGGTGTTTGACAGATAAAAGCAGACTCAGCCTGTGAGGTGGATGGTTTGCACAACTGAAGTTTGGATGTAGCTCTGGCTCTGGATGTTTCATGTGGCTGATACCAATCCTGAGCAGAGAAATCTGGATGTCTGCTCCCGAGCAGGGCATCTCCACCCACGAGTGAGGGTTGTGATCATGTGCAGCTCCCAAGGCTGGTCCCCTCCCCGGAGGGCCCTGGATGGATGTTTTAAGGCAGGCTCAGATGCACCTCCCTGCTTCTCTCTTCCTCAGATGAGATTGGCCCCTGGGCACAGGCACACAGTGCCCCAGTCCTTGCTGCTTTGTTTGTGCACTGCTCTGGGGGCAGAGATAATGAGACTGATCCAAAGCCAGCTCCAAAGCAATCACAAGTCTTTCCTTTGTCTTCAGTGGGGTTTGGATCAGGCCCAAAGCTCATAAGCAGTTTTCCACCAAGAGTTCCCGGCACTTATGTCAGTCACTGGCAACAAGGGAAGGGATAAATCCAGCATGGGCTGCTTCAGATGCCAGGCACATTCTGTGTGTGTGTGTGTGTGTGTGTTGTGTGTGTGTCACAGGGGTGGATATAAACCCACACAGCCTGCCTGGGCTCCTGCTAAATCGCATGACAGCTTGCAAAGGGCAGGCAGCTACGGGGCTGCTTCCAGGACCGACCTTGAAAGATTTTAGTCTGAGCAGAGCTGGGATGTTCTGTGCAGTGCCCAAGAAAACCTCTCTCAGGAGCAGCTGCCTGGGCGCGGGGAAGGAGCTAGGATGGCGCAGAGCGGTGAGGAGTTCCCCAGCATCCCACAAGGCAAGGCAAGGCAGGGGGAAGGTAAGCACGGGAGAGATGCTTCTGCTCCCACGGGGCTCCCTGTGCGCCCCCAAACCTGTTTGTTTTCTCTCCAGAGCATTAAAGCTGCTCTTGGCCCGAGGGCAGGTGGTCAGTGGGGGGCACATGAGCTCGCCCACACCAGTGGGAGTCTCTGGTAGCTTTTGGATGCCATCCCGGGTGTGTTTTGGGGCTGGGTGTTCATTTAACGTGAACCTTAGCCAGCCCCAGCTGTGTGAGGGAGGAAGAGCCATGGGGGGACGTGAGGAGGGAGAGGGGGAGGTGTTTTTCTTAGGAAAAAGGCAAGCAGAAATAGACACCCCTTGTCATTTTTTTTGGCAGGCGAGAGGAGTTTTGGGAGGGCTGGAGGTCAGAGGAGCTAGATCTTCGCCTGGGTCTCTAATTGTTTTTTTGGCAACCCAATTGTTTTAATCCCCTCCTTTCAGGGGGGATAGGGGAGCCCTCCTGCCCCCTTCCTGTGCTGGGAGCTCCTTTGTCACCTGCAGAGCCGTTTTCAGAGCAAGGTGCGGGCAGCTGGGATTTCCTGATGCAAAATGCAGCAGGAAAGCTGGGCTCTCCAGGCCAAGGAATTAATGACACTGTTAGGGGGGAATTTGAGTTTCCACATCACTAAGAAAAGGAACTGGATACCCGAGGCAATAGACCAAAGTCAAGCTATAAAGTAATTACATTTCTCCCTGCGTTTCATGTGTTTGTTTAATTTTAGTGTTTAAAGGGAAAGGTTTCCTGAAAGGACTGTGCCAGCAACTCTAAAAAATAATTGTGTGTCTTTCTTTAACATATATTCTGGCAGGAATGTCCTGCCTAAATTTTTTTGGCAGAGGCTTTTGCTTTATCATTAGTCTTTCAACTATGGTTTAAAGTTAGACTTGAGATTGGTGAGATGGCAAAAAACCACCATTTCTGGGTTGTCACCTCCATCTCTCACCCTTTACCTGTAGGATTCTGGGGCACTTTGCTGTCCTGTGCTGTGTTAATCCCAGTTCCTCCATACAGCAGGCAAGAAGAGTTTGCACAGCCATCTTTTGGCATTGCTGCCTGCCTGGCTGGATTGAGGTGTGAAAAACTGCAGACCTTTAAAACAAATCTTGTGAAGAACCGGGCCAGCACTTTGCTCTGCACTCTGACCCCGTTTCTGAGTTGAGCCAGTGCTGCACCTGCAGCTGGCTCGGGATGCTGTGGGATGGTCCCTCCTGCAGCCCCTCCCTGTGCCTGAAGCACAGTGCTGGCTCTGAAGTGGGGTTATCCCTAACCCCACACAGGAGTCCCTTGAAAGGAGGGAGAGGTTTTCTCTAAGACTTTCATATTTTTGGTGTTCCTTTCTACGAATGACTTTTCAGTTTGAATAGTCTCTGAGGGGCTGTGGTGTCAGGAGAGCAGCCACACTGCAGGACCTCATCTTGCCAAAGTGACACCTTTGTAAGGGCATTGTGCAGTGACACACCTTTCTGCCCTGCCCTGCTGAAGCAGACCTGGCTGTGGTTCATGTGCCACTTCTGGAGTTCTTTTCTGTTAGATATTTTATAAATCCTGTCCCTCTGCCTTTTGGCAGAGCTGCTCTTCACAGGGCCGTGACAACCACAGCCTGATGTTAGACTTGGAAACCTCAGGTGAACAACCCCAAATTGCCATTTGGCACCTGTGAAAGAAGGCCCAGCCCCTGGCAGAAGGAAGGGAATGTGTGCCTGGAGCACCCTGCAGCTGAGGACAGAGCAGGTTGTCTCTCACCCTGCCATAATGAGGGGCATGCCATCCCCATAGCTTGCAAGGCAAGCAATTCCTACTCTCATATGCAAAACCACGCCTAAACCCCCACCCCTGGAATTACACTGACACACCCTTCAGTGACCTGGGTAGCACAGAGGAGAGGTCAATAAACGGGGAAAATAAATGAATATGGTAGAATGTGCTCTTATTTTAATGCAAGAGTCACTTGTTTTGGGATTTGATGGTTTTTTAGATTAGAAGTATGTTTTATTTGGTGCAACAGAGAAACAGGAGAAAGCATATTCAGGCATATAATGAAATGGAACCATTTCAAAAGCACGTGACTGAGTGGAATGACATGGAAAAATGGCACAGCTGTTTTCATACACTCACTGTTAGTGTGAGTGACTGTGCAGAGCCCTGTGCAGTGTGAGATCTAGCCCAAGCCTTGTTTACAGCAGCCTAATTTGTACTTCAGGATGAGAGTGAGCTTTTTTATTTCATGGTGAATTCTATATGAGTGGAAGGGTTCACCCCAGCATCTCTAAAGATGGCAATCTGGTACTCCTACAGCTGCAGCTGTTTGGGGATATAACAAAGCTGTTTAATTAATGCAATTGGAATAATTTGATAAGATTTAAAGCCAGTCACTTCTCACAGCTAAGCCTACACACCAGTAGATATGTAGAACCTCTGTGCAGCTGAGAGGTATGTAAAGGTCCCATTCAAGGATGAGATGTGATCATCTAAAACAGGGAACAGAAGTGCTCTGTAATGCCAAGTTTGCTGTCACGCCTGCTTTTGTGTACAATGCAGATCATCTTAAAGTGTTCTTGAGATAAGTGGGATAGACTGAACTAGAGTGTGCTGCTAAAGGTATATCTTTGTATTTCTGGAGTAGCTGCAGATTTAGATGCTAAACCTTATCCATAATGTGTTTGAGTATTCTGCACTGTGCTAGTTTTCCCCCACAAAGCTACTCAGTCTGTTCTGTTGGAAAGTCTGTGGTGTGGTTGTTTTTCTGTGATTATCCGGTAGAAGTCGGCTCCACCGTCATCCCTGGTTTCACAAGGTTAGAGAAAAACAGTTTCCTGAAGCTGTTGAGAGGATGCAATAACATTTTGATGCCTGTCATATTTAAGATTTGCAGTTGCCTTCAATCACGTGTTCATTCATGACTCCTGCATGCAGACACAAAGCAGGTGTCCTGTGCAGTTACACACCTGTCTCCTTTGAGAAGTTTTGGCACGTACATGATAAAACACATGGGCCTTCCATGATAGGGGAGAACTAGGCAGAACTGGGAACAAAACTTGCTGCAGTTATTCTTTAGCAGCATTGGCAGGGAAATCATGTAGTTTCCCCTTATTGGTATGATGTACCCAAAAAGAATCCTCCCTTTTTTCAATAAAGACTTCCTCCTTGTTTCTCCTTCTGCTTGGTCAATTATCACTGCTTGAAATTTAAGATAATTCCTGATCTCTTGTCTAGACAGTGGGTTTTAATTTTCTGATGTGTAAGGAGTTTTCTGGTCCTTCCTCATGCTGTTTTTCCTGCAGTCACAAGCTTTGTTGTGGTGGTAGGGGAGGTGCATTGATTTGCAGCCAAATTCTCTGAGGCTCTATCTGTGCTGGGTGACACTGCAGAGAGCATGAGGGTTGTGTCAAATACATCCCCCAAACCAGAGCAGCCAAGGTGGGACTGTTTCAGGGGAGGCAGTGGCTGTCCCTCCCTGGCAGAGCCCTTGGTGATGGCACCAACCTGTGATTCCCAAGAGCTGAGGGTTGGTCATCCCAGATCCAGGCTGTGTCAGAGCTCGGCTGTGGGCAGCCTCTCTGGAGAGTAGAAAAACTGTCCTGATGAGAGGTTCTGGACCCATTTGACAGCAATAGTCCTCCAGCAATTGCACATGATTGCAATTTGTGCTTAGATCCCAGTGTTTACTAGCTGCAGATAGAGCTGTCCTCTCCAGATGTGTCCTGTCATATCCTGAACATATTTATTCTCCCAGCCCCACTGCATGCTTAAGGATGGGTACTGGCACTTCACAAAGTGTTAGTGATGCCCAGGACTTCTGCAGGAGTTTCTCCAATTGGGATTTGTTTTCTGAAAGCCTCAGCTTCTGAGGTGTGTATTGCAGTGGGCAAGTACAGATTTCAGCAACAGAAAGCTAGAAATTCTGCTGCTCAGGATTGAGAAATGGTGATGCTGAAGGGTTAAAACCTTCCTAGATATTGTATAGTTAAAATCACATGAATATTAATGTTATACCCATGATTTTGTGGGGAAATGATTTCCAGCCAGAGGGTCTCTGGATAGCAGCTGTGTGAGAGTTTTGAGAGCAGACTTTGATTTACTGCTGCAGTTCACTACACCTCATGCATACCATCAGCATACTCAAAATTATGGTGTTCTCTAATCTGACTATCTCTGCCCTCTCATTACATCTTCCTGCCATTCTTTTTAGCCTGTCAGCTGGTTTAGTGGGTGTTTGGTGTAGCAATGAGATGCTTTGCTGTTTGGTTTCCTGGTCTGTTTGGTGGAGAGCTTGAGGTACTTTAGATATGATAACAGACACAAGCTGTTTCACATGAGAAATTAAAGCTGAAATTCAGAAGCCTTGAAACATGAGAATTAAGGCCTTATCTGTGGCCTTCATCACCTTCCTTGTGCTTGTGTTTTATTTATGCTTTTATCATATATCATTGCCAGAGTATCCTGGCTCAATTTTCTGCCTCATCCCAATTCCCTGATGTCATACCGAGCATCCCTGTGGGATCCATCTCTCCCCTCAGGTATTTGTTCCTGGCTTCTCCCTGGTCCTTGCCCCATTTCTCCTGCTTTGCAGTTGGGGGTGAGTGGCTTGGTGGAGTCCAGGGTCTGAGGTGACAGGGATGGCTTTTTAGCTCTCTCTTCTGGTGCCTGGAGCCGCAGTCATGTCCAGCAGCCAGGAAGGGAATTATAACAAGGAAAGTCGTGAGCAATCCCCAGAAGAAACAAGCCCTAGAAGCACCAGAATGGAGTGAAATCAAGGCAGACAGAATCTGTAGAGGTTTTTCTCCCAAAGGCTGATAAATCTTCAGTGGGACGTATTCAAAGGCTTTTCACTTTGCCAAATTTGGATGTAAAAGACACATCTCTGTTCCCAGGGTGACACCGAATTTACAATCTCCTATCCAGAAGATGGAGGCGTGAGAGCGACTCCAAAAAAATAATTGTTAGAATTTTTATATCGACTGAGCACTTTTCTCTAATCTTGTGTTGGAAAACTGCCAGGCCTCCCCCTCTCCCACCCTCCTTGATTTCCTAGAAAACTCTGCTGGAGGCAGACACCTGACAAAGGAGAATTTCAGCCCCAGAAGATTTAATGTGGTGAAGCAGGGGCTCCTGATGGCACAGAGTATCTCGACTAACACCCTTCTGGCACCCCAGTGCTGTGCTGCACCACGTCTCCCACCAGCTTCAACTCAGGGCCTCGTGCTGGAAAATTCATTCCTTGTCACTTTGAGCAGGGTAAATGGGAGATGTAAAAGCACTTTGCAGTGTTCAGGGAGTATCAGGCATGAGTGCAAATGGAAAGACCATGGCAAGTGCTCCCTGCCTGTGCTTCAAGGTAACCCCTGCCAGCGTGCGCCGCCTCCTTGCAAATGCCATACAACGTTTTTCACTCTCTGCTGGAGGAAAAAGCTGCCCTAAGAAAAGCAGAATGAGGGCTGATGTTTTGAAAGGTGTCCAAGAGTAACAAAACTCAACTCTCCAGGGCTGAGTTTTGCCTCTTGTGTTTCTCAACTAGGGTGGTTGAATGTGTTACAGACCTATCAGAAATTTTGCTACAAATGCACAAATATTAATCTACAGCCATTTCCTTTGCTTTCTTAAACATGAATGAGGATTTTTGTCTCTTTCTCCCTCCATAAATTGTTCATGGTCAGAGGGGGCATGTTCCGTGTCAAAGTCTTGACCGCCAGGATCAAACAAAAAACCCTTGTGAACTCAGAAGTGGAGACAAATAAATGACTATTACTTTTTTTTTTCCCTGTTGCCTGGAGTTAAACCTTTTCTCTGTCAACAATATTGACTTTGTTCACTTGGAAGGAAACAGAGGGAGAGAGAGAGAGGGAGATTTCTCTAGATGCTGCACAGAAAAAAAACATTTTGGAAGGAGGAATGAAAAAAGACAGAGGTTACAGGAAATGGTAGACATTTTTTGTTGAATTAAACCATTAGGAGTGACCCAAAAACCAACGGGAAAGAAAGGAAACAACTGGATACATTTAGGTCACAAGAACCAGCCAAACGGGGAGCTGAAACCAATTATCATAAATGAATGTTTCTCTTTTATTCATGACCACCGTGTATGCTCCCATGATGCTCTTTGTCTTATTATAAAAACAGATGAAACTATTTCGTTTTGTTCTTATACTTATTAGCTAATGCAACTTTTGGGCAATTTATCAAACACTAACACATGTTGTGATTAATAAGCTCAGAGAATTAATCACAGCTAAAGCCCCTTAAAAAACAGAGGACGTCGGGTCCCTCTTAAATATATGTTTGTGCAGGATTATGTAACTTAAGCAGTGACATCTAGTTTTGATGCATATTCATGCATTATACACGCGGAAAGATCCCTGAAACCATATGTTCAGGCAAGCTGTAATTACAGTGACTTCCATTTCTGTGGGACTTTGCCCAGCAGCATGGGCAGAGCAAGCCCTGCTTGCCCTGGATGTGGGTGCTGGGGATGGTGCACAGAGCCCACCCCTCCCTGCCATCAGGAGAGGGGAGCAGCATTTGGGGTTTGGACTGTCACCTTCAAAGGGGAGATGTCACAGTTGCTGTGGACCACAGAAAAAAACCCGTCTGCTCTTTTTTAGATTCTTTCCCAGAGGTCTTGCTGCCCCCTTGGATCCAGATACTGTTGAGGGGGGAGGAAAATGCCACTAAACCTGGCCATAGCAGTTCTCAGCATCTTCCTCCCTGCCACTAACCCAGCGCAGCCTCTAATGAGCCATAACTGGCTCTTGAGCGCCCCAAACCATTTCACTGAGGCTAGAATAAATTTATAAATGGGGAGGAGGAAAGGCAGAGGCAGCCAGCATATCCTGCAGCCTCACTGAGGTGTGGAGAAGCTGGTTCTGTGCTGTGAGACACAGCTCCAGGGCTGGGGCAGCCTCCATGGGGCAGTGGGACAAAGAGCTGGAGCTTTACTTAAGGGTGCTCTTCTTGACAGGGAGACAGCCACCAGACATGGTGGGGACCAGGGGGAATACTTTTCACTGCAGCATTTGCTGTTGTGGAAGCAGATGTTTCGGGAGTTTGGGTGTCCTTTGCCGTAGGCAGATCTGAGTGTCTGCAGTGAGGAGGGATGTGGGGAAGTGGTCACCTGGGCACTGGCAGAGGCTGAGTTGTTTATATATATATATCTCCCAACAGAAGTATTGAAAAGGCTTGCTTGTGGCCTGGCTGAGGGACGCTGTTGAAAGAGTGACATGAAGCTTTTGAGAATATTTGTTCTTCACTGAAGTATACACACATATACCTATTTTTGACTTTGCACCCCAGCTCCAGGCAAGACCAAATCTTAACATCCTTGAGCATCACAATGGATGGAAAAATCTATTGTTTGGTTACTATAAAAATGAAGAAGTGCATCCCTGTTTCTAAGCTCCAGAGTACAGTAGTGCAGCTCCCTGAGGCTCCCCGTTAGCAGCCTGTTCTGCTCAGCGAGGTACTTGCTGTGTCAACATCCAGTTGACTTCAGCAGGAGCAAAGTATTTGTTTAAGTGCTTTTATTGACTAGGGAGGGACTTAAACATGTGTATAAATGCTTTCTAGAACTATGTAACTTAGGCATAAATGCTTGATTCTCATAGCCCAGCAAAATAAAGGAGCTGGTCTTCAGTCAAGCATAAATTCTACAGGAGTAGCTGAGTGAAATTTTATAGTATGTGCCAGACCAGATTTTCATAATGGTCCTGAAATATCTGTATCTCTCTGTAGACTGCAATGAGATTTAGATATCAGTCTTTAAAAAAAAAAAGGACAAAAGGGGAAAGGAAAGAGAAGTTATTATCCTCTGTGGTCAAGGCATCTGAATAAACTCTTTCTGATTCATTAATGGCTGCGAAATGGAACTTAGGCAAGTTTATGCAGCTAATTTGTCAAGCATTCAACAAAATATGCAAAAGGATGCTGCCAGGCCTGCTTGTGTGGAACTTCTCTGGCATTTAAAAAGAAAGAAACATCCCTACACAACACCTGCTGACATTTTCCACAAGAAAAAGATCTTTTTCTGTGCCTCTCATGTGTCAACAAATTAATTTTTTTTTTTCTCCCAACTTAATCCCGCTGAAGTGTATTTTTTTTTTTCTAAAATAGACGCATGCCACTAAAACGTTTTTGGTGTGTGTTAACAACATGTTGGCCCTATGGGCTACATTTCTTCTGGGGAAGATAGACGACCTTCCTTTGAGTTTCCAACCGAGATCGCCAGCAAAAGAAAATTAAAAAGCAGGCTTTTCGTTTTCGTCTTTCGGCAGCCCTGATGTGGTTGCCGAGGCATTGCTTAGAAACACAAACATTACAGCACATATGGAAGTCTACTGTCGAGTGGAACCGAGTCCTAAAGCAACATGTTAAGTCGGAAAAATTTATGTTCATGCTAAAGCGGCAATGTGGTAATCGGTTTCGATGGAAGTAAAAGGAATGCATCAGAGATGAAAATGGCTCTCTCCCTTGGATGCAAGTGCAGGAATTCAGAGCCATGGTCTGGGATGACTGTGTGAGGAGGAAGTTGCTTTTGTTAGTCAGGGCAAATCAGGTTGGTGGCAACTGTACTTCTCTCCTTGCACGTGCATCTGTCTGCATAGAAGCAGCTTTATCTTGGACAATTGTTTCATATTAAAAAGACCTTTAAGTCCATCAAGTCGCATATGCCCATTTATACACTCTCAAAATACTCTTTTTTTACCTTTATTTGGATGTAAATGAGGTAGTTTCAGGCTTGCCTAGGGCAATGGAGGCACAAGCCCAAATTCTTGCTCTGCCAAGTCAAGCCATTCAACTCTTTCCAGGGGCCTTATCAGGGTTGCTTCTTTAGGTACCTTTCTATTAGGGAAAAGGCAGATAGGAATGTCCAGGAAGGGATTCATCGTGACTCTTTTAGGATGGCGTCAATAATCTCATGTTGTGCCTTCTTCAATTGATTCAAAAGAGGGTCTGGAACACTTGCTTAGACAAGATAAAGTGCCTTAAATCAAAATCACGGTATATGCTTCCTCTCTGGAACCAATGGTTTGCACTCCTGTCCACAAAAAGCTCTTGGCATCTTGACTGGATGTCTGGTTCAATATCTAAATATCTTCAAAAAGCCCAAATTCCCCTATAGTTTCTCATAATTATGTGCCTCAGTTTCTTGTTTGTGAACTTGAGCCTCCTTACCTAGTATAATTTAGTATAATGCTAAATAATGACGGCTGGGAATTTTTCAGATGTTGGGAAGAGTCATGGTTTAAAAATATTTCAGAGACAGAGCTTGTAATACTGTCAGGAAGAAAAAAAGGAAGACAATGTTTACTACTGCTTGAGTCGTGTACTTACAGCCTCAGCATTTTCTAGTCAATGGGCTAAAGCATTTTTGCAGATATAATTGCCTTGAAAATTAGCGTTTGCCTTTCTCCATTCCCAGGGGGGCTGCCTGCCTAGACACTCCTGCATTTTGGAGTCTAGAGGTGGATCAAGCATGGTGGTGGTGGTCAAACATGGTTTTGAGGGTGAAAGGTGTTGGGAAAAGGCACCTGCCCTGCCCTTGACCTGGTCCCACCCTTGAAGCGCCATCATCACCACGGCAGTACCACGGGCTGGATAGGGTGCTGAGCTCCAGCTGCTTCTTTTCCCCATGGATATGATACCCCTGGCCTCAGCACAGCTAAAAACTTGTGCTTTCTGGGTTGGACATGCAGGTAGCCCAAGGCTGGGCTAAGCCCAGCTCAAAGGAGCTGCTGGGGCAAAGGTACCAAGTGTCTTGCAAGAGAGAAGGAGAGTTTGAGGAACAGGCACACAAATCCTTTGTATCCTGGTTTTATCATCTTGCCTGCTGAGGGAATAGCTTGCTTTTTAAGTTGCTTATTGTTTCAGGCCTACAGCTAATCCTCTAAGAAAGTAATTTCTGTTGCTCATGGCTAATACCCCATCCTGCATTGAGAGTTATATCAGAGCAGAATTGCTGCTTAGTCATTGGCTGCTTTTCAGCCAAAGAAACATCATGGGTTCTGGATTATTGTGATGTTTTACTTTTTTTCCTCTTTTTTTTTTTTTTTATCCAGATGAATATTCAGATGTCATTTTCAATGCTCAATTCCTTGATTTTGCCCAGTTGAAAAAGCCACCTATTTATTTGAAAAATATTTTTGGAAGCCTGAAGATAACCATGTCTCTCCCATGGTTAAAATATTTTACATAAAACTTGTTATTACCATAGATCAATGGGATATGTACAGAATATGTTACAATGGGGCCTGTGTTAAGGATTTGTCAAGATTTCCATTATAAACCACTATTTTCAGGGGTTTATAACTCAGTCATAAAAATTCATTCCAAGCTAAAACTTGGCAAACAAAATGTCAACCCAGGAGAGATTTTCTTTTACCAGATTTACTTTAATGCTTTAAACTGATTTGTCTATTTTAAAATTATATGAGTGCCTTGTTTTACAGACTTTCTGCATATACAGGGTGCATGTGTGCTAATATAACACATATACCAAGGAAAAAACAACGTTAAAAGCACATTAGCACAGCAAATCAGAGCTCCAAAAAACCCACAAGGTTACAAATGAGGTTGGATTTGCAGTTTGTGGAATCCTAAGCATCGGGATGCCAACTTTGAGCTAAATCTTCAGCTGGTGGATTCAGCTGGTTGGGACTGATTTACAGCAGCTGAGCTGCTGTCCTTTGTGATGCCACCCAACGCGTGACATCTCTAGGCATCTGAAAAAGCTGCTGTGGAAAATTGGTGGAAATCACGACACTTAAGGTGAGGGGTGGCTAGAGGGGATTGAGGAACTTCTCAGGACAGCTGGTGTGACAGGGAGCAGATCATGTCATCGTGTGATTCCGCGCCTGGCTGCTCTTGATGGTCACAGGGAAGAGGTGGGTGTGACAGTGAGGTGCCAAAATCAGAGGATTAAAGCAAAGCTCTCTGTCTCTTCCCTGTGGTTAAGGAGAATCTGGCATCACCATGTAGTAGGTGGCTTGGGCTGTTCATCACTCTTAAACACAAATGTCATTGTCAACACCTAGGTTGTTTTTCCTAGGTGCCACGGTACCTGGTCCAAGTATTCCTTTCCCAGTGCTCTGTCTTTGGCTGTGGTGGATAAGTGTGGATCACCCTGCTCACAGCCCAAAGCCCTGCCTTGCAGCAGGGTCTAATGCAGAGGAGGACATGCAGCTGGGCTTGCAAAAACCCAGCCTGAGCCCCTGAGGTTGGACAGGCAGCAGAGAAGCCCAAAAGCCTCCAACAGATGTTGGAGAGGAGTTCTATGGCCTGAGGGAGCTGACTTCTGTCCTTAGACCACAGCAGGAGTCTTAGGTAAGCCTGCTCCCAGCCTGTGGGCCTCAGCTGCCTGCCCAAAACCTTGAGGTGAATCCAAGCCTTGGTTCTTTGCAGGACTGAGCTTTGGACACACAGGGTCAGACCAGCTATTCCCTATATGGAAGGAGATGTACAAGACTTGAGTTTGGCATCCTTCCCTGGTGCACTGGCTCCCTTTCTCCTGAAACCTTGGGCTGTGAGCTCTTTTTTGCTGATAAGACCCGGGTGTTTGTCATCTCCAAGTATCACTAGGCTGTGTTACACTCGGCTCCAGCAACCCCCTCCTGGGATCTTTTGTGGGGCTTGGTGTTGAGTCCCTCTTGCTCGTGGGTTTTGTTAATTGAGGGCAGAATTAGGTTCCCCTCTCTGCCATAAATCCAGTGCTCACTCACACACACGCACTTGTAAGATATTTAGAAAAGCTCTACTCTGCATATCTTAAATGTGTGTGTGGGGGGGAGTGGGGAGTGAAGAAAAGCAATAAAGAGCCTACATTATACCACATGTGTGAGCAAAAGGCTGTGGTTAACTCCCTTCAGATAGGTTTCAACCAGGGCCTCTTTGTAACAGCCCCCAGAAGACTACTGAAAAGTCGGCATCCATAGTTTTAAATAGGTTAATTTAAAAAATAAATTGTATTAGACACTTTTCCTCCCCCCACCTCTGCAAACCAAATACACAAGTGGCACAAATAGGGAAAAATGCAGCTGGCTGTGGCTGACACAGAGTAGCCAGCTTCTCCTGACATGCTGGGGACATTGGCTGTGGACTGGAGGGAAGAGCACCATGAGTGCCTCTACCTGGCAGTCTTTGTGTGCTGGGAGAAATGGATGGTAATTTTGTGGTCAGTGCTCTGGAGAGGGGTGATTTTTAATAGATTGGTGGGCATTTCTTGACGCATATGGGATAAAGAAAGCCTTGATCTAAATAAGGGAGAGGGGAGTACTACAACCCCTGTATCATTTCTCCTCCCTCTCCTGCCTCATCTTCCCTTCACTTAGGAGTGGTGACAAGATATTGCTTTTTCTACTGCTTATATTGCTGCTGATTATGGGGTCCTCTGTGTGTGCTGATGTGCCTGTGCTGCCCCCAGCCCTGCTTATCCCCATGGTGTGCCCACAGCCAGCTGTGACACAGTGACACACAGCACCGTAATGGCTGAGCACACAGGAGATTAAGGGACATTAATAACAATCAGATTGAGAGAAATGTGAATTGAAAATTGTTTGATTTTCCAAAGTGCTTTTTGGATGAAAAATGCTTCTCTCGCTCTCTCTTTTTTTTTTTCTGGATGTTGTTTTGTACAAAGGATGACATTATTTGCATTGGCACCTTTTCCAGATTAGCTCCCAAAACGCTTCCAATCTAGGATTGCTGATTTTTCACTTGTCAAGAAAACAAAACAAACCAGAGTAGAAATGATGGGTTTGGCTTTTGCTTTGCGTGTTGTGAAAAACAAATAAACAAAACAAATATTTTTCCAAGTTTTTAATGGAAAATCAAATTCCCATGCTTACCAGGGTTGCTAATTAAGTGAGCCAGAAGGAGGACACTACACCCAGGGACATGCAGCATTTCCTCACAGCTGGTGAAACTGTTTAAGTGTATAAAAAATGTACCTCAAACATGTCTCTGCATCATTTTATTCATCATTGATGCTAAAAATTAAACTATTGGATCAGTGAAAGCAAGGTCCCACTTTTCAACTGAACTCTAAGTCAGAAATAAAACAGCTTCTCAGAGAACAATATAGCCACAGTGGAGGGAGCCGGGTCACCTTTTGGTGAATTTAAATGAGTTCTTAATGAAAAGGGGAATAAATTTTTCACACATTCCTCTGCATTAAAGAGGGGTCAGAGTCTAGCATCAAGGTGAGCCTAAACTCAGGAAAGACACAAAGGGAATTCCTGAGCTGCCGACAGAAATGTCTCTCCAGTCTGCCAGGAGCCAAAATGCTACTGCTGGAAAAACAGCAGGCAGGGTGGAAATCTGGGTCCAATGAAGGAGCAGTCAGGGGAGCTGTGGAGTGGGGTCGCAGAGCGGGGAAGATAAACAGCATCCCCCAGCACAGAGGTCAAGCTGATTACAGAGATGAGGCTGGTGCTGGGTGTGAAGAGGTTCAGCCAGATGGCAGGGACCAGCAATTCTGTCCCCCATTAATGAAACTTTGCACCATCCAGTCCTTATTGTAAAGATGTGATGCATTTAAACACTGGCTGTCAGGATTTATTAAAAATGTGTAACCTCAGGCAAGTTACCAAGTTCTCCATGTCTCAGTTTTGCTCTCTGTAAAATGGGCTGTTACTCCAAGGGAATTACTGTAAGGATTAGCAATGGAGTTGGACAGGGCAACTTTTTTTTTTCCTGAGAGTTAATTTATATTTATCTGTCTGATGAAAACCTTAAATGCCAATGCAATGGACTTTTTTTTTTTTTTTTTTACTATATGGTTAATCTCAAAAGCAGTAATCCTGAGCTGTTGTTTGTATAATGTTTTCCTGCTCTGTGGTGTCACCCCTGCAGTGCCCAGGTTCTCTGCTGTGGGAGTGGTGCCTTTGCCAGGTGTTCCTGGTGTCTCTCTGCTCCTCTCCAAGAGTGAAGGAATGAATTGCAGTCCCATGAGCAGCCAGGAGCTGAAGCACTGCTGTCAGGAGCCCCATGCAGACCCAGGCTGAACTGTGGCATGATGATGTCCCTTCTCACTTGGACCTGTGCTAGCTCTGACCCCGCAGTGGGAAGCTCAGCTCCCTGCATGGGGACAGGGGGTGGCAGAGCTGTGGGCACAGTGGGGTGGGCAGCCAGCCCTCCTGGGCCTCCAGCAGGGTGTGGTGGTGGATACAGAGCAGGGAGACATCTCCAGGAATAGGGTCTGGCTTTGCTTTGCATCTCATTCCTAAATTAGACACGTAATTACTCAAGTCTTCCCAGCATTAATAAGGGACAGGCATCTCCAGAGGGCAATTCAGACCTGAGTTGTGGAAAGCCCTTCTCGACAGGGGAAGGGGCCCATTTAGGTTCCTAATTTAAGCTTCTTGCTTGAGAACTTCACATTCGGCGCAAAGACTTTCAGTCTTTGGGGATAAGTCTCTGGGATAAGCACAAGAAAACATGCTAAATCCTGCAAATATTCCCTATTGCTGGCAGTGCCCAGGAGAGTTGTCTCCTCTGGGAATGGCAACCATCCTCCTTCCCTGCGTCTTTTGGGGGGAAATCAGGGGTCCATTGAAGGTGGACAGTGCTGAGCTGCCTTCTATGTCTGAGTACCCGTTTCTTTTTCTATTATAACTTTATTTAAAAGGAGGGGCAGCAAGCAGTGGGGAGACAAGGAAAATATTTGTGTAAGAAAACTCCACTTTAAAAGACAGCTTAAAACTGGGATTAATAAGTCTGCTTTTATGGAAGCATTTCTACATGTTGTAAAACATTTTTAAAAACATTGTAAAAACTACAGAGTTTCACGTTAAATATGGCTGATTTTCTTTATAGAGCTGACCTGCTTCCCAGAGGTGATGTATACACACCATATGACACAGGGGTTGCTAGGGTAGGCAGTGTTTTTACATTGATTAGTGTAGTAAATAATAATGTAAAACTGTGTATAAATAGGGAGTTCAATCTAGAGCTACCCCTGGGGTCTGCAGATCTTTACACATGGCCCATTTTTCATCACTTCTGTGATTATTTTATTTTATTTTTTTGGAGGGAGAAGGAAAAGGGGGAGGGAGTGTGCTGGATTATATTTTTTCTTACTTTTTTTTTTTTTTCTCAGAAGAATATCTCCTCTTTGGTCAGCTGTTGAGCAGATGCCAAAAATACTGGTCAACGCTATGGGGAATTTGTTCCCTCAGCAATTCAGGAGTTCCAAAGAAAAACAACAAGGAGCTGAGGTGGCCAAAGAGGAGTGGGCAGATGAAGTGCTTGCTATAGTTTAGAGACTGGGGAAGACATGAGAATATTATCCAGATATCCCACAGGAGCAGCAGCCAAGTGAATAACCTCTGCTCCCTTCCTGGGTAAAATATGGAGTGGTGGGTTTAGACTGCAAAAAGGTGGCTTCATATCCCTTGGAAAAAACTTGATAACTGCATGGATGGAGAAGTGCTGGGAGCAGGTCTAGGGGTGTCTGTTTGGCTGCTCAGGGATGACCCCCACTGCTGGGATATACCCATTGCCAGAGCAGCTCTGGGCAGACAGATTTCAGCTCCCCTTTGATGGAGACACAATTAATCACTCCTTAAACACATGCTTTGATGACATTGCCCCTTAGACAGGGCTTGTCCCAGCTGGAGGAGAGTGGAGGGGAAACGAGGACCTTCCTGGCTGGTCTAATAGCCCTGGTGTCCCTGGTGAAATTATTGGCCGCCACTTAACGCAATTTGTTTCATTTTGCAATTATTCTTCAGGGGGATTTTATAAGCTCCTGTAATAAGTCACTTCTGCTGGGATCCGGAGAGGAAGTGACCTGCATTAGAGGCAGAGGCATTAGCCCAGCCTCCCCTCCACACTGCCTTGGGATCCCAGCACAGTGCTTTCCCCAGTCCTCTGTGTGTGCATGTGGAGGTCTGTGTGGATGTGCCTATGTGTGGATACATGTACAGTTCTATACATGACTTTTTTTGTCAAGATATATGTGTGTGCTACGTATGGAAGCAGGGGTCCTCAGGTTTTAGGGCCTGAGAAGCACAAAAACCAGCTGAGCTCTCTGATGTTTCTGCTACAGAGAGACGTGCCAGTAGAAAACAGTTGCCTGCTGGTTTTCCTTGGCCAGAATTGGAGGTGCTAAAGCACAGGTACCCATGCTCTCAAATCCATGGTCATGGCTGAGCTCCAGCTCCCCAGTGTATGTTTTCCCCTCAAGGTATGCTGTGAGCTGGCTTTCCCAGGGGAGGCTTTCAGGTCACGGTGGTGAAGCTGGGTGATATTTCCTTCAGCTGCTCTCCTGGGCTTTTCCCACGTGGACAGAAACATCAGGCTCAGAGAGCTTCCCTTGGATGTAAGGCAGGCACAGGCCACAAACAAGGCACCATTTCCATGTGAGCAAAGCCCCATGTGTGCACACTCACCATAAACATGTCACCCTGTCTCATCCACACACAATGGGCGCCCATATAACCACACAAGCAGAGATGCACACACGCTCCTCTTCCAGATTCCAGCGGGGCTGCGAGTTTTAACTACCTAAATTAAAAACAGATTCTATCCTCCAGTGGGGAGCTGCCAGGAACTCGTCTTTTCCCCCTCCCTGACTTTTCTCTCCCAAATGCGTTGGGGGAAAAAATACATGCAGTTCTGCAAAGGGGCAAATGGCTTCTCAGCATGCAGAGAGGTTGAGGGTGGGGGCAGGGGAACGCACGGAGGAGGAAAAGGGAATGCACAGAATTACTTTCTAGTGGTAGAAGAATAAACAGCTCAAGTTAATAAAGTCGAGGCTGAGGAGGACTATTTGGAGAGCATAGAGGAAGTCAGGGATTAGTGAGAAAATAGGAGCACAACAGCAGGAAATGGTGTGGCAGCTCAGTGTACCTGAAGTGAGAGCGGAGGATGGAGGGATGGAGAGACTTGGCCAGCATGGCAGGGATGAGAGTGGGAAACTGAAGGGCTGGCAGCTCTAAG
The DNA here is from genome assembly GCA_013397155.1 of Irena cyanogastra. Taxonomy (NCBI): domain Eukaryota; kingdom Metazoa; phylum Chordata; class Aves; order Passeriformes; family Irenidae; genus Irena; species Irena cyanogastra. The sequence continues at coordinate 516,947 of VWZV01011366.1, read as the reverse complement.
TCACAGCCCTGCTGAAGACACATCACCCTGTGCTCATCAAAATCTGCCTTGGGAGCCAAAACCTCTACCAAAAATGATGCAAGCTATTTTTAGGAGTGGGTTTACTGATGGAGATGCCTTCTTTGTCATGAGGCACATGTAGCAGAAATTAAAACAAAAAATAACTAAGAGGAGAAAGGGGAGCTCTGGGGTGAGAGGACAATGCCAAGGATGGAGGACACCAAGGCTCCCAGCCCTGCAGTCCCTGCCTGTCCCAAGGCCCCTCTGGCAGTGCTGTGTCCCAGCATGGGCAGCCCCTTTGAGTGACAGCCCGGGGCGCTAGGCACGTTGCTGACTCGATGACTTTTTGCAACTGTCGGAGAAGCTTAGCAGATAAGCACACAACAGTTTTTATTATTCCAAGAGGCAGAAGTCTTGCCTTAGTGAGCGGTAACAAATACGGACATTCACGACCAGGATTAGAACAAACTGCACTGGTGGGCAAGGGCCAAAGGCAGCACGGAGCTGCAGTGTAACCCAAAACCTCCACAGCTGTTTTCATTTTCCTCCCTTCAACACAGTCCCTGTGTGGTACTTCAGGGAGAATTATGAAAGTGGCGTGTAATTCAGAGAAGTAATGTCTTTCTTTTTTTTTTCCCCTCCCTTCTCTTTCGCTCTCTTTTTCTTGGAGTAATGAAAATTGCTGTGGTAGATCGTTTTGGATTCAAGGGAAATATCAGACTCTATTTTCTGCAGCATCTCACTCATCCCTCAGCAGTCAAAACCATAAATTTAATGAAAAAAAAATTAAGAAGAAAGAGGTGAACAACTTAGAAGTGCTGAACATTGTGCAAATGAATGCAGTGACTTCAGGGACCTTGGTGGCCTGAGAGAGACTTGCTGCTTTCATTCCAGTACAAAGCCTGATCTGTACAAATCCCCACTCCAGAGAAGGGGATTCTTACTGCCGTGAAGCCCTGCTGGCTCCCGCCGGCATTTTGATGGGAATTGTTTAAAAAGCGTGAGGCCACATCCTCTGCTGTATCCTGGTGATTCACACCAGCCTGGAGGATGCTCTACTTCTGAGAAAAAAAGGTGATTTTCTTTCTGGAGGACAAATCCTCACCTGATCTAATGCTTTTTGCTCTGCTGGGCTTAGGCCAGCAGAGAATTTAGCCTTCTTGTTTTTAAACAGAAATGACCACATTGTGGTCCCTCTGTTCTGTTGCTCACACAGTTTTCCAAGTGGTTCTGCATTTTCTCATTAAAATCTCTAATTATCCCATGTACAAAAAATCTGAAAAAAGTTCCTTCTTTCGGTCAACTAAAATATTTTATTTAAAGCATTTTGAGGCCTCTCCTTTCAATTTTGCAACACAAAAAAAGGAGAAAATTTAAACATATTTGTCAGAAAAAATACATATCTTAATTGTCTAAATATTTCAATCCAGCTTTATCAAAGACCTTACATTAAAAAAAATAAATTCTTTCATCTTCCCTTGATGTTATTCTTAAAAAAAAAACCCCAACAAACCAAGCTAATATAATAGCATTAAAAAAAAAACAACCCAACAAAACTAACCAACAAAACAACCCCTCAAAGCCCTCAGCTGCACTCCAGGAAATACTTCACCTCTAGTAAATATTAGGAAGAAGTGCTGAAAAGTTATATTTCTCGCCTGAAATTGTTGGGATTGTTCAAAAACCTTAGATAGCTGTTGCATCTTGTTATCAAATTCTGTTGGTATTTCTTTTAATGGGTTTCACATGATTTTTATTCAACAAGAAAATAACTCAGAGAGTGACTGGAAACACTTAACGTGCGTACCCTGACACATCTGCACATACCATAATAGACACATGAATTTAATGCTCAGTTGATTCAATGCAGGGAGTGGAATTTAGTGTCAAGTCAATTAAAATATCCTGTTCCCACCCCCCAACCCCCTCCCTTTTTTTTCTTTCCCCCCCTGAAGTATTTATCAGGGTTGCTGCATGGGAGGTACGCGGGGTGGAAGTTGTGGGAGTGCTGGGCGCGCTCCGCTCGATACGCGGTGTTTGTGCAGCGCAGCGGCGACCATCCTCGCTCTGCTGCGGTAACCCTGCTGGAGTCACCACAGCCGTGCCAATGCAGGGCTCTGCTGTGCCACGGAGGAGAGGGACAGGGATGGCAAAAGGCTGCCCGCATGCAGTGGTGCCCACACTGTCCTGGCTGGGCGGCGGAGCAGTGAATTCGGCTGCATGAGCATGGCAGACACAAACCCTGTTCTGTTCTCGCTGCCCTGTGCGAGTCTGGGAGGCTACTGGAGCTGAACAAGCATTATAAAACAAACTGTTATGAGCAGCAGATAAATACAGCGTGAAAAAGATTAATGGTTAGGCAGCTGGGGTGTAGAAATATACTGCTTTCCATCTTGACATGAATTGTTTTGGTTTTCCTAGAAGCTTATCCGTAGGTCTGTTGTGTCCTGTCTGGGATTTCATACCCTCAATCCAGAACTTCAGGATGAGGGCTGTGTGTACCATGCTGTCGATGGAGTGTGTGCCACTGTCATGGCACTGGGAGGCACTGAGCAGTGTGGGAAATATGCAGAATACATAAATCCTTTATTTGCCAGCGATAATGCCAGAGATGCTACAAAAGCAACATCATCTCTGCAGTGCTTTTAGAATCAGTTTTGGTTTCAGTTTGGAAGATCGGCAGAGCTAGATTCCTGGGCTGCTACAACGTCCCCTTTAAGTTAATGGGTTTTCCTCCACTGATGTGCATTAATTTTGGGTGCAGAAATTTATTATTAACATCTGCACCTTGTACATCAGAAAAAGCATGGAGCAAAGCCTAAGTATATTCTGAAGACAAATGTATTTGGAGGCACACATAATTTTTTTAACTGAGGGGATAAACAATTGTCCTGTTTTCTATTGTTTTATTATTTCTTACGGTGTAGACAACCTTTGCAGAACAAAGCTGTCTTTGTAAAACTAAGTCCTTCAGCATGTGAATACTTACACATGTCCTTCACTGTTTAACTGGAGGCAGAAGGAGCTTAAACCTTGGAGATAAAGCTTGTATGTGAGTCTTTGTAGAACTGGAAGTGATCCTGCGCTGTGCCAGTGCAGTGATCCCAGCACACCATACCGTGTCTGGTTCACGTTTGGGGCCAGTCCTGATGTATAATTCATACACAACATTTTATTAACTGGCAAATTTCCCCCTGAACCCGCCCCCGCAAATTCTGCAGACTGTAAGGAGGGAATTTGCTGTGCGGTGGCCTCTTCCTCCTCTCCTTGCCCAATTTTTTATGACTGAGGAAACCCTTTTATTGTATGCGAAATAAAAGCTTGATGTGGTCTGCCATTTTTTAATTTACCGTGGTATTAAATACAAAATGTATCCGCTTACGGAAGGTGGCTCATGGCTTGTGGTCTGGGGTTGATCCAGTGCTTGTTGTGACTGGTTGTAGGGGGACAGGGAGAAGGTAAAATCTTCTCCAAGGTCTGAACAGAGATCGGTGGGATGAAGGCATGAGAGCCTCATCCCTTCTTGCAGGGTTTATCACCCCTGTAATTTTTCTCGTGTTGTGCAATGACTGCCTCACAGTGCCTCAGGACTAATGTCATTCGCCTGGGCTGAGGGTGACAAAGAAACCCTGAGTACCAGCACAATGAAACCAGCAGGTCAAATTCTGCTTTTCCAGTGGAGTAAAGTGCAAAACCCCAGATCAGCTGCAGCCAAGGGTGGTAAGAAGATGCTGTAGGTGACTTCACAAAGATAACGTAACCAGCCTCTGGTAAATAATGAATCTGTGGTTTCTCAGAGGGAGGAAGGCTACAAGTGGCCAGGGTGCTTGTGTAGGGGTTGGGAAGGCACAGGCTCATTTTGAGGCAGTTTGGTTGTGCTCCCTCCTCTTGGTTTCACATTTGCTAAATGCTGTGGGCTTGTGGTACAGTACTAACAAAAATCGGATGAAGAGGTCAGGACAGCCTGGGTGCTGATGGCTCTGTCTCCATAAAGTGCTATAAATAATATTTGAGGCTTTGAGTACAAAGATCTCTGACTCCAGAATGCGGAATAAAAGACATGAAAGCATCTGAAATACAAAATATTAGGGTTTTTGCTTTTGAATGATCTTCCTTTATACTGCTCCATTGTCATGAAACCTCTTTCTGACCATGGTTAGACAATGTTAGAGATGGCAAAACCGCCTTTTCTGGGAACAGGAAGTTTTAATGAAGACAGATTGGGGTTCTTTCTGCTACTGTTATTGCTGGATTCCAATTTTCTTTCTGGAAGGAGAAAGCAAAACCCAGTCCCAAAGAAAAGCACATATAAAAAGGAAAGAGAAAAGAAGAGCAATGCCAGAAAACAGCTTCTGAAGCTGAGTCATGGCAAGATCTCCATGTGGGAGAGGGGGCAGCTCCCTGCCTTGGCACTGCTAGGCAAGCTCCACCATGGACAAGCTATTCAAGGCATTGCTTTTTGTTGCCTTTTTGGTTGCAGGCTCACAGAAACACAGCTACATAAATAAATAGAAATAGTAATGTAATCTTGGCTGACTGGATCAGATATATGTATATATATTTTTAATATATAGCAGGCTAGAGAGAGAAGGATAATATAATAGCATTAATAGAAGACATGGAGAGAAAAGAAGATCAAGAATGGGAATCAGGGCAGCACATGGCATGTGCCCAGAGCTGATGAAGAAAGAAATGTCATCTGATCCTTTCCAGGGTGGGTCTGGCCAGCTCTCGGGATGCAGATGCTGCAGCAGTGGGATCTCAGGAGAAGACTTCAGGAAGCTGTAGCACTTACTCAGGACAGACTGGGGTGTTGTCTTCAAGTCTCTCTGGAGTGATGGGTTTTGCAAGGGGAAGAATGAACGAATCAGTTTCTTTAATTTTTCATCATATAATCCTGATTACATTTAATTTTATCCAGCTCTGAAAATGGTTATTTATTACAGGATCAGAGACTCAGACGCTGAAGCTCACACTGACATAGTTACTCTGTGTAACTAGTCCACAGCCATGATTTTCGTTACATTCTTATGTATGGACAACCTTCAAAATAGAAATTCTGGCAAGGCTATTAATAATTAAGTATCAAAAGAAAGAACTCAAGTGTCTTGTCTGGTTGATACAATATATTTAGCACTAAACCATTGCTTTGTTAGTTAAAATGTGTTTCAGACAGCACAGGCAGTCTCTACTCTCTGCCCATTGGAAGTGCCCCTAAACTTTCACCAGGGCATTGAGATAATAGTGAGTGCTGAGACCATCTTCTTTTTGCTGAAACTCTTTGAAGCAACAATCAGGTAAAGAAGATCAAGAGTTGATGGGAAATAATTAGAAGCTGTTACCTGGGTCCATGGATGCTCTGCTGTTCATGTCATTTCACTTTGGAAGGTTGGACTCACCAAAATAATTGCAAGCCAATCTCAGGGGCAATTATTGTAACAAAGATTCAGGCCTGTAATTTTCTTCATGAAGGGAAAGCTGAAAACACCATTTTGACTTTTTGCTGGTAACAGCATTTAATGGCACACAGACGGTTTTTGAGGCAGTTTCTCTGTCCCTCTCCAGTCTTCCCCCACTCAGACTCACAGATCATGAGGTCTCCTGGACTTATCCTCAGTTGGTTTACTTCCATGGCAGGAGCCAGCCAAAATCCACTGTTGTTCTGGTCGTGGGCATAAGTGTGGCCCTTGTTCTCCTAGGGTGAGATGGTCCAAATGCTCACCTAGATGAAGGTTTAAATGTCTGTCATTCATGTTCTCTGTTCATGCTACTGGAGTTTAGTCCCCCCATGGCTTGGGCTTCCTCATGTGGGAGGAGGTGCTGGTGCTGTCAGTGCCCACCAGCTCATGGAGAGCCCATCCCAGGCTGTGAAATGGGATCACAGGTCTCTCTGCTCAGCAGTGGCTGCTGGAGGCTGGGTAAGACAAAGGGTTTGAGGTGCCCTTGTACCCCCTCCCTGAGCCCCCGTCCTGAGTGGCTTCCTCAGGGACAGCCCTTGTTTGGGTATGGCTTGTCCCCTGGAGGTGATGTGGGTGAGCTCAGGTCATGGAAAAAACGGCTCCATCCATGTAACTATTGTTGTATCCCCACATCACAGGGAAAGTTTTCAAAGCTGAGCATACCCAGTGCATGTGCAGGAGCTGTTTCTAAAACATAAATAGTGTGGCCGTTAACTGAGGCTTTTTCTTTCTTTTGTTGTTGTTGCTTAAAGACAGTTCATATTATGTACTCAATGTTTTTTCAAATTAAACCATTATTTATCCAGAGGTAGCCAAAAATGTAGCCAAAAAACCACCTCTGATTATTTTTGACCTCTCTAAGGCTAATAATCTGCTAAAACGTCTTTAAACCATCTTAAAGAAAACAGAAACACCACTGCTGACAACTCACATACCTACTTTTTAATGCACTGTTATTTTAAATGGCTGCGTTTATAAACCTCTAAAGACTGAGGTTTGTAATAGAAATGCTGACAGATCCTTAACACTCCATCCCATAATAACAAAGTTTTGAGTAAGAATGGGAATGTGGACACCACTGTCCCTGTTATGGAGCTGGGAATTTATTTCCCTTTTATTGATTGAACTCATGTAGCCAGAAAACTGTTTTTCCTGTGGATTCAGGGTGAGGATGGAATCGAGATGGCAGCACCCAGATGTTGTTATGGGGTGGCTGAGAAGCTCTGCCTCCACTATGGACTGGGCCCACCAGAATTTTTTTTTTCTACATTCCTATTGCAAAAAAACCTCACAGAAGTAAGTCTCAGTGACAGAGGGGTTGGTTTGAGGGGCTCTGCACAAAAGGGACCGCATTCCCAGGTGGTGCACATCAACCTTCCCAGTTCTCTGCCTGTAGCCTGGCACAGGGAGTTTAAGGAGAGGTATTAATTACATAAGACTGCAGCATTTCTCAGGAATGGGTGCTTTTCAGAGTCACTGCCTACGTAAAAAGCTCCTTACATGCATCCAGGTGGATATCTTTATCCTGCTCCCTGGCCTGTAAAACTCACCGAAGGGGAAGAAAAGCTAAATGAGATTTATGTCCTCAGAAAGCAATGTGATAATTTGTGCTGTGCAGTGGAGAGGGGATGCTACCATATCATCATTAAATTAAGCTGCACAGAGCAGATGTGAAATCTTGATAAGGAGCTTTATAGGGCAACGTGGCTCAGCTTGTGGTTGGCTTTACCAGCAGAGCAAGGAGAGCTGCAGGCAGCACAAAATGCCTCCATGCCCTCAAGTCATTATCTGGCTCTGGCTGTGGGCTTGTTTGATCTCTGCGCCCTGTGATCTCCCCCTTGCTCACCCAGGTCTCCCATAAAGAGCACCCATGTGCTGTGGAAAGTCCAGGCTGCTTAGAAACACAGATGGTGTGGTTTTGTCCATCTCACCACTGTCAGGCTCTGTTTCCAAGGGCGTTCCTTGGGAAAGAGGGCTTTTTGAATATTATTTTCTTTCATTTTATTTTTTAAATCTGGCCGTCTGGTTCTGTCCCTTTCCTCTGCTGAACTGATGGATGTGCGCTGAATTTTTGTTGGCTTTATTGGACATTCAGTGTCATAAAAAATAAAGGCAGTGGCTCAGGGAATGCAGGCAAGTATCTACACCTTGTCCAGGCTCCCTGGATATTTCCACTGAGGTCTGGGCTTTGGTGAACAGTGTGCAGCACAAACCAGGGCAGACCAAGTGGAACTGGGGGGTTTTATGCTTTTGAAGATCACAGCCTCAGCTTTCTCCCCGTATTTTCCCATGAAAAGTGAAGCAGCCCTGAAAGCTACAAATGAGCCCTTGAGTTTGTTTGTTTTGGGCTTTACAGTGACAAAACATAATGAATTAATTGCCCCCCTCAAAAACTGAGGGAGAAAAGAGACACATGAATAAGTTAATATTCAATATTAACTTGAGTCATTCCCCTACCTGCCCCCTCAGACCTTCTCATGGAAACCACAACACTGGGCCAAACCAGGAGCACATCTCTACATCACCAGTGTTTAAATGCAAGTTTTTATTTTAACATAAGCCTTTAAGCACCAAAGAGCAGGGGGCTGCTTTTAGCTTGTTTTCCTGTAAACAGTGTTAGCATCTCTGTTGCTGGTGTGGGATGCCAAGCTATAATGTTGAGGGTTTTGTTTATAATTTTGCAAAGATTTCAGCAGCAGGGTTGTATTTTTGCCTATGTCTTTGGCTTGGCTTGCCACAGTCAAACAGCTGGGATCACTGTATGTGTGTGTGGTCAAATTTACTGTGAACCGATTAGGATATTAAACAAAATGAAATAAACATGTAAATCTCAAAAACCATCTTGGCGTTGAGGTTTACTTCTATGGAAAGAATACAGATGGAAAAAGTAACATAAAATTAAAGACATTCCTANTGTTCCTGGGTGATTTTTGCTTTGTGGAAGTTTTTTTTTTTTTTTTTTTTTTTTTCTTTTTTTTTTTTTTTTTTTTTTTTTTTTTTTTTTTTTTTTTTTTTTTCCCAGTTGTCACTATTTTATTTTCAAGGAAAATAAAATAGAAGGAAAATAATTTCAAGGAAAATAAAATAGAAGGAAAATAATTTCAAGGAAAATAAATAGAAATTACACTTTTTATAGGAAAGGTCTTGTGTCTCTAAGGAAAATGTTGCGGAGTAGAAAAGCTTGTTTTAAATAATTATAATGCTGTATGTATTTGTGTACTCTTCCATGTGACTGAATATATTTAGGAAGGAAAAGAAAGAGAAGGAAGCTTTTATTGATTTGTTTTTTTCATCTTTTTGTTACCAAAAGTCATCAGCTCCAGTCTTGGCTGGCCAGAAGCGATTTCAGCAGACTAGCAGGGATCTGATATGATCTAATCTAATCGATCTATGGATGAGAAAAGCTTTTATTTTCATGCCAGTTTGTTTGCTTAGCAAAAATGTGACTCCAAGAATGGCAGGGACCACCAGGAATAAAGGAAATATCCTTGAGAAGTCGAATCCATGGGGTTCTTTTTCTTTTTTGGGTGGCCTGTTAATGATTCAGGTTTAATGACGGGATTGGATTATTAGTAGGACAGCTTAATCAGAATATTAATTATTTGTGACTCCTGCTGTTCCATAGAGGACAGATCTTCTGCCTGGCAAAAATTTTAAACCCAGTGTCTGGCTTTATTCTGTTTCTGAAAAAGAAGTTCTCAGCTTTCAAATTTACCACTAAAGGAGGTTTCCAAATCCCTTTTCATCTTAGTTGTCATTTTTTAGCTCAAGTTTCTTTTTAAAAAAGGGAATTAAAATGTGGGGATTTAAAATTTTTCTTTTTAGTTTATTTGGTGTTGGGCATGTTATCTTATGAGTAAATATATTTTAAAAGGACAAATAGAGTTTCTCCCAAAAGAAAAATAATTTTTAAAAGTATTTTATTAAAAATTGGTGACATTAAGTTTTTTAATTTTCTCACAACTTTTTCTGTTTTGGTTTCTCCAAAATAAAATTCCAACCAGTTTGGAAGCAGACAGGTACTCTCCTCCTTTCAGGTCCTATATCCATGGATTAAAAATCTGGAAATTGATAAATATTGAAACTTTTTCCTTTTGTAGAATCTTTTTCTCTGTTATGCACCTCAGGGATCTCAATATTCTTTCAAGATGTGACTTTTCAAAGCAAGCCAGTCTTTTCTCTTCTGCCTTGACAGTTTTCTGGGGTGTAGATTTTCCCAGAATTTTTTTTTTGACAAATTTCTGCTTCAACTCTTCTCCCTCCTTTTTCTGCCAGATCTCATACTTGCATCAGTATTGTATTTTTTGTGAAGTAAGTTTCTTGGGCTTTTTTTTTGGCCTAGAAATGTCAATGATGGGCTCAGAAGACAATTTTGGATCTAGACTACTGTTTTTTTTCTTTTCATCTTCATGGAAAGCCCTCCTTTACTTGTTGTCACCCAATGAAAGAAGGGACACCTTTATTAATACGAAGGCATGATGGAATTAAAAAAAGACTAAACTGTTTTTCCCCTGTATGGAATAACACATTAAAACTTCCTAGACTATTTTCTTTTAGGAAAAAAAAATTCTTAATTTTAAACCCATTGTTAATGTTGGATCATAACAGGCCTCTAAGAGAAGTGCAGAAAATAGATATTAAATTTCATCATACTGGATATGGGCTTGTTTATATGAGTTACTTTCCACAAATCCTTTGAAGGGGAATCTACAAAACTCCAGCTTCTACTCTGGCTCCTTTATGCTCTATCTTGTATAGATGAGGTTGGTCAAAAAGTCAGCAATTCTGATAAATATGTGCTACTAAATAAGTGGCCCTGGATTTTCTGATGCGTGAAAATATGTAGCCTAAAGTTTTATTACAATTTTGATGTAGATTTTTAAGACTAACAGTTAAAACAAGAAAGGCAGAAGATAAAATTTCTCGTGCTATTTTGGTCTGATGGAAAATAGCATGGTGTGTCAAATATGTGTGTGAATTCTCTTGGAGTTATCTTGGGCCTCATACCCAGCCTTTGGTGGTTCTTTTGCCTTTCTCATTTTCTTTAAAAAAATATTTGAACACCTGACATTTCTGTTGCTTAGCCACTGAGACAGGGGTAACTTTTGAACTTTTCGATGTGCCAGACAGAGGGAATTCCTTAAATTTCTTCAGTATTCAAGTCATTTCATTGCTATTGTCTGCCCATCTCAAAAAGATTTTAGGTCACAGCTGTAGCAGTCAGAGTCCAGGAAAAGGAATGAAGTGAAAGCCTGAACACTGGGCTTGAAGCACATCAGTGTCTTAACAGGTCTGAATCCTATCTTCCCTCCGGTATTGATCCAGCCTCAATTTCCATAATGTTTCTTTCACCCCTGCTTTTTCAAGAGGAATATTTTTAATATGAATATTTACATGTGTATGCAGTCTTCAGTAACACTCATAAATGAAAAAGTCAAACTGACATAATAGAAAATACAGCATCTTTTTTTTCTGGAGAAAATTAGCTCCCCCTTTCTTCAGCCTTGTATATGAATTTTGTGATCTTGTGACAATTTGGGAGTTATTTAAAACGGTCTCATTCACTTATTTGGCTTTGTTTTCTTTCCTTTTTTTTTTGTCCTAATGCCTGTGCTGCTTTACTCTCTGAGAATCAATTGCACTGCAGTGACTTTTTTCAGGAAAAATCAAACACAGGCTTTAATGGGAAAAAATGATAAAACATATTTTAACAACCAAGGGAATCCCATGAGGAACCTGATCTCTTGAAATTTCTGGGTTAAACTGGTCTGGATTCACTTGTATGGGTACTCATCCATCTCTCCAAGGAGTTGCATCCCCAGGGGAATTCTCAAGGAGTGTAGCATGTCCTCTGCAAGCCGTTTTTGCCAGAACCTGAAGCTCATTGGTGCTGTTCTGGGATTTTGTTACGAGCTCCAATGCAGGTGCACAGGTCAGCAGATGCTGACAAATGGATTAACTCTGCTTCACCCAATGTTAGGTTTGTCCAAAGGAACACTACAAGCAGATCTCCAATGCCTGTGTGTGGACTGGGGGTAACACATGAGGAACAAGACTATTATGTCTAAAATCAGGCATCATATTTAGCTTGTTGGAAGCTAAAATTTATGCTGACATCCTGGGTGATTCAGGGCCACGTAAATCAAAAGAGGAGATTTCTTCCTCAGGGGCCAGGTTTATGATCTCTGAATGCCCCAATTTTGTGCTGTTCTGTCACGGGTTCCTCCCTTACCAGGTCTGCTCTAGGAAAGAGATTTAAAAATAAGATCTCTGAAATCATAAGCACCAAGTTTATTATTTTCTGGAATAAACCAAGTGCTGTTTCCATTCTGATCATGTTGATTAGCCATGTCTTCAGTATTGTTCATTACATATTCATTATCTAGTGAACCAACCAGTGGATGAGTCAAAATTAAATATGAGAAGACTTTCCAATGCAATATATTAGATCTCTAAACAATATTGCATAGTATTAATTTCATGTAGAGGAATGCTGGTCATTTATATCCAGGTCCAAGCAGAAATTTATTTTATTTTGCTCTGTCCTCCCATCTTCCAGATTTGTGTACCTGCAGAAGATAGTCCTGTGATAAAACCAAAACCTTAATATACATGAAAAAATATGTCTTTACCCTTAGAGAGATCAGGTTGTCTCTAGTCTCATACAAATCCCTGTTTCTTCTTCTCTCTCCAACTATTCATTCAGATGTAAGGGTGAAAAAGAACTTAATTAATTGTTCTACAGGAATTACTGAGAATTGTGAAAAACACTCCTTGTAAAAAAAAGAATTGTGTTTTTTTCAGCCTTTTGTGTTATAGGCATATGAACATGTGTTTCAGGTTATTTCAGGGAAAGTCAAACTCAGTGTGCCAACATGGAGAATATAAACTGCCACTTCTGCAAATATAGAATCACTCTTGTGTGGTGCTGGTCAGATCCAGGATAGACTTGGTCCTCATCTATTAAAAATATTATTAAAAAGAACAGCGACAGGTAAAACCAGTACCGCAAGCAAGACCAGATCTCTGCTTTCCCAGTTGCCTCCCAACACGTTTAACCAGGAGGATGCCATTGTCCCTGGCAGCACAGGAGCCAGGCACATCCACAGCAGAGGAAAAGGCACTCTGGAAATATCTGCTCTGCTCTCGTGCTCTGCACCTTGTGACCCTGGCACAGCCCGGCCTCCCACGGGCTCCATTGTCCCCTGCTCTGCTCCCCATTGTTCCCCGGCAATGGAGATGCTGCACACAGCATGGGCTGCTGGTGTTCGCTGCCTGACACAATTTAGGTCAATCAGCATCAGTTACACCATCTGGAAAGGGAATGGCTTCTTAATGCTTCCTCACTGGAGGTCTCAGTTCCCTGCATACAGTGGTCTTTCTCCAACTGGGGTATAACGGGAGTAGCAAGCGTCTAGCAGGGAGTGGTAGTCATGCTTCAGGGTTGGGTTTGTGGTCTTAGAAGCCCCAAAGAGCCACCTTCCCAATGACCAGCCTCGTTTTCTGGGCTTTACATTTTCAATGTGCTCCCCCTGCCCTGACTCTGTAAGCTCAGACCTTTCTTTCCTCTCCCACAACCCCCTTGTAGAATTTATTTGACAGTCCTTGTGTCACTTAATTTCGTTGGTGGATTGGGATGGAAAGTTTATAAGACAGCAATAAAAACAAGGAGATTATTCCTTTCAGGCGGAACAGGACTTAAAGTGATTTAACTGAGAAGGGATCCAAGCCCTGGCTTGTGTGCCTTATGCAGATGCTAAAATCATTACCGCCATGTAAAAATATATCTATAAGTTTCCACTTTTGCATTTCCTCACTGCAGTGGACTGTGGGCTGTGATGCCATTTTCCACCTATTCCTAAGCCCAGCAGCTGTTTCATCTCGCCCCCCCACTCCCTCCCTAGACCTTTCCACAGCTTTTTTGCTGACGCTGTGCTGTCTGCAGGAGGCTGGGCTGGACTTTCCTCTCCAGCTCTGTCAGCAATTCATCATCTAGCTGAGGAATGAGTTATCCCAAGTGAAAGTAATCCTGCTCATCTCTGCTTTCTTCTCACTGTCTGCATGGTGCTTTCTTAGCAGAACTGCTTAACTGACAGGCTGAATTAAGGAGAGCTGTGCAGTGCAGGAAGTGGTACCACCACCAGTTACTGCTCTCGTCGCATGAAAATGGCACATGGATAGGAGAGGAGAGGAGAGGGTTACTCTGCCAACCAGAGCAGGCAGACCTGAGGGACCTATGGGACTATTGAAACCTAGAATAACTGGTTGGGAAACGAAGATGCTTTGCAGATAAGTATTTGCTTAGGTTGTTTTTTGGATGGGAGAGTTGAAAAAACTGTGCTCTCTCCCTTGATCTTCCCTTCATTCTCTCTCTTTATTCCTAAAATCCATACGAGACAGAAGATAAAAAGAATCCTTAGTCTACTTCCCTCCTCTGCTTTTTTGTTTTCTCAAAAAAGTAAGCAGAGAAAAGACAAAAGAGTATTAAAAGAGGGAAGGGGGCATTCAGAAAATATAGAGTTGGAATGAGAAATTCAAGCAGCTTAGTAGCAATTGCTGGAACAGTAACATTAAACTGTGTCTCTGTAGTGTCCCTTAGCTCTGGTCTCATAATTCTGGGTAGGAAACAAAAGGTGTAACAGCAGCCAATGGATTTTCTTTTCTATAGCTAAGTTCAGTTTTTCAATAACATGCCTCCTGTCTAACCTATAAAGTACCTATATATGCTGTTGGCCTTGTAAGATGCTTACATAAGGAGCAAGCCAGTGGTCCCCTTGAGGAACCAAGATCTGTTTTGAATTGAAAAGGATGGCAGTACCTTAAAAACCTCTTGTAAAAAAAAAAAAAGAAAAAAGAAAAGAAAAGAAAAAAAAAGGCAGTACTGCTTGGTTTAAGTTCATTGCATTGGAAAACTTTTATTTTGTAGCTCTCCAATGAATCTTCCTACCATAACCCATTAAAGCCTATGATAAAAATGACACCAAACACACAGAGTTTATCTATCTAAAGACAGAAGTGATGCCTGGAAATAAATTCTTCCATTGTGATTTTAAAGAAGCTTTTAATTACCTGAGCAAACATCCATTCCAAGATAGCTGGTTTATCACCCAGGAGTAACATTGAGGGAAATGCTGTCACACATCTGCAAGGTTGCTGGTGAACCATCTTGCTAATCACAGATTTGTGCTTTGTGCACATTCATGATGTGCAGGGATATTCTTCTATGAATACATGAAGGAAAACAAGAGTAACGCCTTGTTACACGCATTTGTGGCATGTGTTTGATTCACCTCTTTGCCACACCTAACAGAGTACCTTAGGAGTTACTAAAATCAGACCAACTTTTATTTTTCATTTACCAACCTTGTATTTCATTGAACAGAAGCTTTCTGTTAAACTGAAACAGATGATGTTTTAAACTAATACTAATTGATTCCATTCCTGGAGTTCACAGTGGTAGGAAGTAAAATAGCTCCCTGACCCTGCCGTGAATTCAGATCTCAGACTGTGCTGTGCCTTTTGGCTTCTCTTTTCCTTTTGCAATGCCCACGCAGCCTGTGTTGGCTCTCAGCATCACTGCCCAAAACACCATGGTGCTTAAGGAGTGGGCTGCACTGGGGTGAATGGGATGTAGGCAGGTTCCCAGCACCACTGGGGAGTTACTTCATTATTGCTGGGGTTCCCTCTTGGTGTGGTAAGGATAAATATGCACTGCCTTATATAAAGGTAGGATGAAATCCACCCGTGATTATGAGGAGCTTTGTTACAGTGAGGCTTGTATGAGAGTCACCTCATATATCTCATTAATAACTGAGGTTCCCTGTTCCACAAGGAAAAGGATCAGGTGCTATTTCTTCTTTTCTTTGCTGCCAGTAACATAAACTATATTCAGCAGTCAAAAAAAAAACCACCTAAGCTTTCTCAAAAATATAAATATTGGGGATCCTTGCCCTGGTCTGCAGAAAGGACCTCTAATTCTTTCAGCCAACCACATCATAAAAACACGAACACTAATGCTGGGAACAAAATCTCCTTGTATTATTGAGGTAGCAAAGTTGAATGTCTCAGGCTGAGACCAAGGGCTTTGTGCACTCTAAGGACTGTGGACTTACAGTCTTTAAATCAGCATCTCTCCAGAAGCCCCTGTGCTTGGATTGGGTTGGGCAGTCTTTCACTGACCACTCATTCCCAGCCTGGCTGTGGACAGACAGGGGAAGAGCAGCTCAGTCACTCAGCAGTGCATTTAGGATGTCTCCAGGACAGCCTGTATTGAACACCTTCTCTTTTAGGAGAGGTTAGGTGCCAACAGGAGATAATACAGAACTTCCCACTCAGCAGAAGCTGATGGTTTACTGGGAGCTGTCTGTCTGGCTGTCCATGCATCCCTGGATCTTTCTGCTTACATCCAAACCTGTAGTGACATCTGCCTTCCATTGCAAGGTAAATGCTCTCCAAGCATTGGCATGTCCAGCTCCCCAAGCAGGGCTCTTTAATGGAAATGCTGACAGCTTACTGGGAGCTCTGATGTCAAATTGTGGGGCTATGGAATTGCACTGGCTGTTTTTTTAACTGTGTGAATGAAAGCAGTTAAATGCTGGCATGGCCACCATTGGTTCTTTGTGATAAATACCATGCAGATCTTAGCCAGAGAGATCTCTTTGAAAGCCTTGGTTCTAGTACTGTTACAAATGAATCCCCAAATTATTCTTCACCCCAAAAGGGGCAAAAAACATTTTTCCTTTGTGTCTTCACTTCCACACACACAATTTTAAACTCACAACCTCTGGAACTACTTGAATTGATTTCTGTAGCAAAGATTGAAAGTTTCAATTGGAGATGTTTGACAGAAGAAGCAAAAGGCCTGGCCTTTATTTAAAACAGGTTTGAAAGAGAGGCATGGAAATATGGGTACCACAAGAGGAGCATCTGTTGTTGCAGGTCTATGTCTGGGTTGAGTTCCTCTGCTTGAGGAGTTTGTGGAGGCAAGAAGACACCTTGTCTCTTCAGAATGGCTCATCTTTGGCAGTGAAGGATTTGTGTTCTGTTCATTAGAGGAACCAAGTACCTTTTTCCAGGAAAATAAACGAATTCTGCTGGACAAGGGATTGACTTTCCTAAGGGACTGAATTGGACAGTCCATCCATATGGGTTCACAGGAGTGGGATAGTACTGGGCAAGGCTTGGGGCAAAGCACCATGGGGATCAGGCAAGGAAGCATCAGGATATCCTGTGACAGCAAAATGTGGCTTGCTTTCATGCTGCCCAACACCAGCCCCACCACTCAGAGACCTCCCTTGCCCCTGAGGATGCCTCAGCTCCCACCACAGAGAAGGGGAAGAGCCTTTCTGCTGGGTAATAAGAGAGCTTGAGTGATTACAGCTCTGCCAGTTGTGTCCACAGCTGGGTGGCACAAATCCCATTGGAAGTGTCTTAATTACATTATAAACTTACAGGCAATTAACTTCCCCTCTTTGACACACAGAGATTTAATTGACAAGCTATTACTATTTTTTTTCATGCTCCCTTGGTGTTTGCTTTTGTTCTCTTTCCAGAATGGAGCCCAGAGCAGGCCCTTTGGTATTAAGTATGTCTGGCTAGAAAGTCCTCAAAAGGATCAAAACAATCTTGATCAGTGGAAAGTTTTTGACGTGGAGCTGGATTTTACAGTGTGCATGTGTTCCTGAAGTGTTTCTTCTGCAATGTTCAAATAGAGGGTTCATTTCACTTTAAGACCATAAAAAATTGAGTTATTTAATAGGGCCCTTGGTTGGGTAATTACAAAGCAAAGGAAAAGCAGACAATCCACCCAGGGGGTGTGTGTGTTTTTTCTTCAGTGGTGTTAAATACTATTTGGATTATTCACTGAATAAACATTAAATAATGTAATTTAGAAACCAGGTCCCATTAGGGATTTAAATATGTAGTCTGTCACTGGTAAAGGATTAAGATATTAGTGCATTAATGTAATATCAAAAGCTGTGGATTCCTTCTGTGTTGCTTAAGTGCTTTCTGATCAAACAAGTTTGAACAGTTTGTTGTTTTCTTTTTTTTTTTAATTGCTTGTTTCATGGTGTAATGAAAGTGAGGATGGATACAGCACAGTGTTTGAGTTTGCCTGCTTAGCTTGAAACTCTACCAAAAAAAAAAAAAAAAAAGAGCCTGTGGGTCTAATCCACCATAGCCTGAGACTGGAGAAACTTGGCAGACCCAGACCTTCACCTTTGTTTGCAAAGAGCCCATCATGCTTTGGCATTGTAAAAACTGCCTTCCACTGCATTTCCCCCTCCACTCCTGCTCCTTTCCCCAGTGGCACACAAATAATACTTTATGTTTGAGGTATTTCTGCTACGTTTCATTTTAGAGGTTTCTTGGGACAAGGTGCTTCTACAAGGCACGAACAGGGATGAGTAAGTATGGCTTTTCAGAGATCCAGGGGCTCTCTAGACTGACTCAGTCCTATATTGAGGCCAGGACTGGAAAGAAAAGGAACTTGAGAGGTCCTGGGTGACCCTTGGGAGTTTCAGGAAGTTTTCCACCTACAGTCCCTTTTGGAAGTGGGTCTTGTATGAGTTCAGCGTGTGAGGCTATTTCCAGCCCTGTGCAGAAGCATTCAGCAGGTTAACTGTGTTTGTGCTGTTAGAGGTGGAGAGTGCAGCTTGGTTTTGCAATAAGCCCTAACATTTGCACCTTGGAGAGCTTGCAGATGTTGGTTTCCATTGAGCAGCAAGTCTTAGGTGTCTACAGCAGCACCAGCAGAAACATGCTCTGCTAAAATGAGCTCCTGGGTTTAAAAGTGCTTCCTTCTTTTGTGTATTTATGAAGTTCAGGTGAAATGGCCTTTGCTGTTGCTAGGAAAACCTCAAGATCGTATATTTTGGAGATGAGTCCAGAGACAGGAGCATATCAAGCCTTTCTTAAGCAATCCCTTAAAGAATTTGGGTGCTCTGGATTCCTTTTCAAGTGACAGACACTTTGCTGCTGAAGGAGGGTGGAACTGTGGGTTTAGCAAGTTAGATTGGCTTTCATCCACTCATGATCCAGGTTGGAGAGTGCATTACCAGGACAAATATGAAAAAATAAAATTGCTTTTGTTCTGAGCTGAGCACATGCTATTTGCTTCTGAAGAAACACAAGGCTTAAAATAAAATGCATGTGCTTGTTTAAGCTGTGTCAGTGGTGAATATAAATCAACAGCTCATCCAAGTCAAAAATTGTGTGCTCAAAATCTGTAGATAATCAAGCATTTTATTTTTGATAACCAGTCACTGTTTATTGTAGTATACAGCAATGTTTTAAAAAGAACAAGTGTGTTCCTGCTCACTGGGTCAATTCCAAGTACTGCATTTCAGCAAATGAAGCAGGAACTCAAGTTGATGAAATTTGCAAACAAATCCCCATGGAACCCCGTGCATTAAAAATTAGCACTAAATTAGATATTACAAACAACACTGGAAAATGCTCTCTGTAGTTATTGTCTTCAAATTCCTTGGTGTAATAAAAATTTCCCATTTTCTGTAAATGAGGGGAAAAAAACAGAGTTGCTGGAAAACACTTCAGTTCACCTAATTGGAAAATATAATTCAAATATTCATAATGATTCCTCTTAAAATGGACAAAAAGAACATTCTTGAATATTATTTTGGAAGCAAGTCAAAATATGCACTTGTCGTTACTATGGCAATAAGCAAAAAAGCAGAGAAAAAACTCCCAACAACAGCAAAAAACCTCTCAGGTTTGAAAGGAACTTGCCATGTATGATTATTTTTATGATCACAAACCCCTTGCAGCAACCAATTTGCTGAGTATAAGTGATCTAATTGAGGGCAATCGTTGTCAGAGGGACCAAAAATATACTAGGCCTCCATTTTCATATTAAAATGCCATGCCTTGGTTTAACATTTCCAAGTGGTTATTTTAGTCCTTTTTTAAAAAACAAAAGCCTGTCGAGGATGGGGTAACTCTGTTGACCAGTGTATTATTGAACTTGTTTATCCCTGGGAAATGGGACCACCTGATCTCAATAGAGTTTTTCTTTTTTCCCCCCCCCTCTTTCTCCATCCCCCTCAGCCCCCCTTCCCACCTCCCACCCCCCTCCAATTGCTCGAAACATTTCACAATTAAAGCAGAAGAGGCTTGTTCTGCGGTTCTCACCTTTTGTCCTGAATAGCCTGGAAACAGAGGGACACTTTCCCCGTTGAAGTCTGGTGTAATTTCCCCTTGAATGGGCTCTCGTGATAAGAACAGGGGTCACTGGATGGGATGGTATGCAATAAAGCTTGTGATTGCATGGTTCTTCATCGTCACAAAACAGCCCAACACTCTGCTTTATGATAGCACAATTGGTGCACACAATGGCTTGGGTAGAAAGCTAGAGAAACAGAGAGACGGGTATAGATACTGAGATGGAGGTATCAGTCAAGCGATTGTCCCTCTTGGTGTGTTTCAAGTGCTGAAGTGTACAAGTGGCTGAGAACAGGGTCCCCAAACATTATGCTGAAAAGCGGTGAATGAATAAAAAGGGATGGCAGGAGTGGATGAATCTTGCCTATAGAATGCACCTTTGTGGTCAAATGTATAAGATAATATATAGCAGCTGTGTTATAAGCCAGCAAAGGGAATTGAACTTACAAAGCACAGGCTTTCAATAGCTTCCCTTGTGGGAACACCAAAAGTTTAAGAGGTGGAGGAGGGCTTATTGCTGACTAACGCCCACACTTAATAAGAGTTGCCTTGCATGCCATGGAACCTATACTTTGGGCCAGTTGCTTAAGTCCTTATTTACTGCCCCTAAGCGAGAGCTTCGATTGAGTAAAGGCTGAGTAAAACCTGGATAAAGACTCAGGAATTGGCTGGATGTGAAGTTGGTTGCCACAAGCCAGCGTTTAGAGTGTCCATTTCTGGAAGGGCTGCCAGTTCCCTTGGACTTAATCGGGAGCTGCAAGGCCTTAGTGTTAGAGGAGGTTTTAACAAACACTGGAACTTTTTAATGATAATACCAAAACCCGGAAACATTTGCTCCCGCTTCTTCTTTCCAAAAGTTTTATTAGAAGCAAACCCAAGCATCATAAAGCAGGCCGTCAGTTTTCCAGGAGAAATCTCTCCTTCTCCCCTCAGTTCCATAAATCAGTGAGAAATAGTTTTTTATGAGCTCAGTCAGTTCTGTGTGCGTTTTGGCCCCACTAATAGTTAGAAATTGCCTTCTAGTGATGCAGGATGAAAATCATACCCCATTTTTGTTTTTCAAATCCCCACTCCAGCCTTTCTGTAAATCTTCTGTGGATGGTGGGGGTGGGAGTGAGGTCAAGGGAAGTGTCGGTTAGAAGAGGAGTTAGAAAACTCTTAAGGGGAGCTAAAATAGTCGTTGAGTCAAATAGTGGGATATTCATAAAGGACCAGCTGCTTTTCAACATAAACAATACGGAAGAAAAATAGTAATGGAGCATACTGCTTTCCCACCAAGGTCATGAACTAAAAGAGCTTTTAAAGTAAGTATGGGGTACTAAGCAAATTTGATTGCAATAGATTTCTACAAAGATTAGCTGAAAAGTCTTTAGTTTCAGAAGTGAGCTGATAGAATAGGTTTGTCTTGGATTAATCTCAAGACCAAAGACAAGGTCTTACACATAAGAGCAGAATGATACAATTGTTGCATCTTCCTAACAACTGTACATAAAAAGAGATTGCAAATGTTTAAAGGTGTCATCTTTGTGTAAAATCTGGTTGTATTTTAGTAAAGATGCTCTGTGTTCAGTGGTCCAACAACTCGTCAATATCTGGTTAAAACTCCCAATTTGTCTTACAGCACAGTCGCTTTTCTACATATCTACAAAGGGACACAGCTGTAACTATATCCTTCTAGTTCTTAATCCTCTTTTCAGGCCTTTAGGAGAAAATATATTGGCAGGTATATGAATTACAGGCCACTGTTTTGCAATTATTGTTTTTGGTTGAGTGAATGTTTCACGGATGCACAGAAATTTTTGTGGGATGGTCAGTTTGAATAGGTCGATTTCTCACTTGATTCTGTGGGTGCTGAGGCTCTCTGGTAATTCTTCATCCTTGGGGAGAAGATTTTCATAGTCTAGATTTGGCTTCTAAGAGAGGTGGATGTGGAGTCAGGAGAGTGTAAGGTTCTTCAAACTCAAGATTTGTCTTTCTCTGGAATACCAAGGAGAACATGGTGATGGATTTTTTTAGGACATGGTCACGTGATCAATGATATTGGCACTGTATTAATGCTTTCTACTTTATAATCATAATGGGAGATATAAATTGTAACAAATGTGCAGTGTGTGCTTGGATTAATGTAACCGTAGGTGAATGTGAATATATGTATGATGGATACATGCTATAGTCTGTGTCTCTAGGAATAAATATCCCTGTCTGAAATTGGATAGGGAAATCCTTAAACAACACAAAGGCAGATCACCACTCTGGTTTCTGCTGGCTTCTTCCAGCAACAACTATTTGACTAATACAAATCAAGCAAGGAGTCAAACATACGTAGCATCAATGATTCTCACTTTTTTTTGGAAAGACTTCAAATTAAGGGAATCCTCTGTGATGTAATGGTTTGTATGACTTGCTCTTGGAAGTCTTTTTTTGTGGTCATCAATTTAAATGCAGCTTTTCAAGGAAAGAATCCATTAATCTCAATTGAGTGTACATAAAAAAACCCACCTTGAATGCCCTTGGTTGAGGAGGGAATTTTTAAACTGGTCATTGTTGTTTATGGGCTGTTTTGTAACTGGAGAAAAATAATTTGTTCTTCTGGAAAAATAAAATGTATCTTTTAGTCTCAGTGAAAAGTGTTACAGAAAACAGTTTTTAGATGAGGGTAAAATTTCAAGTGATATAATCCTTATCTTAGTACACATGGGGAACCAGTCATTCACACTTTTTGCAGCCAGAGTAGCTGGAAATAGATTTCTGAAAACATACTAAGCTAAAAAGGAACCATAATGTCCCAGAGCACGTGTAGTGTCTTAGGCTCTGAAAAATCCTGAGGTCTGGAAAAGCTGTGTTTTCACCTCTTTCCATGCATTTATTCTCTGTGGTTCTGGTGCAGAGCTGACGGGGCAAAGTTGACTCCCAGTGCACAGGTTGTGTTCACAGCATGGTGTGAAGTCAGGGCACGTTACACTGATCCCTGCACCTCAGAGGGGTGTTGTCAAAGTGGGTTTTTACCCGTGCAACATTCTGAAAATGAACAGTTCTGAAAATCTTGTTTTCCAAGGCAGTCTGTGGCCAACCTAAGCCAGAAAACTTGGTACTTTCTCAAAACACAGGAGGACTTTGGACAAGACTCTGACTGATTCAGTGGAGAAGTTACTACTGGACGTGGGTTGCCGCTCATTTGTGTTTTTTAGAGATAAGTTTGACCTGTGGAAGTTGGCTTCAGACTTCAAATCTTCCAAAAAAGGAGAACATTTACACCCATTCCAAGTCAGTATCTGATTCTTCTTTAGTTTTGCATAATTTTGATCATGGTGGAATTTAATTGACACAGGAGGACTTTGATCTTGCAGAAGACAATTCTTGAAACAACTTAATTGTGATCACACATCTAATTAATTGCCATGCTGCAAAGTGATAAATACAGATGCACATATATACACAAAGCCAGCATTTTTTGTTTCATGCAACATATATATTCTGTACCCAGAATATGTGTCTCAACTTCAATCTTAAGTAGCACAAAAAGCTACAAAAATAAATTCCTCAAAAATATTTAGTTTCGATAGACCCATTTGTCCCAGAGGATTAGGACAAGCAATGAAAAAAAGTACTTTGACCTTCATGGGCTGAACACAAGAGGAACCATTGCTGGAGAAAGCAATTTGAATGGAAGATTTGGGGGGACGATATAAAATAAAATAAGAGCAGAGGAATAAAATCTGGAACAAACCAAATGATAACGTCCACTTGGGAGAGCAGCGTGCTTCCAGCCAGACCACACTGCTGGCCAGACATCATCCTAAATAGATTATTCAAACAAATATTAATTTGAGTTGCTAGGATGGAATATCTGGTTTAACTGTTATAAAGCACTGTATTAATGTGCAAGCCAGTGATTAATAACAAATGTACTCCCAGAGAACAAAATGTAAGATTAAGGAATGTTGTACAAAACGCTTGCAAGGAGTGGGATGTGCTTGCTCCAAAGAGTTTCAAAGCTAGTCCAGGACTCACTGACTGTGTGGTCACGCTGGGTTTGCCTCAGTGCTGGCAACATATCCAAGGCTGGGATCATCACCAAAATAGCCATTTTAACTGGCTCAGTGATGAGGAAATCCAGGCTTCTGCCTTCCTACTTTGCCAGGACCTCAGCATGAAAGGAAAAAGGGAAAGCAAGAGATAAAGGCGTGGGGAAAGGTGGATGTAGGGGTATGGAGGGAGAAAGTTCTGTCATGATAGAAGGTGAGTGTGAAGGATAAAGCCAGAGCCCTTTTAGGAAGATAGTGCTTTTTCACTAAACTTCCAGGCACTGGCTCTTGAACAGCAGCTTAAGCCCAGAGACAAGGCTTGATTGTTGGTAGCCGCAGAGGCTTCACTCAGCTCTTGCTCTCTAAGCATTGAAATTTTTTGCTGACACAGCTAGAGGTGACTCCTTTAGTCCTCATGAGTGATGCAGATCTAGAAGTCTCCCAAAGAACCTAAAGTCTCCCGAGAGGCAATTGAAATTACTATGGCATATCTGCTTTTGGCTCTTTACTCCAAATTCACAGAATCATAGAATGGTTTGGATTCGAAGGGACCTTAAAGATTGTCTTATTCCAGCACCCCTCATATTCTTCTATCAAAGCTCACACCCTGCCCCCTGATAATGTAATATTACCAGATATTCTTTCCTGATAGAGTTAATTTGGGACAGTCAATAGTGAGCTTCTAATTGGCACCTTTGGACCAATAGGAAACCCTCTCAACCATTCTGCCTCTCTAGTTCCTCACTAGGAGCTAGAGGAGGAGGAAAAGTGCCACTGGGCTGCTCTGACCTAGTCCTGAGACCTCAGACTGGGTGGAGATAGCAGGAACCCATCAAATCCTTCCCCAGCCTTGGGACTTGGACCTCTTCTCCTTCCTGCTCCAGGTCTGGATTCTCCTGTGTGTTTTGTGAGGGATGCAGTCCATCCATGTGTCACTGAAGTGATGCCATCAAACAGGCCAGTGAGAAAAATTGAAGCACCACCGAAATGACCAAATCTGTGTGTGCAAAAACAGAGAAAACCCTCTTTCCAAACAGAAACCCCCTTTCAAAGCCAAATTCCTCATCTGAGGCATTCAGTATGAAAAGAGCATTTTAGGTAATGGTCCTTAGTGGGAAAAAAAGGTGTCTGGTTTTAAGTTGTGCATCCCTCCCAGCATTACCTGATGCTTCCAATTTTTCTACCTCCCAAAAAAAGATCTGAGCAGCTTCACTTGTCTGCTTAAAAGAAGGGAGCTGATGGGATAAGCTCAAGAGACACCATGGGCTTTTTTCTATGTGATGTTTTATCTGAAGAGTCCAACAAAGATATCCAAGTTTTTTTTTTCTCTTTTCTTTTTTTAAGCTGGAAAGAAACCTTGATTGTATTTCAGTTCCTTTAATTATTTTGTCTAGCAGTGAGATCAAAGGCCTAGGTCTCAAAAGGAATCAGTCCTGGGCCAAGCACTCCAAAGTGGGTCCTCCAAGTTCATAAAAAAATACCATATTTAGTCATCTAACTTAGCCTGCTATTCAGAAATGTTCGGGTCTGCTGCTCTCTAGTCAGACATGGTAAGCTGCCCCAAGATTATCAGATGACTTGTGCTGAATGAGCAGTGAGCACTTATGAGCCTGTTTTCTGTGGGTTTATTTGGGGTAGTCCGGATCATCCTGAGGAGTGGCTATTTTCTGTTTTTCAGCATCAACTCAGTCTCATTCTGGTCAGGTCTCTGTTGGGGTGGTTGTAAGTGAAGGACTGGAAGGAGGTGGGGGAAACAACAATTTCCTCTGCCCCCTTTGATATAGCTTCACTTGGCTCTGTGGTGATGCAGTTTTCAGACAATGCTTTTATCTGGCTCCCTTTTCCACCCCTCTGTCCCTGCATTTGTTACTCTTTGTGCACGTGGATAAACCGAGCCTTGGGAAGGACCTTGTGGAAGGATAACACCATTAAAAACAGTTTAGGAAATGGAGGCTCACAGAATTGGGGGCAAGTTCACTGTTTGCAAAGCAGTCCCTGTAGGTTGTAGGAGGGATTTCTACAGCCAGCTGTGGGGCTGACCATGAGTCTGTGCACTGAACTTCAGGCTGCCACACTTGGAAGGTGGGACTGTGCAACTCACTAAGGTTATTCAGAAAATCCACAGCAGAGTCAAGAGACGAGAATCCAGGTCTCCAGACTCCCAGTCCTGTAAAACAAGCTATAAATCTAATGCCCAAATCAGCAGCATCCATCACAAAGAGCTTGTCTCTTGACTTGCACAAGTTATGACTTCCCTAGAAATGAAGTAAAGGAGCTGAACTTGTCTTATTTGGGATCCAGTATTCCTACCTATTCCATAACCTAGATCTCTTCTAACTGGGCTGGGTATTTCCCAGATCCCTGTTCTTTCTGTGGCTATCACCATCCTCAGTAATTTCCATTTCTGTCTGTCCGGGGTGCCATGACTTCTGCAGCCTGTACTGTTCCTTCACGACCTTCATGCCAAGCTCCTTCTGGAAACCCCAAGGGTTTTGCATCAGCTGCCAGACCACAGTGTAATGGACCTCCTGCAGCACTCCCTTCCCTGAGCAGCTGTTCACAAATCCATCCTATTTGGCCCATATTTAAAGACTTAATTTACAGGAGGACTGCAGTCTGTGTGCCACGATTGACACTGGTAATGCCCATCTCTCTGCACATCCTCTGTGGGCTTGTGTGGGCTGGATGAAACCTAAGTGATGAGTGTGATTGTACAAAAGCTCTCCCCTAAGAATGCTTGTTTGGCTGTGGACAGAGGAACCATCTTCTTTTGTCACGTGCAGAGCTGAGGTTACAGAGTAAGAGGGGAAACACGACTGCATAAATTCAAAACTTTATTCAGTTTCTTCCTTGTATGCCTCAAAAATACCAGGGTATGATCATGACCTCCAGCATCTGGGAGCTGATGTTCTCTGACATCTGTGGCAGCACTAGGAGCTGCCAGCAGCACCAGAGCCTCCAGAGGAGCTGTGGGCAGAAGCCAGGACTGGTTTGGGCTGCAGAAAATCCTTGCCCAGGGGCAGCCTGCAGCAGATCTGTTCTGCTGCAGCTCCCAGCCTGAGGTATTAATTGAAATCAATGCTGTAACATTACAGAGCCAAGTGGGAAGTGCTGGAGGTGTAAAAGCAAACAGGTCTCCTGTCCATCGAGCTCTGCTGGAAGGAGCTCAGCTTCCAGGGAAGAGCTGGGGTCAGAGCTTGGGTCTAGGTACCTGGGCAGGTACCAAAGCCCTCAGTCTGCTCTAGTGGTAGGAAGCCTTGGCACAGACCCCAAGGAAGGCAGTTTCTGTAGGTGTAAATTTCCCACTTTCAGTAAGAACATCCATATAAGCAGTTACCATGGTCTAGAGGGGTGCTGGTAGCTCCTCGAGCTGTGCTAATTAATCATAGCATCACCGGATGGTTTGTGTTGGAAAAGACTTTGAAGATTATCTTTCCAAAACCCCTGCCAAGTGCAGGGATGCCACTTTCTTGATCCGGTTGCTCAAAGTCCCATCCAGGCTAGCTTTGAGCACTTCCAGCAATGTGGCATCCACAATATCCCCAAGCAACCACCTGTGCCAGTGCCTCACCACCTTCTGAGCAAAGAATTTATTCCTGAAATCAAATCTAAATCTTCCCCTTTTGGCTTGAAGCTGTTCCTTGTCCTGTCACTCTCTGCCTGTGTAAGCACCATAGCAGCCTGTATGAGCTACTTGGCACCATAACAACTCCCTTGGAGCACTCTCTTCTCAGGCACCCTCCCTGCCATGTGTTGTGTTATCTGCAAATAATGTCCTTGGAGTTTTAATACCAGGCTGGGACAACAGGGAGCTGCTCTGTCTGGGTGACTTTGGGAAACTCTTCCACCATGCCACGCTCTGCTAGCTGAAGTTTCTTACCTCCTGGTTTGTCAGATTGAATCAATGTTTTCTGTCTCTTTTCTTCTCCTCTCAGCCATTTCTGCATCTGTTTAACCTGTGGGCTCTTCAGGTCAGGTTCCTGCCCACTAAGCCACAGTGGCATTTTGATCTTGCCTGGGTCGCCTCAGGTCTCCTGTGTTACCCTTGATGATGATGGACTGGGGTTTGATGTATCTCCTGAGACTGGGATAATCCAGCTCCTGTGCTAAGCAACTCTTTCTCTTCTCTGTTCTCTAGGGTGCAACAGTAAATTGGAATTTTTTTGAGGCAAGGACAGTATTTCAAATAAACATCAGTAAAATACCCAGCACACGGGTCTCTGATAGACATTCTTAGGCTTTAGTAGATACAAATATTTTATTAATACTGGCAATAGCAAGAGCATAATAATAACAGCCACAATCTAATACAAAACCACTTTCTGTCGCTTTGAAGTCAAATGAAAAAATCCCTTTCTAATGTTTATTTGAAATATCTTTCACTTTTGTTCATTTGCAGTTTATTTACATTTCAAGATCCTCAGGTTTTTATTTCAAAATTTTGTAGATTGATAGTTTTAAAAAAAAGAAAGTGGAGAGATGTGAATACTTTATTTTCAAAATCTAGAATTTCACTAAAATCTGAAAAGATGTCCAGCTGTTCTCTGCTTGAACTTTCTTATGTGTAGGATTTGAATGCCATGTGTTTAGTGTGAGAACTAACATTTTAAACTCTAAAAAATTTCTCTTTATTACAGAATGTACATTCTCAGTCCATTTCTTTCTACAGTAACTGCACCCCAGGGTTTCTTTAAGCTAAGCTAAGACCCCCAATGCACACAAATTTCACTTACTAGCAGGAGGAGAGCATGGTCATGTGCATGTGACTTTTCCAGGATGGCTGTGATTGAGTAAGTGTGTTAGAACACATTAAGTGATGCAAGAGTCAGCGCTGGTGCAATTGCTTTTCTTCAGGCACTGGGGTCGTGCTCTGTATCTCAATTTTTACCAGCATAGTGGCTTGTGTTATTGCTGTGCCGTTTTATCCCGAGCTGTAACTCATGCTTAAACTTCCCAGATGGCCCTGGGCCAGACCTCTGCTTCTTGGGTGTTTCAACCAAAGTTTGCACAACGGGGACCCAGGCTATGACTGAATCCTCTCATCAAGTAAAGAAATATTGTTGTAGTTAACAAAAGAGGAAGGAGCTATCCCAGAGAGATTTGAAGCATTTATAGCAACATATGACACTGAATGACAAGTTGTGTGGAAGTGTTGCTGCTCTGGTTGGGCACTGGTAACTTCTGGACCACTGGCATCAGTGCCACTGAAAAGTTAAAATCTAGTAAAGAGAGGTTACTCTAGTGTTCATTGCTATGATAACAACTGAATCTTCAACATCTTCCCCAAAACATTTTTTCCATGTTGTTTAATTATGAACATACAAAGTTGAGACTTCATGTTAACACACACATAAGTGTTGTGATTCCACATATGAGGATCTTTCACTCCATTCCATTCCATTCTTGAGGGCACTGTAATAATTTATGCTCTCTGCCTTCTTCTTCTTTTTGTGTAATTATTACTCTTTAAGCTAATCACTTGCAGAAAGTAAATAAATTCCTCTCAGGGTCCCGAGCTGCAATTTTGTCACGTGGAGGGCAATGGGTTTCCACATTACTCACTCAGAGTGAGAGTACTTCTAATTCAAATCTGTGACGCTGCATGTTTCCTTCAGCACCCTTTGACCAAAACTTGTTGAAATTAATTGTGCTGCACTGATTTCATGTCATGCAAATATGAAGGAGAAATATTAATCAGTTTATTAAAAATCCAGCAAATGTCAGGGTATTACCAGCCTTAATTAATATGTGTTTAAATTCTCTGCCCTGGGCCCTCTAGTCTCTTATTTTGTTTAAACTGAAGCTTGACATTTTCAGTCAGCGCATTATTGTCTAACAGCAGGAGAGTGAAAGCTATACCCCTTTCCTTAAACACACCAGGCTCTGGAATGTGCTCTGTCTCTCTCCCATTCCCCTTCCATTTGTTAGGTACTGGACACGACACCCCGACTCTGTTTGAGAGATTGCTTTCCTTTGGGCTAAAAGGAAAGAGTCAAGCATCAAACCACCCTTGTAGCCAGAGCCCAAAACCTGTATTTCAGGGCTTCATTAACTGCAGTGGGTAAAATCTTTTAGTGCTGTCAGAAAGGATTTTTTTTCTGTACCAAACCAATAATACTGTGTATTTATTGGTTGAGAGATTTTTTAACTTGCACCATAAATCATAGCAAAACAAACAGAGCAAAAATTCCCAGGTCATAGCAACTGATAGTTCTGTCAATAAAAATGGACAAAAGCTAGAAGGAATATTTTCATGCCAGCCACAAAATATCTCTGCTGGGAGCAATTTGGCTTTCTCGCTGTGGTGCCATCCTGACATCATGTCTCTATTATCATGAGCTTTCTCCTTTGTGTCAGTTCTTCTAATTAGTCTGAAAACCATGGAGCAGTGGCCCCAGTGCTGGCATCAGGCAGAAGTTGCCCATGTGGACATACATTTCCATCCTAAGCCTGCTCTCAAATGGTTTAGCTTAACCCTGCTTTGGAGATGAGTTGGAGAGGGAACTTTTACAAGAGTATGTAGTGACAGAATAAAGGGTAATGGCTTTAAACTGAAAGAGGGCAGAGGGTTTAGGTTAGATATTAGGAAGAAATTCTTTACTGTGAGAATGGTGAGGAACTGGCACAGGTTGCCCAGAGAAGTTGTGGGTGCCCCATCCCTGGAAGTGCTCAAGGCCAGGCTGGATGGGACTCTGGGCAACATGGTCTAGTGGAATGTGTCCCTGCCCATGACTAGAGAAATTGGAGCTAAATGGTCTTTGGGGTCCCTTCCAATCCAAACCATTCCATGATTCTATGTTTCTAAACCAGAACAGGGAACATCCCACCTGAGGCACTGATGAGGAGCTGTTACTGAGCCTGCACTCCTACCCTAACTCTGCTCTGTGGAGATACATGTGTGTGTCATTTGCCAGGGTGAAATATAAGACACATACTGAATATAGGAAATACACTGAAAACAGAACACAGGCAAGTGGGTACATGATGTCTGTTACTTAACAGACCTCTCATTTGGCCAGTCCTCATTTGCATCAGCAGTTTTGTTTGCTCTCACCACTTTGTCAACCTACATTTTACCCTTGGGTAATCATGGATTGATCCTGCCAAGCACTCCAAAGCAGCATCCTGTAGCTCACCTTCCCCAACCCCATTCTTCAGTTGTGCCCCCAGGCTTGCTCCAGCTGGACTAAACCATTATAGAAGCTGTATATGGAAAGTTCTTGTGATCCTGGGTCTATGTATGAGAGTAGATAGGTTCTTTCTGGTCAGGTGGGCCATGAGAATTCCACCTGTCTCTTCAGGCATTGGTTGAACCTTTCTCCCAGCCTCTCTACAGCAGGAAAACCTGGGTTTAGTTTGGCAAATTTCCTCCCACCTGCACGTATTTTGCCCCGCAAGACTCATGATCTGGGCTGTTCTCTGCCTCCCAAGTCTGGTTTTCCTTGGCTTCTCTTCCTGCCCTAGATGATGTGGAAAGAAGTCTCCAGTGATTCCATGTAGCTGGAGATGGTGTCCATAACCAAAATATGTTCAAGCATCTTTCCCTTCTGAGATGGACACCTTTGATCCACAGTTACTAAACCTCTCAAAATGTTTTCCAGCTTTGTTCTAGCTTTCCATAATCCATCCTTTTTTGTCTAACCTGGCTCTAACACAGTGATCAGATTGTCACTGTCCTCTGTCCGTGTGCCAGTCTGGATCCCCATGGATCCCAGCTATCCAGCTCCTACCAGCGCAGCACCAAGCTGCCTCTGCTCTCGGGGCTTCACAGCCACATAAAAGGTCTTGCTTTCAACAAAGCAAAAATGTTGTGGTGGAGACTGATTTTCTTGGCCATGGGTGAACCACATAACCACAAACCCATCCTTCCTGACACTCTGTTCTGCCTCTGCTTGTCACCCCATGGGTGTGTGGGGATCACATCCACCACAGCCTCAGGCAGCTCTTCCTTTGTGCACCACCCCACATCAAGGGTTCTGAGTGCAGGGGGTGGCAGCAGATGGAAAGGAACTCCAGAACATGGAGCATCAGCCTGCTCAGTGAGCAGGGGGGCCTCAGGAGTCATATGTCCTGCAGCTTTGTGTCTTGTGGATGGACTCGCTGTTGTCCAAGGTTGGAGCACTGTGGGCTGCTTCTGTGCCACAGTTTCTCCGAAAAACTTTGTATTTTGGGGAGTCACACAGTTTGAAAGTCTTATTCTGTCTGTCTGGACATTTCATGTTTTGGAACTGGTAGATGTGTCAGAACTCAACACTTAACAGTGTTCAGACAATAGGCAACTGAAAGGTTCACTGCTGGTTTAAAGACCTTTCAGATTTCTTTGTGGATTTCTTGTTTCAGAGGAAAGGATTTTTTTTCTTATGCTAATGGTCTCACCTACATGGTGCACTTGTACTTTGTGATCCTGGAAGTACCATACTTGATTAGGTCTCCTCAGCAATATAAGATACCAAAAAAAACCCTGATGAATCCAAAAGTTTAGAATTTTGGGGTGCTCCAAGTCCAAATATGAATTGATCACCTTGTACTGTTTTATAGGAACAAACCTCAAATGCAGAAAAATTACCTTCATGGTTAAAGTCATCCCCTCTATGAGTTCTGCCTTTGTGCATTGCTTCCTCAGATGGCAGACTCTTGGAGCACAAGAAATCAGCTTCTTTATTTGTGCTCAGCAGTGCTCAGAAAAGCAGGGTTCCTAACCTGAAAGAAGCCTTCAAGGCCATTAAAAACAGAAATACAGTTTAAATGTTCCTCTTTTCTAGAGGGTTTGACTCAGCCAGCTCTGGGAAAATCCACCTTGTTTCCTTCTCTCTGCTGATGTTGGCTTGGGTTTCCCTTTTCTTTGGGTTTCCCTTCCTTCCCTCTTCACTTGGATGAGGAGTGACCTCCCTTCCCCCAGAGCCTGGGATGTCCCAGGTCATGCTTTCCCAGTCAACATGAAGCCCATGGCACCAGAAAAATGCTGTTTCTTGCTCAGGGACAAAAAGAGAAAGTATCCACCTGCCAATCCCACCTTCTCTGTCAGCCTGTACACAGGCTAAAAAATGCTTTCAGAAACACAGTGTCATTGTTCAGATCTGTTGCTACTCTGAGTAATTAAACTGGGACTTGTAAACAAACATCACCAATGGTTTCATTGCAAAAACCCTCTTGAGAAATACACTTAACATTTGGTCAACATGGCAGAGAGAAACTCTCCCCCAAGTTTTGTAAAGGAGATGAGTCATTTCCACCACTGCCTAGGACAGAAGGAGAGTTTACTTAGCATAGCCCCATTTGATGGTTTTCTGCTTTGTGAGTCATCAGGGCTTTCTTTTCAGCTGGTCACCAACAGAGAGTGGCTTTGCTGACAAGTGGGCTGTGTACAAGGGAGAGACAGCTCTGGCCGTGGGCAGCCAACTTTCTCCTCTGCCCCTTTGGAGCAGGGGAGCCCAGGCTAGAAAGCCCTGTGCAATAGTCTTGTCACACATCTGGTGGTAGATGTGGGATTTATGGAGGGGTGGCAACTTGCTTATTTAAGTTAACCATGGTTTTAAGACATGTAATCCCTCTGTGCTGTGATTGGTGTCCCTCCAGCTCCATCTGGCCCTACAGCACACGGACCTGAATGGCACATGGGAATAGCCTGCGAGCCAGATGCTTAACATTTATTTTTAGTGATGAATAAACTTTGTAAGCATCTCATTATATAGTCGCCTGCCCTAATTAGTAACATTCCAACAAGCATTAATCTGCAAAAAAGCTTAGTGTTGCTGAGAGTTCTCAGTGGAGCTCTGAGGAGACATCTTCTTTGTGGAGGCATGGAGGGGAGGGCATTAATAGAAACAAATGAGTGCCTGGGGCTTTGGTGGGATCTAGTTAGGTTTTCCAAGAGTTTTCAATGTATTGGGCTCTCCTGAGTGAGTTAAGTGCAACTCTTTGCTGAACTGCATTGAACGTCCAGTGGATTCCCTTAACAAAAGGGAATTTGGTTTTGGCCCTGTGATTTGCATCATCATCCTGAAGAGAAGAGACCATTGAATGATCTTGTATTAATCTGAGTGATGTTGGCCCTCTCTCTGCTGCCTTCATCCTGCTGCTTTGAAAGTGTTAACAGAGAGTGAAGGTAGGACAGAATTGCCTGGTCTTTGGGTTCCTGGTCCTTTCCCAAGCCCAACAGCCCCTAACACCTGGGTCTCATTGCATCCTATCTTGTGTCTGTGAATGAAACCTGGGCCCTGCCAGGAGCTCCGTGCTGGCAAAGCCCTGGTGCCACCACAAAACCACTCTTCCAGGAGGATGTTCCTCTTGAACATCTGTCAACCCAGAAGTTTCCTGTGCTGTTAGACAAAAGATGAACATCTTGTTATCTCTTGCTGGAGGAAAGCCTGTATTACAGTAGACCCACAGTCTCCCAATGTACACAGACAGTTATCCTGAGAGGTAAAGCAATAACTCTAATGCAAGACAAAAGACATAACAAGCAAGTGGAAATTTTTGCATAAAAGAAAATATCTGAGACTACAACAGATATTAATGAACTGAGAAAACAGACAGATGTACGTTAGGGATTTGAGTGATACCTGGGAGCATATTTTACTTTATTTCGTTCATATTTTTACATCTGGTACATTCACCATATTAATGATTTAAGGAATAATTATTGTAAGGTTGAGTTTCCTTTTAAAAACTTTCAGTGTTCCATCCTGGAATTCATTCCAGATGCTGGTAACTAAAACTGAAGAAACATGCTTCAAAATGATAGTCTTCTCCAAGTCAGGATGACAGCAAAATATGTAAACGACCAAAGGCTCTTCTAGCTGCTTGCTTCTTTATGAGCTATCTGATTCCCTTCCAGTTTGTTTAAAATTTTTACCATGCAGATGTTCCTTTGGGTGACCAATTTTTATAGTTTTGAAAAGATTATATCAGTTTTCCATGGTATTGTGTTACTGTATTTCTTGGATTTTTTTATAGCACTTGAAAGGCTAATTTCTTAATCAGACATTACTAGTGGAATGTAGAAAGAGAGGTTAAAAAGCCAAACTGGCACTGAGAATTAAACACAGGTTCATAATAATATGAAAGGAAAACAAAAAGCATCAACTTGAGGATGTTGTTATTGAATGAAAGTTGAGAAAACTGCTAGGAACATGCATTTTTTATTATTATCAAAGGTGTTAAAATATATACATAGCATATGTTTGGCACTGAATTGTTGTTACACAGTTCTGTAGTATTCAGCTGTCTTGGATAAAAACTATCACTTTGATACTGGAAAATTATTATGAAAATGTTAGTTTTGGGCCTACTAGTAAAAAGCAAAGATTGTCTTGCATGCCAGTGTGGTTTCAGTGAAGGGTTTGCACTGTTTCCAGAAACTATCTTTGGCAGCCACCAACTTTCACCTCCGTCAACAAGCCTGCGTAACATTTTGTCCTTCTTTATCCTTGTCAGGAGAGCTGATGGGGAGACAGGAGATTCGACTTGGCTTCACACCCTGAAATTCAGAGACAGATTTCAAACACCACTTTAGGATAATAAGTAGCAACTGAAACGGGATTTAAGGAATGCTAGTACAAACATTAAGAAATACTCAGAAAGAAGGAAAAAGCCATTTCCCTCTATAGGGTTATTCTGTTTTGTTTCAAAATAAACATGAATGCTATTATATTGACACACAGCTTACGTAGATGCATGGTTTGGGTCCAGTCCAGTGCTACCATAATTGCAACAGCCACACCAGAGGCAGGTCGGGTTTTTTCCAACCGTTCTCAAATCCCAGGTTTCTTCAGCTCAGGGTCTTGAGCTAGGCTCATCCCTCCAACAGGTATGCTGTTTCCAAATTCTTTAGAAAGTATCTTATTTCTGGAAGCTTAGGATTCAGAATGGGCCGCCTATTTCCTGCAGAGTAGTTTCCATTGAGTCATATCATGTTCATGGGAACAAAAAAACAAACCAGAGCTGTGTTAGTTTATAACCTTGTGTAAATGTTACGTAACTTGGCTCCTGAAAGTTTTCTTTACCTTCTTCTGGCGCGCTGGAAATTGGCCCCAGCCAGCGGCAGGACGCAGAGCTGGTTGTGTTGGCGCTCCAGCTGGTGTTAGCAATTTTCTCTGGAGCCCGTTCAGGGAGTCCTGCTCACACAGCCGGCACTAAATCATCAAGCTCAGGGTCAGGCATAAGTTTTTCATCAGATGACAGAGTCAAGGACCTGTCACCTGTTCTTTGCCTCCAGCCACAGCCACGGAGCCCTCCACTGCTGAGGATCACCCAGGAATTAGCACCTAACAAATTCCCTTGCTGCTTGCAGGAGCCCTAGGCATCTCTCTGCCTGTTCGCCTTCCTGCTCTCCTCCTGTTTTATGTCGTAGTTTGTGGCTTTGGGTCTTTTCTGCAGCTTGTTTTAAGCTTGTTACAAGTTTTGGGGAAATGTTTTCCAACTTCCTCTGTGTATGAGCAAGGAAACAGAAGCAGAAATGCTCTATATCTTACATTTCTGTCACTTTTGCAATTGCAGAGGACTTGGTCTCATTTTGGTCCTCCATTCCTGGGTAGAGATGTACTTTGCAGCAGGAAATGTGTAAGTGTGATAGAGAAACACTGATCTTCTCTGTGCTGGGGTTTTAGTGCCTAATGTGTGTGAAAAGCCAACCACCTGCTCTGCTTGTTGGATTAGAGATGAGTACAAGTCCTCAGACATGATGATTTTTCTGAGTCATTGAGAAACAACTTCACCAACTTGTTTCTGTCCCCTGCTTTTCTAAACACTCAGTGCTGAATAGTTGTGCTGTTGCCCAAAGATCTCTGCCTGCAATGCCGTGCAAAGGATTTTGGAGCAGAGGTGCTGCTGGGGCCTGCAAGGAGATATGAGATTGATGTGAGATTTCCTGGGGGAGAGCTGCCCACAGTGGGCCAGCACTAGCCAAGCTTCCTAAGTGCCTCATTTCCACTGCTAGGAAATCCATGCACTCACAGCGCTGCAAGCCAAACCACAGGTCGCAAATCAGATTTTCTTCTAAAAATCACCAGCAACCCAAGCTGGCGTTTTCTTTCTGGTGCATTTTATTTCTCAAACTCTCAAGGAAGTGGGTGGCTATCCTACCTTCTGCTCAGTAGCCTTTGGGGTCAGAGCAGCTGCCTGACCTCAGATACACATCCCAAAGGTTGTGCCTGCATAGACCTTGTGCTGGGAGAGGGCAATGCTGAGAAGGCCATAAGAGCTGAATTCTATCTGGTACAATTAGAAATAAGTCAGGCGTTTCTAAGCCTTCCAGCAGACTTGATCAGAACATAACAAATCTCTTTCCTCAGCTGTTGTCTCCCACCTCTTTTCCTCCCACTTCAGCCTGAATTAAGTGAAGCTGTCCATGGAGTCACGTGAGGAGGGGGCCTATGCAGTTTCCATGCCAGTCATATGGAGTCTCACATAGATTTACCTGGAACTGGCTTGTTTGGTATGGAAAACTATAGGTATTTTGATCAGTTTTTGAGTAAAACAAATATACTTTAATGAACCAAAACCTGGGACCTGTGCAACTGGAGGATGAGAATGCTACAACCTGATGTGCTGTAGGAAAAGGACAGCAAGAGCATATTTCCTCTGACCTCTCTGGATTTGAGGGGTGATGATTCAATAAATTAGGGACAGGTCTAACTCTCTGAAAAGTGTTTACAGATACTAGAATGGTATTTCTGGTTGCTGGGACTACATCTTAGACCTGACACTTTTGTTCTCCTAGCTGCTGTTAAGATTCCCATGCATTTATGCCAGGGTAGAATTGACCCTATACCATGCTCATCTCTATTCCAAGCAGGCTGGAAGGGAAGAGAAATGGAGACACTTTAGGTCACATTTTGTTTCCTACACTTTGCCATTAAGTGAGAAATCAAGGAGCTGACTAAAGAAAATGCTGTAACGATAAATATTGATATTTTTATAAATGTGATGTATGTGGCAAGAAAAAATTTAATTGGGAATTAATGTAATTTTCTCAAAAATACAAAATAATTTGGAATGTGAAAGGGTTATTAGGGTTGAGAAAATAAACATTTCCTGTTGTGGTTTCTGCAAAATATCTCCAGTGGCAGTTTTAGAGTCGTCTGTAATTTGTGTTCCCTGGGGAAATATTTCTGTGATTACATATAGGTCTGAAAGTTACAGTAAGTATGTCTCTCCTGGATCAATGAGCCCTGGAAATCTTTATCTTCATTAGTTATAGCCTCTGTCATTCCAGGGCTCTGAAGGATACATTTAAAGTATCAAGCATAGCCATTATAATGCAATAGGAAATAGTCTAATAAATTATCTGTCCTGTTATTGTTTCTAGGACAAATATTGGATGTAGGAAAGATTTATTAGACGGATATATTTGTGAATTTATCTTATAAATTAAACTTTTTGGAAACTGAGTCTATTATTAACACCAAGACCCCACAAGGATTTAATTAAAGGTCTATTAGTCAAACTAATTCCTGACATGACATAGGTTTGTATTACACAAACACATTTGACTTTCCAAACATGCTTGTGAGATTTGGCATTTTGCTGAGAGATACTTATTGATAAACATAACTGAGAGAAATTACTGAAAAGCAATTTTGGCTTCCACCAGACATATAAATTACCTCCTATTACTGGTGCCTGGGAAAAAATGAACATATTGTAGAATAATCCACTGTTATAAAATCACTTCTAGTAAGACAGATTCAGAAAATTGGACGTGACCCTGTATTTAGAGAACAAAAGAATGAGGGCCACACACACTTCCAAACCAGACTCAAATTTTCAAGATATGAGCATGAAAACTCGGTCTGAGCTGTAACAGAGCTAGAGCAAAATGTCAAAAGAAGCTCAGCACCACTGGCAGCAGCACAGACCTGGGAGTTGGGATATCTGAGCTCCCATCTCCGTCACAGGCTGGATCATAAAACCACAGAAGGGTTTGGGTTGGAAGGGACCTTAAAGATTATCTGGTTCCAACCCTCTGCCCTGGCCAAGGACACCTTCCACCAGACCAGGTTGCTCCTTTCCATATGATTTTGGGATTTAAGCCAGAGTGCTGGTTGGATCTTGCTTAGGACCTTGTAACTGCATGTTTCCAGAGCTTTAGAGAAACCGGGCATGGTCTGAATCTTTCATCACTCTTTTAAATGCAGAAAGCATTGGCCATGGTATCTCCGTGGGCCAATGGCTGGGATAATTGTGCCATTCACCTGTAGAATAGGTACACCAGCATTTCCAGGTGCTTCTCTCTGTATGGATTTTAGAACAGAGACTGAGAAAGGTGAAGTCGTAAAGGAGCTTTGGTCCCTGCTCTGCTTCCCTGTCAACCCCAGCACCACTGGATGCAGTCAGGGATGGTGGCTGGGGGCTGTGCATGAGGCCATTGATGGAAATCAGACCTGGCAGAAGTTAGCAGGCACAAATGTAATCACAGCTCTTCTCCTTTCAGTCAGGGGGTTTGTACAGCGTGAGTGAACGCTGCTTAGCCTGGTTTAGGTTTAGGCACAGCTGATCTGCCTTGGGGTCTCTTCCAGTGCTGGCTTCTTAGACTCTATTAGATGTTTTCACAGAGAGGCTTTACTGCTGATACATCATAGCTAATTCAGCAGACACCTTGGTACGATTAGTAAGAAGATATTCCTCTATCACATCTAAAATGAGGCTTATTTTACAGCTTCTTGGCACAGAAAGTGTTTTGCTAACCTCTTACTCCAGAGCCATAGAGGTAGAATTCATCAGATTAGCATTTCAGCATTGTGGCTTCACCAGAAGGGTCTGTTGTGGTCTGCATGCCCCTTCTAACACCCAAGTATTAGTTCATCAGCACATCAGCCAGATGTCAAAGTCAGCCTTGCTCTTACCAGAAAATAAATAAGGGAGGATTTTCACACCAGTTCCCATCTGTAATCCTGTGGGGTTAAGTCATGGTGTCTCAGTTTTGGTGAGTACGACACAGGTAGAAGAGATGAACATTGTCCTCCCACTGCTGGTGCATGGATTGTGCTGACAGTGGGCAAAGGTGCCACATGTCACCCTTGGTGTGGTTCAGGCCCACCCTGGTGACAAGCTGCTTGTGGAGGAGAATGGCCGTGAGCCAACACACTGGGCTGGAGGATTTTCAATGGAAATGTAATTAATGAGAAAGCTTTCTGCAGCCATCCTCAGTGTTCAGTAAAAGCATGGCTTGATGTTTTCAAAATTTATCCAAATATGTTTTTAAAAAATCATGCATGTTTATTCAAACCATTCTTTTCCTTTACCAAAATCTATATGGAAAAAAATGTATAGTTTGGAGATTTTTTGGTGCACAAAGAAACCAAAGTCCTGCTCTTGTTCTGTGCCCCTGGAAACATCAGTGCAGAAGTCTGTGGAATTTTGTATTTATTTAGGGTTTTTTTTTTCACATCAGTTAGAACAGGACTGGCTTAACAAACAAACAAAAATTAAAGGCTGAGTTCTTGTTTGTGCTGCAACAAGACCTGTTGGTGAGACTTCAGTATGGGAAATGTAGGAGAAACAGAGTAGAAACTGAAAAAGAATCCACCCTTTAGAGAGCTACGGAGATGAATAAAGTCATTGTCCATCATCTTAGCTCTTCCCTGGACAAAATAACCCTAGCTAACTACCCCCCATCAGACAAAGATTAGCCTCATCTCTTTCAGCAGGGCCAAGTGGATGAAGGCAACTCCATATGCTTTGAAAAAGGTGAGGACTGGAACGTGACTATCATGAGTAGCCTGGATAGATGTGAAGACATCAAAGGAGAAATAATTGCACAGAAATTGGGAACTCAGCGGGTTTTTTAAGTCCGATTTAAGGCAGAAGAAGGAAGCAGATGATGTTGGCTCTAGTCCTAGCAGTGGTGGTGAAAGTGGAGGCTGTTTCAACCCCACAATCCTCTGTGAGAAACTAAAGGAAATTTCTCTGCAAACTTTAATGGAAAATGTTCTCTGCTTTTCAGTCTCATTCTTGCTGAAAGTGGAAAAATTTTCTAGAAATTAAACTTCAATGGAAAACAGGGGTTTTGAAACTTTGAACTTGTCTGTTTTCCAGGAAACGCTTCATTAATAGCCAACGTTATTAGAGAGGACACATGAGTCATGAAAACCTCAAGAAATTTTCAGCATGAACTAGCAAATAATGAAAAAGAAACAAATTGTCTAAGAATATGATAGAACTTTTTGGGGGTTTTTATCTTCTCTCTAAATGGCAATGATATGGAAGATTTGAGCCAATATTAATAACCTCTCCCAAACTACAAAATGAGACTGAATTCTGCTGCCAGCCCACTGGGTGACACTGCTTTGCAGCCACCAGCACTGAGCCAGTTCACACCAGCCTGCCATTTGGCCCTGAATCTCCTGCTCATGTGGTATTTAAATATCATCTCTCCCTGCACCCTGATCACACTGAGAGCAGGACTTTAAGAGATTAGAGTTGTCACAAAATCAAGGCAGAATTTATACAATGTGTTTGCACTGCACTGGAAAGAAAATTAGTAAAGCTAATAAAAGCAAAAGGTCTTATTAATTTCTTTATTTTCTCCTGGCTTCTGCTCGGGGACTAGAAATAACTTGTGGCAAATGCATATAAATCTCAGACTTAGCTAAAATTCATCCTCCTGATCTCCTTTCTGAAGGGTTACAAAACCCTCAGTGAAAAGCCTCAGAAGACCACTAAATATCATTGCTAGTACAATGCTAGGTGCTACTCTCATGTCCATCAGTTGTCAGTTCTTCATCTCAAGACTTGAAGAGATCAAGGTGTTGTTGCAAAATGGGAGAGGTCTTTGCACCAGCAGTCCTGGTGTCTCAAAATGCTGAGGGAAATGCACTGATTGCAGAAGGTACTCAAGCCCCTTTAAGATCACAGTAATTTTTCATCTTTAATGATCGTCATCCCTTCTTAGGAGTCAATTCATTAAAATTCCTCTTTGTCCTTTGCCAGATAGTTGTGTCATAATTATTTTTTCCCCTGGCTCTGCTGAATCCAAAGGCTGTGTAGTGATTTTGACTTTCCCTCCTCATTTTGACTGTCATGAGTATTGTCAAAGAATTGGCTTTTCCTGCCACAGCCCAGGGTTTGAGGGCAGCACTA
This sequence comes from Irena cyanogastra, assembly GCA_013397155.1. Taxonomy (NCBI): domain Eukaryota; kingdom Metazoa; phylum Chordata; class Aves; order Passeriformes; family Irenidae; genus Irena; species Irena cyanogastra. The sequence continues at coordinate 475,201 of VWZV01011366.1, read as the reverse complement.
ATGTAAGTCAGTGTTGAAGACTGATCCATATATCCCAGTGAAAAATTGCTCCTCCCAAACTCCTCTAGAAATACCAATCAATGTTGCCATCTGGAGGACACACAGCTTTACAGTAGACCCTGTTTCCATTTTATGCTGCTGCTGTGATACCCCCATCATGAAAGCCCAGCTCACCACAAACAGTTGTTACTCTGCTTTTCATGTCCCAGATTTTCTTCAGCTCCTTCTGCAACTGATTATATCTGTTAGTTTTTTTGGAATGTTCTGTGAAGCCTATCATTATTGTATTACTTTTACATCTGAGAAATTGTTGCTATTATCATTATTAAATAATAACAACCATATCTGATATCTTGATTTGTCAGAAATGCAAAAAACCCAACCAAACCTCCGTGTTTCCTTTACAAATGATTTCTGGTGCCTTGGAAAAGCATTTTTCCTCAAAGCAAGGGCTGTGCAGCATGGCAGACTTGAGCAGGCAGAGCTCTGGCTTGCTCTCTTTAGGGAAGTCAAAGAGCAAATTTCTCATGGAACTGAGTCATGGATATAAAGTGCAGAGACAGAAGGGGCTTTTACACAGGTCAATTTAACCTCTTCATTTGAAATACTCCTAAGGACAGGATGTCATCTGACAGATCTACAGATAATAGATGTCTAATATCATCTAGGCTTCTATAAACCTGTATGGCGAGTGTGGTGTCTCCATGCTTCATCTGACTTACCCAGATATCTGCTCTAGGAGGAATGAAGAGCTCTCCTTTTCCCACTGACTTGAGAGGGGGGGTCTAGCTAGAACAGTCTTTTCAATTTTTGGATAGTTCAATTTTTAGATAGCTGAAAGTGACTGAACTGAACACATATGGATGCCAAAGCTGGGTTAAAACTCTTAGATATCTTGAGACACTGATATCACTAATCTAGACCAAGGCAGGTTCTCCCTGTTCTAGTCTAAGACAGTGAATCTTTTGTGATATAAGGATAATATTAACCTTTATAAATCTAGAGCTTATGTAATTGGTTTTGTAATGATTTTATGAACAGTCACAAGGATTAAAGAGGTAAAATCCAGGCATCTCTGTGTTTCACACCTGGTATTCCAAAGAAATTCACTTCTGTGCTTCACCAGTAATTATATTAAATTGTATCACAGAAGGGATTCTGCAACTGTACCTCAACATGCACTTAATATTATGATTTATGTTGAAACCTAAAATAACAGCTAAAAGCAAACCCTCTGGATTTTCTCCTTCTGAACTACTTTCTCATCACTCAGGCTATTTTATATTTGACATGAGGTCCCTTTCTCTAAGAGAAGATTTCTTCTGACCTCCATGAACTCTGGATGTGGTTCCATTTCTTGTGCTTTGGTTGAGATTATGTGGGGGATCTGTGCTTGGTGTGGCCATTCCAGCTCCTTGGGTCTGAATGAATTAGTTCTGGGCAGCAGTGGAAGTCGGCATCTTCTAGGGAAGACACTCAACCTAAAGCACCACAGGTTACATGAACATAACTAGAAGCAGAAATAGTGCTGGAAATTACCTTCAGAGGTCACCTTTGCCCACTTCCTGCCCCAAGCTCTGCCTAAGTCTCTTGGTCAGAAGTTTGTTTAATCTGTTCTTAATGGCCTTAGCTTCCAGAGATCCCACCTCCTCCTCCCCAGACAGCCTCTTCCAGGGTTTCACTGTTCTTCCTGTTTAAAAGAGTTGTTCTTCCCCAGTATTTTACCCAAACTTTCCCTGCAGTGCCACACTATCGCTCCCCATCTTATCCTCCACCAACACAAAGCTAGAAATTGCAGAGCCAAGAAAACAGAGCAGTGATTTTTCTTTACCAGTTGAGACTGAGACATCAAACACAGTTGTCAACGTCAATTTGGGCAGCACAGATGGCCCCTCTTCGAACATCAGTCAGATCAGAAAGTGATTTCTGGTTCTCAGTGGAAACAACATCCCCAAGTTGTCGGATCCTGTGAGCTCCCTGGGATAATAGCTTCCAGCAACATTCCCCATGTACAATCTTTGGTGTGCCAAAGCTCCCGTGACCTGAGGGCAATAACTCCAGCAGACAGTGGCAGAGGATGGATATTGCAAGGTTCAGCAGGAGTGGTCCCTGTAAAAATTAATTGATTTTAGGACAAATTGCATCCCAGAAGATCTTGACAGTACGATCCCAGGAGGAAATGGGCAGCCATCTATTCTGTAACCTCCACAGCTTTTGTCAGCTTGCAAGTTAGGTTCCCTGCTCCATAGGGTGTTTATAAATCGAATGTGGGAGCCTGTATGGACACATATAGAGACATATGGAGACCTCGTGTTCTCAGGCCCAGGCTCTCCTATACTTCTTCTAATTTAAAGGAGCACCTCTGTTCCTAGCTGGCCTTTTAGTGATTCATGGAGTACTCCTTCACTATTCCAGTTCTAAAATTGGAATGCAAGTTTAGCAGGGCCAGTTTTGTAAGCAGAATGACATTAACTACATAGAAATGAATTTATGAATTTATTTTAAAAGCAACATGATTTCTTACTTGATGTCCTGCCAAATGGTCTTGTAGATAATTTTATTCTCTGCTTGGTATAGTGGGGTTGAGTACAGCCCTAGTTCGATACTTAATTTTCTACTTTGATGTATTAGCAGCCCTCTTGGTAATACCTGTTTGTAAACTGTGAAGCTGGAAAGCGTGGTATGCTCATATATTTTCAGCAACACTGTGGTACAGCATCCCCTGTAAATCTCCAAACAGGCTATTAAAGGGCTTTCCATGGCTTGCACCAGAGCACTGATGGAAACTGAGGCACCGTGCAGTGATGGGATTTGGTCCAACAGGACTCTTCAAGCCCTCCTGTGCCCCTCTCTGTGCTGGTGTCCTTACCAAAGGTGCTCAGGGGTTTGAAGGTGCATGTGCCAGTTTTGTGCCTTTGTCTCCACCACTGAATCATGTGTTAAATGCAGTTAAAACTTCCCAGTGGCCTGGAAGGGCCTGGAGAGGACCTTTGTGTGTATCTCCAGGTAGATGTCTGGACAGGCTGGTACGCTGTGACCACATTAACAAAACTCTTGGAGGAACCACCTTCTGCTGTCTTGGAAACTGCTGAGTTTAAGGGAATAATTTTGCTATCACCGCTGTTTTCTTTTGTATCCCTCCCCCAAAATCAAGCAATGTTTCAGCCCGAATTAAATGGGCTGTCTCTTTCAGAGCAGCACGTTTGACTCCTGTGTGTGACTTTGTCATTTTTGTCTTGTTGAGTACTCTCTGTCGGACTATGATGAATGATTGCAGAGCAAAGTAAAAAAAAATAGGCTGAAATCAAAATGTTTCAGCTTTGTTGAAAAAACACATTCCAATTGAGCCAAAGTGGGTTTTTCAAGGAAGTTTCCTAATGGGGAAATTGTAATTGTGAGCAAGGGGAATTGTAAGCTGCTCCTGGGATTTAGTAAAAATATTTATTTTTGCAAAGGAACTTGCAGGAACCTTTTCCATAAACGACCCCCAGCAGAGATGCACTACCCCCTCTCCTCATCCTTTTGAGGATCAGAATGTTTCTTGTGACTTTGGGGAATGGGACTGGGTTTGGGAGGCTTTGGAGAGGAGCATGCAGTTCTCACTATGCCCTACCACAATATATTGCATTTATCCCTCTTCAATGTGCAAAGCGTGTCTTTAATTTCCAGTGAACATAGAATTGGTTTCTAGTTCTGCCTTGTTTTCACCATATATTTCCCAAAACCACTTTTTTCCCCATTAATGTTCACCTTTAACCTATTGATTTGCTATAAAAACAAGCCCTTTTGTAAAGGAAAGGTAAAAGGAAATGAGGGAAAACATAAACACATTGCAAAAGCAAGGATTTCCCAGAATAAACCCACATATAACACAAATATATGATGTAGCTTCTTTTATTAGCACTGTAAAAAAGAAGGCAGGGAAAAAAATGTGAAAATACATTAGGGATTTTAAAGGCAAGCAAATCAATTAGTCATTACTGACATAAATTTCCCTTTCTTGGGGACGTTCAACCTTCTCATATCCCGTGGATGAACTCTAAAGCACCTGTAGTAGATCTGTTTTCAGTAAAGAGATTTAAACTACTGTAGATGTTTTTCCAAGGAAAATACAATGTTGACAGAATAATGCGTGGAAGAAGAGGCTACTAAGGCAGCTGCTATAAATTGCCAGCCTTGTAATCCCTCTTGCAACACGCCCAGCTTCACAGGATGTGCATTCGTTGATGCTGTACATATGGTTTTGAGCAAAAAGTAATTCCCCCTGCAACATGATGAAAACTAAGCATGCCCTGCAATTGCAAAGAAAGGGTCCTCCCCTCACTTCCCCCCTCCCCGAGCACTGGGATAAGGATGCTCCTTCTGGAAAGCAGCGCTGTGTTCTCACATATATCTCCATCACCTGGATAGATGTCTGTGGCACTGGCAGCAGTTAGGACATGAGTGCTCCCAGATGTCCCCACAGCCCCTGGCCGTGTGCTGAGGGCTCAGGTGGTGCCCTCAGGATGCCCAGCTTGGCTTGTGCTGCCAGTGAAGGTGGGTCTCTGCCCGTGTCCCCACTATGGCTGCACCATTCTTCCTGTGGCCTCCCACTCTGTCAAGGCTGCAGAGCATCTGGGAGAGATGGTGGAAACCTCTTCCCCCATCTTGGTGTAGTTTGTTTGTGTAGTTTGAGAAAGGCTTGTTCAGCCTTTCTCCTCCAACATTCTTTTCCATAAGGCAATTTTAGCATTTTAGCCTTGGACACAATAAGGTGCTTCTAGACCCTTCTCACCCTATAAGGTGCTTATAGACCCTTGTAGTCAAAACTGATTCTGTGCTATTACAGGCTTTTTCCCCCCCCCCAAATATTATAATTTAAGCATTTCCAGCTTAAATATTCCAGACAATAGATTTCCAGCCCTTTCTCCTGGCAGAGGCACCCCTAAACTCCACTCTTTGTAGCTCCATTAATTTTCTGACAGATCATTTTCCCTGTCTTCTTCCTTGTATGGCCACAGAAAGAGCTGCCCATTGCTAGTTGAGACCAACTGCTACTGCTCAGGAAAACCCTGCTCAGGGCTTCCTCATCTGGGATTGGTTTTGGATCCCTCAGGGATGATCTGTGCATGCTCGTGCATGAATGCTCTGGATCCCTGAGCTCACAAAAATATCCCTGCAGCAGAACTGTAAAACAGGCAGGGGAAAAGGTTTTGTGGAAGAGCCCACAGCACAGGAGTATCTGATCCTGAGAGAGGAAGAGTAGGAGTATGAGGAGGCAACCAGTATACTCTCCCAGCTGTTGTTCTTTGCAGAAGCCTTGCCCTGTCTCCTCCTCAGCTATTCTGGCCTCAGCTCTAAGAATTGTTTCTACCACGTCTTGTAATCCAGTAACTTTTCCATGTGAAATGCTTTAGCAACCGCAGCAGTGAGCAGCACCCAGGGGTGCAGCAGCAGCCTTGAGCAGATGCTGTGAAGCTGAACCCCCTCTTTCCATCCCTTATTCCCAGCAGCTTTTGAGCTGCCTCCTACGGGAGCACATGGAGAGGGCTCAGCATGCTCCCACCCTTGGGGGCCGGGAGTCAGAGCCTCTCCAGGATGAGGTGTGAACTGCAAACACCATCTCCCCTCTCCAGCACCCAACCCGAGGGTGAGAGATCTGGGCTGTGCAGTTTGTGGGAGCAGTTCAGAAGCAGCTCCCACACTGGTGCTGCTGCACAGAAGAAACCAAATCCCACCCATGGCAGTAAGTGAGCAGCCAGGGCTGTGTGTCAGCATGGCACTGCTGAACCCCATGAGAGAGGTGAGAATAGGAGGATAAACAAACTGCCTCTGGCACCAGGCATCAGGAGGGTTTCACTGCTTGGCAGGGGAATTTGCATTTTTTAAGTCAGGCAAACTTCTTTTCTGTTTGTGTTTTTGGGTTTCTTGGGGTTTTTTTAATTCACTCTAAATAAAAAGGAATGTTTCCTATAGAAATTAATTTCTATAGAAAAAAAAAATAGACACACAGAGACACAAACCATGCAGTTAGTAGGAATCCCATTGTCTGTGGAAAATCAACATAGATGGATGTTTCTGGTTGTTTGCAATGAGCCCCCAGGCCGATGGCTCTGGTCTGACCCTCCCCAGCATGAAAGCCTTAGGAGGAAAAGGTCTCCCCACATTTTTCCATTTTGAGTTCTGCTCTGTCCTGGGGAGTTCCTGGGGACTCTGGGTTGCCCATGAGGAGGGACAAAAAGCTGGTGGGACCCGGGTGTGGGAGCTAGAGAATCAACTACACTTTAGGTTGGCAAACTGTGGACAGCCACAGGGCTCCTGGGCGATGCCTTTTGGCCCAGGGTTTGATATTTACCGGTTCGCACTTGCTCTGTGGGTCTGTGACCTCTTTTTGAAACTTCTTCTTTACGAGTTTATTTTGGCTGGGCTCAGGCATTCATAAAATTCCTAGGGAACGGGAGGCTTGAAGCATGGCTTGTAAAAGGAGGAGTGGGGAGGTGGGAGAATGGATTGAGGAGGAGAGTTTTCCATTACCCTGTCATAGCACAGGTCTTGCGCCTCTGAGTTCCTTTGCAAAGCTGCAGGCTTCTGAAAAGGGGAGAGAGAAAAGGAGGAGAGAGGGGGGAAAGCTTCCTTCCCCATTTGGGAGGCAGGATCCATCCCTAAGTATATAGGTCTTTCTCCAGTTTCCCTTGTCAGTCATCCTTCTGCAGCTTTTGGTCTTCGCAGCAGGTCAGCAGAGTTGGTGAATAGCTCGGCAAGCACAAGGCATCTGAAACAAATTAGATCTCTTATAGCCACCCAGAGACTGATGATGGATGGAGGTCTGTATTTACAGCAAAACTAATTGGCAACATACACAGACATCCAAAAAAGTATATTATTTTGCCAGACTTTGGAGTCACTAGGCCCTTTATTTTTTATTGCAGAACATTATACAGCTAGAGATAAAAAAGAACAGTGAAAGTTTTAAATCTAATAAAAGCATTTGACTGCAGAGTAAAAATAACATACACAGAGAAGTTTGATTTGGAATCGAATTTTATTAATGGTCTTTTCTCCACAAAATGTTTCCAATTAAAAAACAATTCTGAAGTGATGCATTAATAAACTGCTCCCCCCTCTCCTTTGGAGGGACTAAGAGTTTTAAAGGCTGAGGTGGATAAAAAAATCCAGTGGATGTTATTAAAACATAATTTAATATAACCTAAATATAGTGCTTGCATACCACAGAGAGAGAACCGGCTGTATAATTGAATTTGAAACAATGATAGTATGTTGACTTTTCGAAGAGAAATATTATCAGATTGTAAGCTGCTGTTCAAAAGAGGGGTCTTCTTTAAACATCGAGGCATGCAAGGAGCAATAAAGAGCAAAATCAACCACGTTTCCCTGGACAGCATGTGGCAGATTTAGATTTCTCAAAGGCATGAATATATGTGAAATTGGGAGCATGCAGTAGATGAACAGTCTGGATTCCACCAAGTCGTTTGTTTGATTTTTAGATGAATGATCTCTTTGCTTAGAAAAGAGGAGAGACTGGGAAATACAGAGAGAGACAGATAAATGAGGCTTGCAGATCTGGTCTTCCAAAAGAGTTTGAGTAAATTGTGTATTTCTATCTGTCTATGTCATTGGGCAGAGCCTGGCTCTGAGTGATGAAAGCTCGTGTAAAGTGTTTTCCCCGGGCTGAGAGCATTGTTCCCTGATAGACATATTTGCATGAGAAATAGGTGAGCTCTAGAGAAGATCAAATGCATGCATGATGGAGGGGGCTTTGGGCTGGGGAGGGGACTGTGATTCCCCTGACCACCTACACTTCTGGAGCTTTCCTTAATTTTGTTTTGAAGTGGGAATGAGCAGAGAGTGACCAGATGATCTGCATTAGCATCTTTCTATGCAAAAAAATCCAACTTTCTATTTGCTCATGCAGAAAACAAAAGAACAAGTTCCCTTGCCTACCCCAAACACCAAAATCACCATCATCAGGAATCCTCCTCTCAAGCCAGAGGCTGCAACAGACACGGTGGGATCAGGGAGCACCCACACCCTGTGGCACCCTCAGCTGGCACAGAGCCGGGGTAAAAGGATCCTCCTCGCCTCACCAGGCAGGGTGAAGACCTCTCTACACCCAACCATATCATTTGCATCCACTTCAACTCCCCTTTTCCCAGCAGCACTGTGTGAAGGGATCTAAGTGCAAATAAGAATTAAACCCATGATCTTCCTCCAAAGGATTATCCCTGATCGCCCATTATTACTATTATTACGTTGTTTGCCGGGGCGGATTTTCTTATTCTAAGCTTTTTTTTTTTTTTTTTTTTCGTTTTTTTTCCCCCCCCCCTTTTTTTTTTTTTTTTTTTTTTTTTTTTTTTTTTTTTTTTTTGGCTGCATCTGGGAAGCCGTCCTTTGTGTAAACAGCTATCAGAGTGAGCAGGAGTATGTGATCCATTAGCTCCGCTGAAAACACAATCATCGTGTTATTCCAAGCTGATGAAAACGTCCTCTGTAGTTTTCTCTCCCAATATCCACATGCCAATCAGCATTTGTCAGTGATATAATTTTCTCGCATAAACACATCCGTTGTGCAACTTCCACCCCGAGTAAATAGACATAATTCCAAAACCAAATAACACACTTGGAGGGGAACGGGAGATTAGACAGACAAGGAGGTGGAGGGGGAGTGGCGGGGGGGGAAACTGCAAGGAGAGATCAGCTTTAATAGCAAAGGGGGAAGATGGAAAATTCTCAGGAACAGGCAACACGACTGGTTTATTTCTTCGTGGAGCAAAAAAGGCTGGGAAGGCGAATCGTTTGGGCTATTTTTTAAATGAACATTTGTGAACGAGGACCACCATGAATTGCTGAAAGAAGGATGGCTGTTGTTTATGGAATTGGGAAAACAATTTTTTTTCCCAATTTGAAAGAGAATAGACAATACACTATAAGTGGGGAGGTGCCATTTCCCCGTTTTCACCAGAAAGCCTGCTCAGACATGCTACGTTTTTCCCCTCCTTGTTCAAAGCTTACATAACCTCCGGGTAATTGTATCTTTGAATCCAATATTGCAGACTTATGCAAAAGAATGTTTTCCATCCCATATGTTTCCAGTGTGCTTGGTGTGTCTGTGTTTGTGTGTAAGGAAATTTGTAAAATAAATCCTTTATTTACATGAGTCCCCAGACTTGGCAGGCCATGGCTGTGCCATGTGCGTTCATACAGGATTGGTCCGTGGCTGTATGCAGTGTTTATTTAAATATATCCTCTGCCTACACACTGTAAAAAGGCATATGTGTACATCAGAAAATACTGTATGGCAGTAGAAAATATGTCTGTTCTTTAGAGGAATGTCTTATGTGTGATCCTGCAGGAGAATTATACAAGAAAATAGGCTGGTGCAGGAGGAGGGGATAAAAAGTGTAATTGTGTGTGTCTGTGTGCATATACATACATTTTGGGTGTGTATACATGCACCTTTGTGTGTCTCTCCAGGTCACAGCCCTTGCAAAATTGATGTCTGAGAGGGCTCCTACATGAAATAGGATCTACCTTTTGTCCTGAGGCAGAATTAAACCTATTAACCATTTTCCAAACCAATTCAAACTGCCGAAAACACGGTTCTCTGCTCGTATTTGTGTGTGCGCTTCTCTACGAAGACATGAACTTTAAATCCTGCTCTGCCTTAGAGAACGATCCGGGGCGATTTCATGGGCAGGGGGGACCAACAGAACAGTCCCGTGCCTCGCTCCCCGGGCAGACAGTGCGCAGGGAGCTGCCTGCACGCCCAAGCCACGCTGGCCGGAGCTGTTTTCCATCCCTTTCCCAGGGGCGGTGCCGGTGCGCGCTGCGCTGCGCGGCGGGACAGCGCTGCCGCGGCTCACGGGCTGGGCATCGCCCCGCGGGAGGGCCGGGCGCTGAACCGGGCTCCCCGCTGGCTTTTACAAAGCTCCTCCGCTCACCGGGAGGCGGCAACATCCCTGAATGCCTCCCAGCTGCGGCGTTCTCAGCCATCACTGGCCCTGCCGAGAGCAATCTGTGTTGTCGCCCTTCGCGCCCGGAGCACCGGCTGTCCCAAAGCCACTCGTGTCCCCCAGTGCCATGTGCGGGGGCCTGCCTGGCTGCTGTGCACAGGGACGACGACACAAACTTTTATGTGATCCCATGGGAACCGATCTGGTTCCAAACACAAGCGCCGGATCACCTGATTTGCATTTTTCTCCGTTCGAGGGTCCCAGGCTAGGGGAGGGGAGAGCTGAAACTCTAAACCGCTTTGTGCTTATTTGCTTTATGATCCTGTTGGGTGCAGTGTTTACTCAAATCCGGCAAGCATCTGGATTAGATAATTTGTTGGAAATTAGCAGTGTTTGATGGTTATCGGCCCTTGCGTGATTAAAACCCGGCTGTCAGCGTCGTGTTTGGGTTTCAGGAAGGCAGGGACAGCAGCTGCAGGAATCCATGCTCAGAGCTGTGGGGAGCAGCGGGGCTCACACCACCCCAGAGGGGATCCATCCAAGAGCCCCCTGCACCGATGGGGGACTTTCCAGGAGAGACAGAGGGGCAGAAGTGCTGAAAAAAAATTCTGTTCAGCTCCTACTGACACATAGATGAGAAGGGAAGGAAGGGGTGCAGGGGTCTGGGGGCTGTGTCTTCGTTCTTACAAATACTTCAGCTGCTTCTACCGGGTCTCTTCTTTCCCCCTCATATTTACACCAAAGGTGGGCACAGCATGAGTGCAGAAAAGCTTTGCTCACTCTCTACTCTTCGTTTTTGATTTTTCCTACCTAGGGAAATATTTGTGCATTCCTCCCCATCCCTGCACTCCCACATCCAAGCACAAAGAACGTTCACCCTCTTTCCTTCTCTTTCCCCCTCCTTCCTCCACCCTTTCCTTTGGGGCTGAATCTTGCTCCCTTTAAATTACCTGGGGTTTTAAGGCTGGATTAAATGGTGACAAGCCCAAACTCTGCTGGAGGGGTTTTGTCATCATTATATTAATATGCACATTTTTTCTCAAGGCTTCACGGAACAAATCAGCAAAACACTCATAGCATAGTAGATGTTTTGCTGGTCACAGGGAGAGGAAGGTATTAAAGACATTGCTCCATTCACTTGGGGCCACTGGGGCTCAGGGAGTGCAGTGCCCAAGTGAATTTTGTAGAAGAGGGTCAGATATGTCAGTACTCTGTGCTGGGGCAGATCCTGGACTGCCAGCCAGGTGCTATGTGCATGCTTTTCCTGGTGGAATATTCACCAGCAGGAAATGGCAAGAGAATGCTTAGGAAGTTAAATAATTACAGTTCCTTTCTTAGCTCTATCAGGTAGATAAATGATTAAGACCAAACTGTATTAATACTTTGCAGGATGGTGAGAGACGTACACGTAGAAACATATTTAAAATATAATATACAGGTCTTTAAAGTATGCTTCATCCTACAGTGAGTCTTAAGAATTAATATTTTCAGCTGTGCACGTATAGATATATTCATTGTATAGTATGAACAACATAAGATTGACTCAGTTGTAGTAAATGAGCAGAGCTGAAATTTAAAGCACTTGTTGGTTCTATTTTTTTAATATAATGTAATATGCTGTCTTAAGAAAGGGTACCAAATGATAAATAATCTCTGCAGCTATATTCTGAAACTGGCCCCACCACTTGCTCCCAACAGTGTTTGCTACAGCAGTGCCTGCCAGCTCCCCTTTACACAAGTGGGGTGGGAAGTTATTTGTTCATCTTTGCATCAGCACAGCAGCACTGCCAGAGACGTGCCAGTGCCGTGGTGGCAATCCTGCACTGGTGAACCTCAGGCACACCTTCAGGCTGGTCCCACCTGGGCTGCCAGACTCATCCAAGCAAGATCTGAGCATTGTAAATTTATGAAGGCAAACCCAGAAGGAGTTGCGGTATCATGCAGGAATGGGTGTTATCTTTCAACTCCTCATTTTCAAGCTGCTGTTATGCATTTAAAAGCTATTTCTCTAGTTTTCAGTAGTCAGCTGTGGGACATGGGTCTGTCTGCAGATATCTGCCTGGGATGCCCCTGGGTTGATCCTTTCCATGTCAGTACACCCACATGGCCCAATGCATCGTCCCGCAGTACCTGCACCGGAGGGAGTTGGGATATGGGGCATCTCCAGACCAGACTCTGTATGTGTGTGTTCCCTGCAGGCTTCTGGACTAGGGAAATTATCAAATCATCACCCTTTAAACCTTTCCAATCACTTCCCGCCCACAGCTTGATTTCTGGGGCCTTCAGATCTGCAGGCAAGTTTGCTGCCTCGCACTAATGAATACCGCGCGCTGAGTGAAAACTCTATCTGCACATCTTTAAATTAAACCAAACCACACACACACACACGCAGAAACCATTTCAGCCTACCCAGTGGGTTTTTGCCTTGCTGCATGTGCAGGGTCTCTTATTGATGTGGGAACCGTGCAGCAGAAGAAACTCCTTAAATATGCATCAGGAGTAGTAATTTCTCCCTGTTGCCTGCAGCATGGGTTCAGACGATATGATCATGAAAAGGGAGTGATTTCCTGCCCCTGCAGAACTTCATTTTATGAATGGAGCCATGTAATGCAGCATAGTAGCTTTATAAAAAAACACCATAAAAGACATGAGAGGAGAAAACAAGTTATACACCACTCTGTCATACAGAAAACAAAGCTGACTTACATGGATTGACTTCCTTGTTTGCCCTTTCATTGTTCCTTGATGGTAAAACCCTTGCGTTATGATTTTCAGAAGCACATAGCACTGAATGGTTTATGATGTTTACTTAGCATATAGGACAATAGATGGAAAAGCGCCATAATTTGTGACGCTGACTGCAAAATAAACCTACCATCATTCACACAGAGTGCTGTTCCTCTGGATAAACAGCCACGTTGCTGCTTGGCAGGAACAGACCATCGTCTCCCGGGTGCTTCTTGCTGGAGCTGCACATCTTTGTGCCTCGAGCCACTGGTGTTTAAACAGAGAGGCCTTTTGACTCCAGTGGGGCAGTGCTGGCACTGCACAAGCTCTTTGTCCCTATTTAGATAAAATAAAGATCCCTGAAAGGCCTCCTGGCCCAAAAACCCCTCATGTGTTGTTCCACAATAGCTGCTGACATGGTAAAGTTGCAGAGAGGCCCCCTGCCAACAGCTGAGATATAATATCTTGGGGCCAGGAGCAGTTCAGATGTGGAGCAGGGTCCATGTTGTAGCCCTGGTCACAGCTCTGTATTTGATTTACTAGGATAAGAAATCTCCTCATCCCCACTTTGATTTATGAAACCATCTCCAGTGCATCAAGGTGGGTTGGAGTCCAAAGTCACTAAACTTTGGAGTTTTTTCTGTGAGACTTTGAGTAAGGCCTTAACTCAAGACCAGAGTCTGAGTCACGAGTGTGTCTGAGCAAGTGTGCCCAGTGAATTTTATACATGCTTGGATTAACAAATCCTAGAAGACAGAGTGGGAAAGGACCTTGAGAAAGTACTGATATTTTTCCTCCTCATCCAGGACCTGAACAGCCAGACCTAACCCATTCCTGCCACACCCACATCAAACCTCTTCTTAAAACTCCCTAATGGTGGAGGTACCACAAACTCCATCAGCAAACTCTTCCAGTGCTGTCTTGTCTTTTGAACAGCTTCCGAAAGTTCTTTCCACTTCTTTCAAAGCTCAAGGACAAGACTCTTCCTGTCTCTCCCATAGATGTAAAGGTCCATGACCTTGCTTTTCTCACTCAGGAGTTTATGGACTGTCATACTGAGGCCTCATTGCATTTCTTAGACTGAACAAACACACAACCATTTCTCAACTTAAGTTTTCTAGATTTCGGGTCTTTTTTTTTGTGGCTGTTGTACTCCTCTGAATTCAAGCTGCTCTGTGCCTTCCTTAAGAATCTCCCCCAAGGTCTGACTATTTCTGAATTTGATCAGCTCTGGTTGAAAGTCAGTTATGGACCATCTTTGTGGTTTTGACTTGAACTGGATCCAAAGCAAACGAATCCCATGGCATTTTTTCCCATTGGTCTCTTGGGATGTGGCAGTTTTAAAGCAGTTGCAGAAGATAAACACAAGGAAGACCTTCCTGGTAGTGAGCAGTGGGACAGGCTCAGCTCATGTGCCTTGCGTAAGATGCCCTGGTTTATTAATTTCAGTGTGAGGCTGAGTTTTTCGCTTTGGCATGTTCCACTGGCTTTTGATCAGTCAGGAGCAGTGGCATAGAGGAGAGGGAGAAACCGTACAGGTGCTGAACCTTGCCCACAGCCACAATGAAACAACAGCCCTCCTGGTTTGCTTTGTCATGCATCATGCAGCTCACCAACAGCAACCTGCCACAGTCCAGACAGACTCTACAAAACCTCATTCAATATGTCCTGTTCCACAGGGGTGTCCACTCTGGAAATGTTTTTTAGCTGGTTGTAGCTTAAATAGTGTAACAGGTTATCAGCCAGACTGCTTGCATGCACATGGTTGATAAGGAACAGAGAGCACGGATTTATCTGATCTCATTTCACATCAGTCTGGACTTTTCTCCTGACAGAGTAATAAGTTCTTGTGGGCAGGGAAGCTGCAGTTGGGATATTTTATCTTGACTTCAGAATCAGTGATGTTCCCATAAACATAACAGTCCAGTCAATACTAGTCAATTTTGTTGTGCTGGGTGTGGAGAGAAGCACAGAAGCAGCTAAGCTGGCTGCTTTATACAAACCATTCTGGGAAAAACAGACATTGTTTGCCTTTTGCATCCTACTATTATATTATTATTATTATCATTATTATTAATATTATCATTCAAAGAACATGTTTTCTGAGGGAAGGAACTTTCTAGTTGCACTTCAGAAAAAAAAAAATATAACTCCTCTAATAAAATAACCAGGAAACTTTTCTCTAAGAGCATGCCATTATGTCAACTCTGTTCAGTGGAGAAGCATTGCATTCAGTAAATATATATTCGGGAGCTACTTGGTGATCATTGACATTTGGCACTGTTCTTACATCTCTCCCTATTAGCATGTTTATGTTTGGAGTGTACTTGACCTATCTCAGAAATATTCCTCATCTTTTCCCATTATTTACTGAGCAGCAATAACCCCAGACAGAACTGCTGCGTTTTACAGGCTGCAAAGTTTCACAGAAACAAGAGGCCCCTCTTGTGTTGCTTAAGTAGCTCATCTGTGAAGGTAAATATATTCCTGGATTTAATTAGCAGTTGCAGTATTAATATTTATGCAGATGAAGCTAGGTTGGCAGAGAGGCAAAAGAAGGGGGAGCAATGGTGTGTTCATCATTGCTGAAATGAACTGACCGATTCATTCTTTCATGAGGGGTCACAGGCAGATATCTGAGATCTTTTGCATGAAAACAACTGTTTCACTCCTAACTGGGGGCTGGAACTAGGTCAGAGATCCAAAGGCAGAGGTTGCACCAAAACATTGTTTTGTTTCCTATTTAAATGCTATTTTTCATGCCAAGACAAATTTGAAGGCCAAATAAGACAGATCCTCTAAGGAATATGGAGAAGGGAATTTCAGAAGCTGGAGCAACAGGGGAGACCTGATTCATTTTGTCTCATGTTGGATATGATTTTCATATGCTGCAATACTTTCCTGGATATTAGTGTGTTTTGAGGCATGAAATGAAAATTCAGAATCTTGTACTATTTTGTGACTGATAATAGAAGATTCAGCCATAATGCTTAGCATTCATATTTTGAAGCTGTACCATTTTAAAGTACCTCCAAATACCTTTTCATTTCCAAAGTGTTAAGCTGGAACATATTGTCCACTTTCAAATTCTCACACACAAGAAGAATATTTGAGTCTGCACTGACCGTTGAAACTCAGACAATTCAGGTCTTTCTGATCTTTCCAACACAGATGAGAGAGCAGAAATCTCGTGGCTTGGACCTGACTTGGTTTGTTTCACTCTTGCTCTGACCTTGCACACCTTAGAGAACTTGGTTTGAAAAAGTTTGGAGGTACATAAAACAAGGGAACTGGACATCCATCTTACATGAGTGGTATCACTGTGAGCTTAAACATGAGCATGAATTGTTCAAAGGTGGCATCTTCATGTTGATATAATGTGTGATGGAGAGCCCTGGCACATCAGAAGTTACAAATCACATGGGAACACAGAGCTGTCAAAGGCAACAGGGAAAACATGCTTTTTCTTGCTCAAAGAGCAGTTCACCTCTTTGTTCTCCCTTTTGTACCCAAGCTGCACCTGCCCTCTTTGATTTTAATTATCAGGTACTGGGGGAGCACGGGGACGACTGTGTTAGAAAGCATCACCTTCCCTTCAGGCACAGCTTCAGCTCTTTGTTCTGCTCTTGCAAGCTAATAGGATGCTAATAAATTAGCTCTCTGGTTCACCATATTTAAGATGCTTCTAGTGACTGGAAAAATAATCACACTCTTGTCTATTTATTCCCCGCCTTTGGTTTTCTCTGTGCTTTTCTTCTGTTCTTTCTGTCAAGACCAACACTGTTACCTCCATTCTGGAGATCAGCTTTTGCTCCTGTGCAATTCAGTTACTTTTTTTGGGCAGTAAGGGAGAAACGGCTTTGATCCCAGCCCTTTGCTTCTGCTTTTTGCTCTGCTGTGGAAGTCACTTATATCCAGCATGATGCCACAAGTCTGCTCCACCCCAAGGTATTACGTGGCAGATGTGGAAAGCTGGAGACAGCACCAGCTCTGCACAAGCCTGCAAGCAGTCCCAAGCCCCGTGTGTGCCAAGGGACAAGGGGTGTCCTTCCCTCACATGGCAAGATGTTGCACAGTCATTCACCACCTCCTACCCACTCAGGGGCTGCTGTCTGCTGGTTGCAATACAATAGCCCATAATGCCACCCTACCACTCTGCAAAATCTGCTATCACTAGAGTTACCTGCCTCAGGCAGACACTGTAACTGGGGCTGGGAAATAAAGTTGTGTCCATCCTTAAAATAGACCAAGCCAGGATGATCCAGATCTCGGAGGGGGCAGCCTTGACTCTGCAGGAATGACAGAATCTGTCCATAAATAGTGTGCACCACGAAGACACGCAGGAAAAAACAAAAACAAACAACCAAGAAACCACTTAGCAACAACAGCAACAGTTGCCACTGCAATTATTCCAGCAAATGACAGTAATTAGTGCTGACCACACTGTGGTCTGCCTATATCTTGCCAGCTTGTTCCTGCTCCAGCCATTAATACCAGGTTATTTTGCACACAAAGAAAATAACTCTCATTAAAAGCTCCTTGTGCAGTTTGTGAGTTGTTAATGAAGTCTCATGATATCTATGGCCTAAAAAGAGCACTGTGAGCTACTTCTTCTTAAGCAAGAATCATGATCTGCTGGTTGTCAGAGGAACTCATTTGTCACTTTTTGTCCCTCATATTTGTGTCCCTGTTCTTTGGAATAACAAGAGCTTGGCTTGAGGAATGGGCATGAAATGTGGTTGTGTTTAAAATTTGTTTATTTTCATTGTTTTTCTTTAGCTTTGTTCTTGGAGCTTGTACAATAAAGGCAAATAATTTAAAGGACACAGAGGGCTGGAGTTTGGTTTTGTACTAAGTGTGGGAGGCTGACAGAAAAACCATATCCAAGTGAAGGGACTGCATTCAGGGAAGCCAAGGTGAAGTGAAATATTTAAAGACTCTGGAGGACTTGGACTTGGAGTAACTTCCATCTTCCCTCTCAGCTTGTAACTCACACCAGGCTCACACCCAGTCTGAACTCACACCTGGCTACTGGCAAGGAAATTGCACCTCTTAAGTCATCAGCTGCAAAACTGGCTCAAGAGGCCAAAAGGAGCTCAGCATGGGCAAACTCACCTGCTGAATCACACAGCCAGGAAGCAACAAGGAAGAGACACTAAGCCACTATGAATCAATGCTAATTACTCTTTCAAGCTAATTGATGCATTCCTAAAATTCCTCTCGAGGTTCTTGGCACCCTTAGCTCCACATAGGCGCATGAGAAAGTCCTTTCTCTTTGTAAATAAACAGACACCACTGCTGTGTGTGAGGGCTCCAGGACTGGTGTGACAGCAGCTTTAACCCAGAAGGATTTGTGAGACTTGAGGGGGATCCTCCACTCCCCACAGCTGCTCCTCCACAACCTGTTTGTCTCAGAAGTGGGACAGTACCCCCACCACAGGCTGTTTCCAAGCTGCTTATTAACATGTACTTTGTACCCTTACTGGTGTTCAGCTCAGCTCATCTGTAGAGTTGGTTAATGGGAAGATGAGAACCAGAGAGTGCAAGGTCTGTCCTTGTCTCAGGGTATGTGGTGTGAAACCTTTGGCTGCTGGGCAAGGAGTCCTCTTTCTCCTGTGGTTCTGAACCCAGAACATGAAGATCCCAGAGGCTAGTTTGAGGTGCTTCCTGCTGCCATCTGAGAGAGGCTGGTCCATCCTCAGGAGGCTTGACATTATTGCTCTGACAATTTGCGAGTTCAAAATGTGTCAGAAACTGCTTGAGTAATGTCAAGTAGTTTTGACTCCCTCTGAAGTCAGTGAAGACAGAGCTGTCGCCTCTAGACAGAGAGAGACAAATTGAATTTGGAGATGATGACTTAAGCACTCATTCCTATGGCAAAGTTCCAGCTAGGTGTCACAATCTCCTCTGCAAATGCTAAAGACATCCTAAAATAAAGTTCAGTGTTGCCTGTATGCCTTCTCAATGAGGTCTGAGGATGTGTACTGCTGTAAGCACACAGGCAAAACTAATTGCTACTAACAGCTCTAAGTTGGTCCTTTCCTTTCCTTTCCTTTCCTTTCCTTTCCTTTCCTTTCCTTTCCTTTCCTTTCCTTTCCTTTCCTTCCCTTCCCTTCCCTTCCCTTCCCTTCCCTTCCCTTGTATAGATTGATTTTAGTCTTTACTGACGTATTTCTCTATAAATTAATTTTGGGGTTTCTTTTTAAGATAAATTAATTAGGAGAGATAGGAGATGGTCTAAGTGAGTTTTTAAGAAACAACTGTGGATTAAGTTCTCTCTAGGTTTACTGCATTGCAGTCACACTGATAAGCTGAAAAAGGGGGTTACCTCAGGTGTCCTCCTGCTAAAGCAGTAGACAAATTAAAGCTGCTGTATTCCTGTAGTTTTTGTAGGAACATCTTTCTCTCAGTGAAACAATTGCTATGGCTGCATTTCAGCTGAATGAGTTCTGTATTGTCCTTTCTGAAAAGTGCTGAGCTCAGCACACAGTGCTGCAAACTTGCTGGATTTGGTTTTGTCTCGTTTCAGTTTAGACATATGGCTAATCACGCTTGAAAACCCCATAATCTTATCCAGGGCAAAATTCATATCATTATGTAGGAAGAGTTTAAGTGTTTCCCCCTTATTTTAAAATAATGTTAAACTGGGATTAGGCTGTATTATATTCATTTTGGACCTTAGATGTCCATGTGCATTCATATCAGCCGTCTGGCTGTCACATCCGTGCTTGCTGCCTCAGTGAGTAGCAGTGAAGGAAACCAGCATATTAGCTCCTGGAACAAATGAGGCCTTTTCTTTGTAAGAAGATAGCTTGGACATAACTTAATATAACTGCTCCCTGTTCCTCTTAATGGAAAGCTCAGTGACATGACAGATGTCATGTCAGGTGACAGATAAATGAGTATTAATGGTCTCCCAGGCTGTTGAAGTTTTGGAGTATAAAAACACATCCCATCCTCTTAAAAAAATTCTCATTTGTGCATTTTTTTGAGAAAAAAGATAGTATTTTTGAGCAGCACGAGTTTTTGTTAGATGCACATGTAGCCTGTATCCCACAGTAATAAACACACAGCTCTCTGTGTCTGCTACACCCAGGATTAATTCTGTATTTTTGCAATTTGCATAGAGCTATGTAAATAGATAACACAAACATCTAAACACAGATTTTTTTTTTGTCAGACATGCTGGGCTATATGTGATGTACACACACGTATTTTGTGTCTGCAGCCCTATTCCTGTGGCCATAAACTCCCACATCTCTGCAGGCACCTGAGGGTAAATCTGTGTAATTGTCCACATTGAGGTCTCAAGGCAGAGCTCTGAGTTTTTTTTATCCAATTCTCTGTGGGGAGAATTACTTGCAGAGATCTATTTATAGCTTGTGTGGTGTGTGTGGCAGATTTCTGTGCTGTACTTTGCCTGCACACACACACACACCCATGTGTGCCAGGGCCAGCAGGGCAGGTAGGGGAATATCTGTGTAATATACATATCAGGGCATTCTGAGCAGGACAATATCTGTGTAATATACATATCAGGGCATTCTGAGCAGGACNGCATTCTGAGCAGGAGAATATCTGTGTAATATAGATATCAGTGCATTCTGAGCAGGGGAATATCTGTATAATATAGATATCAGTGCATTCTGAGCAGGGGAATATCTGTATAATATACATATCAGTGCATTCTGAGCAGGGGAATATCTGTGTAATATACATATCAGTGCATTCTGGGCAGGGGAATATCTGTATAATATACATATCAGTGCATTCTGAGCAGCTCATTGAGTCCAGCACAGTCCTCCTCCTGCTGCTTTTGTGCAGCTCGTTATAGAAACGTACTTGAGTTTGCTCAGTTGCTTATCCCAAAGGCCAACTTTTGATCTTCTCTTGGGAACCTGTCGCACTGCCTTGGTCTCTAGGTACCACAGCCAATGTGTTTACCAACTCTTTTTCTCTTTCTCGCCCTTTCTATTGTGCGTCCCCTTTTCTCTGTCGCACAAAAGCGCTGCGCGCTGCTTGTGTGTGGTCCCCAGGAGATGCGGGCCCGGCGAGGAGCCGCGTTTGGGCTGTGCTGGAGGATCTGTGAACCCGTGCAATTAGCAGTTTAGGTCCGGGACCCCACGTGTGGGAGCGGGGCCGTGGCCGTGCCCCGCCGTGGGGACAGCCGCCCTCCGGGCGAGCGCGCCGACCCCTGGCAGCAGGGTCAGACAGCCCCCGAGCTCAGGAAAAACCCCGGGATCAGAGCCGCAATCTGGGCTGGGATGTCCTTCCCCCCCTCCGCCCCCTGCGCAACACATGCGTTCGGAAAGGGATCATTTGGAAAGCATTTGCAAACATATGGGGCGTTTTTAAGTCAAGATTTCTTTAATTCGCTGTGTTTCCTAGTTTTTTTTTGAGGGAGGAGTTTGGTGGGGGTTTTGAGGAGGAGTGTTTTGTTTTGTTTGGGGGGCGGAGGGGGATGTGGGCTCTTGCTGCAAAAAGCCTGGCTAGGAAAAAAAAAACCAAAAAGAGGAGGGCCGAGTGGTGGAATAAAGAGCGCAGCAAAGCAGCTTGTTCCCAACTCATGTCCCTTACAGAGAGATTAAAAGAACAAACACTCTGCTCTTCTTAATGATGGCATTACCAAGTATAATTAATTAGAAGGGTAGCAAAAGGAATCAGATCCCTGATGCTAATTACTTTCCTAAAAGGATAATATGCTCTTATGTTACCAGTCTAGATCTGACAGAAATATGTCTATTACTTCTGCCGCTGCTACTAATCAAGTAGTAAAATAAAATACCCAAGGGACACTCATGGCTGGGTTTATTTATACGGATGTGTGTATGCATATAATGATACACTCACTAAGTTATATATATTTAATGCTATGTTATATATATGGCATGATGTGTACAAACACACATATGTTATTGGTTCATGGAATCACAAAACCATTTAGGGTGGAAAAGACCTTTAAGATCATTGAGTCCAACTGTTAACCAGCACTGCCAAGTCCAGGCTAAGCCATGTTTATATATTTATAGCTAGAGTGGATTTTAGACATGTGTATTGACAGACAGCCAGGCAGAAAGACAAATATTTATGACACCACTTCTCTGCAGTGCTACCACCAAGGGAGGGGAGCGATAAACAAAAGCTCCCCCACCTTTGCCAGCCTTGGCCTGTGCACTTCGTTCTGGGAAGGAGCAGGGCTGTGTTTTCCTTTTCTTGGATGGAGATGTGATGGCCCATTAGGCTTGGGTTGTGAAGAACTAATGACTGGATGGCATTGATTTGCAGAGGAATTTTAGCTGCAGAAAATGATCAATGCCTTTCAGCAAAAGATTCATCTCGGCAGGCTGGACAAGTTTTGGGTAGCCTGCTCTGGTTACTGTGAGGGATTGCTAAATAAATGGTGGGTTAGCAGCTGAAAATCACAGGCTCTGGGTGTGCAGTGGGAAACTGAGTGGTGGAGTTGTTATTATCATCACTGTGAGAAGTTGGGGGATGTCTGACGCAGCTCACGTAAAATCCCAGCTCTCAAATGACTTCACTATATCCACATACGTGTGGGGGTGGTTACTACAAGTTTTACTACCTGTTTATCCACATCCTTCCCCACCCCCCTGTGTGCATGAGCCCAGAGGTGTGATGGACCTGTGGATGTGCACATGCACATGTGGATGTGAACACACACATGCACATCCCTCCATGAGTGTGTGTCATAGCCATGTGCACGCTTGTGTCCCAATCTGTGAGTGCATTTTGGCTATTTTTGCACATTTTAAAATTTGCACATTTGTGTGCATATATATATATATGGATGTAGGTGCATTTTACCCACATGTGTAGAGCTGCATGTGTGTATGCAGATGTGTGCCACGTGCATTAGCACAAACTTCATGTGTTGGCTTTAGTAGTTTCCCATCCTTCCAAACAACTTCCCAAAATATCACTCTGTCTCTCCATTTCTGCCATTGCCCCAGACTGTGAATTTTCTGCAGGGCTTGATACCTTTGCCCAGCGCTCCTCAGCGAGCAGAAAACAGTAAGCACAATTTAATGTATTATTTATGAGTGGTGGGAAAGTCTAAGGGGGTTTTAATCTCTGCTTCTCCACTTCCTTCCCAGATGAAAACCATTTCACCTCCCTTCCCAGATATTCAGCTCCAGTGTGCTCCCCCACCCCACTCCCATCGGCACCTTATTTGTACAAATGTTCCCGTGTCTTTAGAAATCATCTTCAAAAAAAAAAAAAAAGAGAGAAAAAGAAAAGAAAACCCATTGGCAAACCCATATTGTACTTAAACATTTGTGAAGATTTTGTTTCTCTCAATATGGAAGCGAGAGGGGGCTCTGGGAGGGGCTTTCATGGAGAAATGTCTCATTCAGTCTGCTGAGCCCCCTCCTTGAAGTTTCTTTTCAAGGCTGTTGGAAAGTTGGGCAAACTGAAAAGCAAAACAATAATTAGAGATAATTGCTTGTGTCCAAACACAGGCATCAAAGCCTCGGGGGTCTCATTTGTGATGGGCCTTAGTGTGTGATCCAAAAAAAAAAAAAATCCAAAAAAAAAAAGGTGACCCTTATTTTATTTATTGAGTGGGGGAACAGAGAGAAAGTGCCAGATGGAAGGACCTCAGAGCAATCTCCAACGGCTCAGCCCTGCCTGCTTGGGCGAACAGGCACTGAGGCCAGGATAAAAGGGATAGAAAGCAGGGTCAGGAGAGGTTGCATAATTACTAGGGTGGAGGTAAAAGGGGTGAGGGGAGAGACAAGGGTCTCTCTGGCCCCACTGTGGGGATCTGTGCAGTCCCCAGCTCTGTGTAGCTGGTGACATCTCCTGTACTCAGGATAGGTACCTGGGAGGCAGCAGGATGCCACACCAGGGGTGGCACAGGAGTCCTGGTTTTCAGGGGGGCTGTCACCCCCTTTCCCTCCTCCCAAGCTGGATACCTAGCATGGATCCAAATGGATGCAGACCCAAGAGACTCTGCCCCAAATTCCTGCCTGGTGGGATGCATTGCCAGCAAGAACACGGCAGCCCCTGGGTTACCCACAGCACAGGCAGCCCTGAATCCCTGGTGTTTTTATGAAAAACAATCAATCCGTGAGGGGGACTGGGAAAAGAAATAAGGGGGAAAAGTCGGGAAAAGGAGGGATGGTGTTAAAAAAACCCCACCAAAACCAGTGAAATGGTCTCAATTCCCTCAGCCTTACTGGGAAGATGCCCTGGCTGCAAATGATGTAAGAAGGGCTTCAGGCAAGGATGGAGAGTGTTAGATTTAGGGGTACTGGACCCCTTTCGAGGGGAGCTCAGGAGTCTGAAGGAAAGCAGTAAGTGAGAGAAACGTCCAGAGGATATCCCTGTAGGAGAGGGATAACGAGGGACTCTCTGGGGAACCCTTGTTTCATTCTCTGGTTTTCAGAGGCTATGATAAGACGTGTCCAAGGTCTGTCCTCACCCCGCCTGTCCCTCGGTAATGGGCTTGTAATGACCTAAACGATTTGCTGATTAGGGACAATAAATCTGCCTTTCCGTGCGGCATGTCCCTCTCCGCGGGGCGGGGGGAGGCAGCGGGGACAGCCGGAGCCGGAGACACTCGCCCGTCCCCTAGCAGGAAGATGACAGTGTTTGTTTATTTAGCCTGGTGGGAGTTTGGCTGCAGAGCTGAAGTTATTTATCCCAGCATCTGCCCCCCACCTTTCCAGAGGGGCAATTCCGGGGCTCAGACGGAGAGGAAGGAGCGACTGCGGGGATGGGTCCCGGTTCCTTTGAAGGGGTGTGGGGGCAAGCAGGCGGCGGCTTTGCTCGGCTCGCTCCTCCGGGGACAGGTGAAGAAGAAAAAGGTGTGCTTGTGTGTGTGTGGAATAGCAAAAAAAAAAGCCACGAAAGGAAGCCCCGCCGGCTCATCCTCGGCCCCGGTCCGTCCCGCGGCGCCGCGCAGTCCCGCGGCACCCCCTGCGCCCCGCCGAGGGAAGTGCACCGGCCCCGCAGAAAAAAAGAAATAATTATTAAAAATTTTAAAAAACCAAAACAACAACAAAAAAAAACCACCAGCAGGGAAAACAAACGTCTCACTGCCTTAGCTCAAAAGAACCGGATCCTGCGGGACTCGTTCAAGAGCATCGCCCGGTTGGTGAGCGCAGCGCCAGGAGGTAGCTGCGGGTTTCGGCAGGAAGGAGGAGGGCTGTCTGCCGTGTCCCCCCCGCCCCGGTGCAGGTGCACGCGGGAAGGTGGCGCCCGCGGTGGCACCGCGAGATGCCCCAAACGGGGTGGTCCCCGGCGGAGCGGGTGGCCGCGCCCTCCCGGCGGAGCGCTCAGGCGCCGGCATCGCCAGGCACTTCTAATTAGCCAAAAAAGATGTTGATCATTAGCGAGCAACAAACCTCCAAGCCAGGCGGGCTCTCCCCGGAACCGGGCTGCGGGGCCGAGGGCTGCGTGCTGCCGCCGTCCCGAGCCGCTTCCCGGCCCCGTCACCTGGCGCACAGCTGCGGCTCTCCTGCACTGCTTTCTTGGTTTGCAGTGCTTTTCTCTTTCCCCGCGTAGGGCTGATGTAGTCGGGGGGAAACCCGCCTCATCCCGAAGCCCCCCTGAACACCCCGACCCTTCCCACTGCTAACTGTCGTTCTTGTAATTTCTTTCCCACCCCCCGCTCATTCTTTTTTAGCATCTCTGTGTCTTCCTCCATCTTTCGATTCAGCAGCACCCCAGCGTGCCGCTCGCAGCTTCTCCATCCTCCCTTCAGCGACCCCTCTTCTCCCGCTCCCGTGGGAGCGCAGAGCCGCGGAGCTCTTCGCGGGCTGCATCCCTGGGGGATTTTTACATAATCACATTGGCCGATGCAAAATCATCCTCGAAAAATGTAGGAAAACGCTTGTCTCGAACCCAACCAAACCAAACCAGGTTTCCCCTCCTTCCCCCCACTGATTTTTGCTAAAAACAACGAGTTTTGGATCGGGCTGGCTGCGCCGGGAGAGTCCGTTTCGCTGCGATTTTTAATTTGTTTTGTTTTGTTTTGTTTTCTTGTCGCACCTTTATTTAAATTTCTCTGCAGAGATTTCTGTGTAGATAGCGGGTCTTCATTCTGAGAACAAGCGGGTGAAAACACAATGTTTTTAGTCCCTCAGCCATCATCACCTGCCCCGGGGAGATTGCGCCAAGGGCTGGCGGGGAGGACTCGTCGGGGTCCTGGGACCCTCCTGCTCCGCCGGCGGGACCAGCTCGGCTGGCCCTGCTTTCGAATTGACATTTCTCCTGGTGAGCCGAGCCAGGCTCCGAAACAAAATCAGCGTGTTTGTATCCCCTGGGGTGTTTTTTTCCTAATGTCTGGCTGTCGGGTGCTTCTGTCTCCTGCTTCGTCCTGTTCGTGCACTGACAATTTACAAGTTCAGCGCGCACACACACTTATACCTGTGTATGTATCGATGACACACAAGACAGTTTCGTAATTAATTTTATGATACCTTTGTGAAACATGCCATGAAATGCACTTCATACTCATGAGGTACGTTATAGACGCATTATTTGTAATTCGGAATTGTATATACAGTTCTACATACTGTAGAACGTATTTTGAAGTAAATTTATGTACATCTTCAATGTAAACATACCTTTCCAACTACGTCTGGCGTATATATTGAGGGGAATTACGTTCATAAATGACAGTTGGAATTACAAAAGTGACATATTCGTATGACAGACAATTACAGGTACCTTAGACTGACAGAGTAGCTGGATATATAAATACATGGCGTTTGCGGGGAACTTTATCAAATATTCGTCTGTTCGCACGTGTGTGTCCATATAGAGAGAAATGGCCTCTAAATGCATATATATGTCTATTTTTTTTACCTCTAAACAACCTTTGAGCCGTACCTAACTACCGAAACGACCATTTAGATGCAGACACGCCCGTCCTTGAGCGAACCGTGCGCGGGCGGGTGCGCGCACACGGACACGCACCGTGGGCAGCTGAGGGAGGTGCGAGGGGGCTGCGGAGGAGGGGACGGGACCCCGACACCCTCCCGCCGTGATTTCCGACCTGCTCGCACCGAAATGCCCCTCTTCCTCCTCCTCCTCCACTTCCACCTCCTCCTCCTCCTCCTGCTGCTCCCCGCTGCTCCGGGCTCCCGATGCTCCCCCATCCTCGGCGCTTCCCCTTCCCCGAGGCACAGCCTGGCCGTGTCCCTGCGGCGGGGGGGCCGCTGTGAGCCCCCCGTTGGTGCCCCCCGAGCCGGACTGCTGCGTGTCCGTCCCCCCCGCCCCCCGGCACCTGCCCCCGGGCCGGGGCTCCGGGCAGCGCCAAGGAGGAGGGGGAAAACGCGAGTAAAGCCACGTTTCCAGGCTAAATGCAGCCGCGTTCAGCTATTTTAGGGACGGGGGTCCGCTCCAAACCCGGGGGCACCAGCCTCCCTTGTGCTTGTCGCTCAAAATGTGAGAGCACGCGGGAGGGAGGGGACGAAGGGGTGGCTGCGCCCCATTCCCCGGCTGCTCCCTGGGTTTGGGCACTCCCGTGCCCGCCTTGTGTCCCTCCTAGGACTCAGGCGCCCTTTGGAGCAGAGGAGAGGCGAAAGTCACTTGTCGGCTTTGTTTTGACACCTTGATGGGTGAAATACAGAAACTTTGAAGTGTGACCTGTGTGTAGCCAAGAGACTTAGCCAGAAACCCTCCTTGTAACCCCACTTTCTCCTTCTGCAGCCAGGGGAAATGATTCCGAGTCCACTCAGCAGCATCGTGCCCCCCGCAGGCTGCAGTGCCAGCTGTACCTGCCCCACTGCTGGGTTTCGTCTGTGAGCAGATATTGTCTGCTTGTCACCAGTGTGGCTTGGCACCTGGCCCTGGCTTAGGTACAAATTTACACAATATGTAATATAATGTAAAATACATCCTAGTCAATATGAGATATATATATATATCTATAAAAGAAACACTACGCAGCATAAAACACGCACGGTATTCTGTGTAATACTGAATTTGCAACAACAGGAGACATATAGTAATGCAGGGGATTTTGCAAACTGCTGTGTCTTGTACGTGTCTTGTATGTAAAGCTCATATTACAAGCCATTAGTTAGGTTGTTTGGTGATCTTAAGATCATTCATAGTCAATTAACCCATGGGACTAAATTATCTCACACTACTCCTGCCTCAGGTCGATATCTACATAATCTTTCAGCTCTAATACATCAGCTGCTTCTGGTCTGAGTCACACAAAAATGCTGTATCTTATCTCTGATTTTACATAATTGTGTGTGTGTGGTCACAATATATAATGAGTGTTTCTTTGCAAAGCTGTGTTGTGTGTGTAGGATTGCATATGTATGGACACAATTTCTTAGAAAAACTGTAAAATTTCAAGGTTGGCAGGGTGTCTTTGTTAGGAACGTGCAGGATTTTGTTATATACCCAAAGCTGCCCAAGCTAAAAGCCAGGGAGGAAAGGAAAATCATTATGGTGCTGAGCCTGGGGAAGGCTGGTTTTTCTGGGTGCCCTTCTGGGCTGTGATGCCCATGAAGCAAAAAAAAGCTGGAATGTTCATTTTCCAGCTGCTTTAGTGAGCCAGCCCGCACGGAGGAGCCAGCTGTGGGAGCAGAGCAGCGAAGGGAAGAGACGTGGTCTGGGATGCAATCACAACTGTCCTCAGGAGCTGGCTTTTCTCTGTTGTGGCTGTTCAGAGCTGTGGGGAAAAAAATCTTGTAACTATCAGTACTAGGGCGCTGCTTGAGAGAATGATTTTCTTCTCTGCTACCGTTTCTTGTGTGATTTTTGAAGAAATCACTAAAACTTAGGGTTTGCAACAGGAGCAATACCGAGTGCATTTGAGGCTGCGTGTGTGTGTTTCGAAGTCACGAACACCCACACGAATCCCACAGCTGCCAACAGGAAACACGTGCATGTCCGCAGAAAATCAGTTTGCATTTTGGGGAGGACATCTGTGTCAAATACAAACAGAGTAGGAGTAGACACACACACATCAACTGCTCACAGATTTAAAAAAATAATTTGGGAAGAGAGTAAGGGAGATTTTTCTCAAATCTCCCTTTAGGTTTGATTTGCTAATCTATGCAAATGGACAGAATAAAACTATTAATGTTCACGGAGTAGAAAGCTGTAAAAGCACATGCAGAGTGGAGTTTATTTCCTGTGATAGCTACCTGGTGTAATATTTTGATCTCAAACTCCAATCATTTGGTCACTAAAGAAGTCAGTTACTGGGTCATTGCTCACTCAGGGTTCCATGTTGATCTCTGATATTGAAACTTATAGTTGTCTTCTGCTCATGGTAATATTGCCTAATTTAAAAAAATGCATTAATTATGTTATAATTTTTTTTTCCTGCCTTCTCCTCTAAATTTAAAACCAGATTTTTTTGTGGTTAGTTTGTACTGAAAATGACTCATACTCATCAAGTCAGGCGTATTAATTTATTTGAATTGTTGTTTTTGGAAGGGAAGAAAATTGTTTCTTTAACGTACCATCAAGTGTGTTTCTCTTCCCCCTCCCCAGTGAAAAAAGACACTTTTTTTTTCTCCATGTGATCTGTATGCAAAATTATCAGAAACAAACTGAGGTGAGGGGAAAGGGAAGAGTTGTTCCAACCTTTGATTTTTCTGTCTTACAGAGGGGTTTGTGAGGGGGTTTGTGCAGCACCTTTCTTGTAGCTTCACAAACATTTTGGGTTCTGTTCTGCCAGGAAGTGATCCCCGAGGGGCTCAGTTCAGCCACACAAAGTATTCCATGCTTATCTGGCTGATGGGTTCACACCTTCCAGCCAATAAAGGGATCAGGATTTGTCCTACAAACTGTTGTCATCTATCTGCACGGAGATCTCTATGCCAAGCTTGGTCTATCTCAGCTCTGTAGATTTCTATCAGTTTCTTTTTCTAGCACCATGTAGTGAAGAAGCTGATGCTTTGACCTTGAGGGAAGTGAGCATATCTATTCTGTGTTAATTACCTCTCATCACTGCTCCCAGGGTTTTTAAGGGTAAAATACCCAGGGCCACAGAGCAGCCAGAATTTAAGAACATTTACTTGCATTCAGCCTGGGGTACAAGGGCTCAGCTCTGCCTGGAGAGGCTCAAGGTTTTGCTCCATGAGGGTGGGGAACCTCTATGGAGGCAAGATGATGTAGTGGCCATGTTACAATGACATCTTTAATATTCCACCATGACAGAGCCTCATCTGAGACAGAATTATTGCTTTAACCATTTAACCATCAGATATTACACTGCAGGTTGGGGAGCCTGTTGAAAAGCAGAGACCTGACACTGTTCAGTTGCCCCTTGGTCTTTACTTACTGATCATCAGATCACAGAGGGCACGTCAGATTGGCTGGAGTCTGATTTGGACACCAGTGCAGCTGGTGAAAACATAGCTCCCATGTCATGGCTCTGCCCAACACCATTAATCACTGCTAGGGGCCGGTGCATATCACAAAAATATCCTCAGGGACAGGGCTATTCTCTAGGGTGGGGCACTTCCCCTGGTTGGAATTTGGCTCCTGCCTTCCTCCAGCCCTACAGCATTGCTCCTGAGCTTTGTCTGACGTGGAAGTGCCAAAGGTTGATCCCTTAGGCAATTACTAATCCCAGGGAAATGCCCTGCATCACTGTGCTAGCTGTTTAATCCAAGTCTCTACTGGTTTATTTCCAAAATCCCATCTGAGAGTGTGGCTGGATAAATCAGCAGTGACTCACTCAGCTGGGAGCTGTGCAGAGCCCTGGGGAAGCCAAGAATGTGTTAGGGAGCTCTGGACTGCTGGGCTTTGCTGCTCTTTCTCAGGGAAATGACTTTTATTTCTGCATCTTGGAGTGTGGATTTCCTCAACCTTTTCCTCCTTCATGGTCATTGCCACTGGTGAAAACACAGTTGGCAAATGGTGCCCTCCTGGCCCTGGTAGCCCCAGGTTCTTCTTTGGGCTAATTAACCCCTTGTAACCTACTGCAGAGGGGGTGTGTGCGCCCCAGACTGGGATGTCCCTGGTTAAAACCTTCCCAGGCTTCCAGCAGAGGCACAGCAAAGCCTTCCACTGATTTTAGTGACAGCACGGGACCAGCTTCCAAGAAATTTAGGGATCCTGCATTGCCTTGTGGCTTCTGGAAGGGATTTGAACCAATGACTGAAATTAGAAAGCTGCCTGGAGTGAGTTGGTTTCACTCCCACCCCATCCCAATTTTAGATTTTCATCTCAAATCTCCTTTTCATTGTGATTATATATTATACATAATTATCATCTGTTTGAGAAGCTAGGGTTCTGACTCCAAGCTCTGCTGCCAAAGAGCCATGGAAGGAAATAACCAAAAAACTGTGTGTACTTTGGGCACAATGTAGTGTGCAAACACAGCACAAACACCCCAAATCTGTTCTTCTGTCTCTGATTTTGATCGACTTTGAAGAATCGTTAAAAATGATAATGAGAAGCTGATGACATCTCAGCCTCAGGAATGCACCACTGCTAGAGAACAGATGGTGAAAAGACTTTTTTTAAAAACTTTTTTTTTAAAATGAGCTTGGCACCTTGGCCTTCCTTTGGCTAAATGCTGAAACTTGGAGCAACCACTGCACTCAGTAGTTGGGATCCTTTGCAAACCACTGATTTTGCTGCAGAAGAATGCAAATTTAGCAAGTTACAGATTTCTTTCTCAGTGATCAATAATATTTCTTCTTTCATGTTTGAGAGGGCTCATCTGTTTTTTCTCTGTTATAACTGGAAGAATTTAATTTCTCAGCTCTAAAAATGTTCTGATTTTAGGGATAACTGACTGGGCTTTGAAGTAAATAAATAATTGTGAAGAGAAAGGATCATTAGTCTGTCCTTCAGCTCTGTGTTTTATCAAGTTCAGTGCTTTCTGCTCTAATTTTTTACTTAGCTGTCCCATAAGCATTTTCAAGTGGAAGATAAATCAATCTGTAGTAAATTTAGTCCTATTGATAGCACAGTGGCTTTTCTCAACCTTAATTCACTGCCTTCTTATAAATAGTCACAGCCTCTTAGAGAACATTAAGTTCAACAGCTAATGTTGTTACTGCTATATTGAACTCACCAAGATATCCTAGAAGAAAGAATTTTGTGAAGAAAAGCATCTGACCTTGGTGTGAAGACTTTTAATGGTAGAGTCTACTTTATCCTTTGATCAATGATTCCATGTTTAAAAAAATCTATGCTTTATAGTGCATTCAAAATTTTCTGGCATTTCTTTTCAAGCAATGAATCTTGTGTGGCATTTCTCAGCTGGAATAAAGAACCATTCCATACTGGGTATTTCCTTTTTCCATCTGTACTTGGACATCCTAGTGAAGCCACCTCTTAATCTTCTTTGTGATATAAAAATCAGATTGAGCTGCGTAAGTCTCTCACTAGAAGGCATGGCTGGCTGTTAGGTTATTTTGCAGCCCTCAGATCATATGGATTTCCATATGGCTTGACATCAGCAGAGATTTATGCTAGCTTGGAATTTGGCTGTATATTTCAATTACTGTGAACATTTTGTGGCCTGGGGTGGAACGCGCCTCGGAGCATGACAAATTATTTGTAACATGCATATCTGCTGAACTCAGTCTAGCAATCAAATGGAGTAAAATTCAGTTGCATGCAGATGATCAGCAGAAAGCCCATGTCCCATTAAACTGTGTTCATGGGTTTATGTTCATCTTAAGTGCAATTGAGGCCATGGGAGCAAAGATAAACATCAGCCATTGAGACAGATGCTTAACTTATGCACCTCATTTTTCATGGCCTCAGTGGAGCTGGGCTGATTTACACCAGCTGAAGACCTTGGCCCACAGTAAGCAGCACAAACTGATAAAGGAGTCCAATCCTCAGCTGGCTGCTTATATGGGAGCTTGAATGCAACCTCAGTGCTTGGTAACATCTCATTAGAGCCTGAGTCAATATGGCAAGAGGACAGAGCTGTAACAGAGCAAAGCTACAGCAGCTTCACAGAATCCTAATTGCTGTAAGGCTTCTGAGGGGGAATCTGCTCCATCATTTTGGTTATTGGCTCCAGGAAGGAGTTTTCCCCTTAAAACAGATACAAAGACAGAGGTAAGGGAAATCCAAGTGTCTGGCTAATGGAAGTTCCTTGGATCCCACCCAAATGCTTTCCCTAGGCTGTAGAAACCACACAGCAAGGTCCTAAGCAGCCATTGGAATCAGTGGCATGTGTTAATGCCCTTTGCAGTCCTGGTTTTCCACATATGTGCATTTCCACATGTGTATCTTGTATAAATAGAAACACACACAAACCAGATACACTAATGTTCATCTACATCTTATAAATACCTCTAAATACAGGAACGTGTACATTCACATTTCCTGCAGAGGGCTGTAGATAGGGATGGTGGCGTGGATGGGGGTGCTGGTGTGCTTGTGCTGAGCTGCTGCCTGGTTGTGTACAGCAGTGTGATCAAGAGAATGTGGAGAGGAGCGTGTGTGTTTATGTATGCATGTGTGGGGAAGGGCCGCTGGGGAATAAATGATGTGAAACGTCTGTACATTCCAGGGAAATGTTCGGATCCCTGAGGTTAAGGGATGTGCTCTAGTCATAAAAATAAACACTTTGGTATAGCATGCCATTGATATGTGGATAAACTCACTGAGGGCGGGTAAAGTTTCAGCTTTCACCTCCTCCTGATGGTGAGCTTGCTGCTTCCCTTGCTGCCTCTTTTGACAGTTCAAAGTAAAATGACGTTTTAAATAAGAGGTTAAAGAGCAGAGGAAAACAGAGGTTTTCTGCTTTAACCAGGGGAAATTTGATAAACCAGTCTTCCAGAGATGCCAGCAATTTCAAAAGGCTCCATTTCCTTTTGATAAGGTTTTGAGAGAGTAATTCAGAGTAGGATCTGTTAGCCAGAGCTCTTAGCTGCTAAAATGTCAGATCAGAGGCTGAGCTATTTCCCCAAGACTAATGGTTAGTTATTGCAATCTATGGCCTATTGTGCTGAGCCCTTTACAAAATCTTTGCACCACTTCTATCCTGCCTTTAAAATCACACTCAGATTTGCAATGAGCAGAGAGGTTTAATTAGGCAAAACCTGAAGAAAGGCTTATGTGCTTTAAAGCTTGACCTACTTTTTCCAACCCAGTGTGCTGTAATAAAAGATGCTACCTGCTCTTGCACACAGTGCTTTGTGCCTCCCTCCAGACCACAAGAGCTGCACCAGCAGTCCCTCAAGAAGAGCAGGAAGCACAGAAACACCCAGAACTGTAGGAGGTGGAAGTTCTAACCTGCCACCATTAGCTGTGCTGGAAGTTCAACCCACTGTTTTTCAAGTTTCCATTGTGGCTAATCAGTGGTAGAGAGATGCTGCACTTCTGTTCAGATGGGAGTGAGGTGTTCCATCAGTGGTCATAATCACATTAATAGGAATGGATGTAGATTGCCAAATATGTAAAAAGGGAATTAAACCCATCCTACTGGTCTGAATCAAGACCATTCCATACTTGTACTAGCTCACACTAGTGGTTATCAGCTCAAATTCTGCCTTAAAAAAATTTGGCAGCATGGGGCTGACTCAGATTTGAATTCAGGTCTATCAGTAATGTAGGCACAACTGATTCAAGCCATTTTCATCTGTGCACTGACACCTGTAGCACCAACCCCACGCTGGCAAAGTGAACTGAACTTATGTTTCCAAATCAGCCATGGGCAAATCCTGATCTGTGTTCAACTGCACCCTGGCTGGAAAACCACCTTCCCAAATTACTGAGAAACTCATCAGCTCCTGGGAACTGATTAGCCCTATCTAAGTCACAAAGTTAATTTCTACATATGAATGAAACACCATCTGGTTTCTTTTCCTTGATTCTAAGAAGTTTCAGTGAGGGCTTTGCAGCTGTCTGTGCTTTGAAACCTGGGATAGATTTTCTCTTTTAGTGGTAACTCTGCAGCTCCAGGGAAGTGCTTTTATATTACTTATAAGAGTTTCTGGTTATATATGGATATTCCACAGGACAGAGTATGGATATTTTTTTCCATCAGATATCTAATTCATCAATCTTTGGGCATAAGTCTGGGCACTGAGGAGCAGACCTCCCCGTGTAGTCAGCTCTGTGGACAGTGACAGTGGAAGAACAAATGCGTTGGAAGCTCCTCTCACTGATCTTTTTGTCTTTAGGAAAAAAAGAGGACAGCAGTGGTATTTTGAAGAGAGTTTCACTTGCTGTAGGTTTGGAGGAGAAGGAAATCTGAGGTTTCTCATGCTGTGATGCTGACTGACTTGAGGTCACTGTTTAGTCAGTGTACAAAGGAGTAACAAGCTACATTTCTGAATGCTTTAATGAATTTTCCCCAGGATCAGAGGGTAATAATTGGGTTACAAAATACCACTGGGTTGCTCTGAGGAATGGAGCAGTTATGGCATGGCTTTGAGAGCCAGATTTTTGACCAGAATTTTCCAGTCCACTTCAGCTGAACACCATGTGGAAGATCAGATGCACTCATCTTTCCTCTGTCAGGTGCATGAGAATGTGACCAAACATCTGAGCAAACTTCAGGTTAGCAGACTTCAGGCATCCCCATCATCTGATGGGACTTGAGAGGTCCCCAGCAAATTGCTCTGCACTTTGTGAGATATGTGCCAGTTCCCAGCTCCTGCCAGGTTCCCGTGTGACCCACAAGGAAACACCTCTCTGTTTTGTCCGTGTGCTGAAGGAGGGAGTGCAGGACCTCCAGGAGAGGCAGCAGTGAGGAGAGATTGCTGAAGCATTCCATGGAATGGTAGATCCAGCCTTGGCCACACCTGAGGACCTTCCTTGGAAGTCAGCATCACGTTGTTCTGCTGGAGCACACCTGGGCTGAGGGGCAGAATCTGGACAGCTTTGCTGTCAGGTAAAGAGCTTGGTTTGGAGGAAGGAAAACGCATGTCCTGTGGGCTGCTGTCTGCCAGGTTTCCTGCATTACACAAGCCAATGGCTTCACATCTCTCTGACCCAACTTCTCCTGGTGCTCACACAACTTTACTAAGCTGCTGGGTGCTCCAGTGATGTCTGAAAAACTTGAATGTGTGGAAAAGCTGAAAAACCAGAACATCCAAAATGCTGTCATGAAAGAATCAATCAAACGTAGAGGTACAAACCCACCACCCTTAAACCACCCAATCTAACTTTGGCAGTGTGACTTGCCAAATATATTAATAGGACTGTGCTGGTTCACATCAGCTGTAAATCTGGCCCACCACTCACTTGTAGGAGCTATGAGTAAGAGATATGAAAGCGGTATAAATCTGGATCCTACAGATTTGCAAGTGTGCAAATAGTGTAGGTTGAAATGTAGAAGATAGAAATAGGTATCAGTCTAGGGAAAAAAGTGTAGTTATCTTTCTGTAACAAACTGGAGTGTGACACACTTAAGATTCCTGTTATGGGTGTGCTGTACAGCAAACCCCCTGATTTTCATTCAGGCTTTCACAACCACTGCTATCTTAACTCCAAAGCCTTGTTAAATCAACCCTGTCTGAACTGTGGTACAATGTTACAGTGCAGATCCTCCCGTTCCCCACTGGGAAACTAACTTGGACTCAGGAGCCATCATTTAACCTTGGAGTCTCTAAATCAACAAGGCAGTTTCTGCAGAGACACCTGGCAGCACATGCATTTTATGCTTTAACATGGCTGGTAAATCCTGGGTGGTTAAGTAAACTTAACCTTCATTTATGAAACTTGCGAACCAAAGGGTAAAATGTGCCTTGTGCAAGTAATTACGTAAAGGTCTTAGAGAGTGGAGTTATCACTTAAAGACGCCGGGCATTGCTAATGAGTTGACTGAGAATTGATCTCTCTGTAATTTAGTTATTTATATGCAGTTCCTGTTTTCCATGCTCAGCTATAGGTCAAGCCCACTTTGAACTGCTCAGAGACCCCCAAGTTTGTCAAGCAAAGTCCCAAAGCCGTGGCACAATGATATTTTAGAAAAGTAAATATTGTCCTGAGGGGCTTTAAAAAGGAGGCAAAGCTGTTTGCTTTCTAGCTGGTTCTTTAAACTGGACAACTGCTTCCTGTTACTAAGGGGTCTCTCAGCAACGTGACTTTGCTTCTGTTAAATAGAAAAAAGCTTTAGGAAAAATGTCAGTACCACCTTCCAGGTATTTTCACATCCCGGGGAGCTGGGCAGGAACAGCCTTGGCTTTCTGAACAGAAATACATTGGCATTATTCTGAAAAAAGTGTAGCATGGGGATAACAAATCTGGGGCTGGAGGAAGCAATGAAAACCTCAGGCTGCTACATATTACCCTCAGGACTGATTTTATTCCAAAGGGCTGTGAACAATGCTCAAAAATCTACTTGCTGCTTTGTAAATTCATGTCTGGGCATATATCAACACATCACAAGGTGTGTGTGTGTTATCCCATATTTGTAAACTCAGGTGTGAAGTTACTGCTGCTGCTGCCTGGAGGTTGATGCAGGTGGGCTTTCATGTTCTCACAGGGGGGAATAGGGGGTAAAGGGACATTATGTAAAGGGACATTTTGGATGCTTGAGCTGGCATCTGTGTGCCATGGGCACCACACTCACACTGGGGCAGCTGGTAAAGCACACACCCCCTCTGATCCTTCCTGCAGCTTCAGCCGCAGATTCACGCGGGGCTGGGCACTCAGAGGAGGTGCAAATTTGAGCACAGCTGGGATGAAGTTGCCAGCATCACTGAGAAGGGGCTGTTTGCAAATAGCTGAGGCTGTGTAAGGGAATCTGGCTAAAATGGTGCAGAATTTTCATTGTAAACACTGATGATTTGCAAGAGCAGGACATTCCTGGGATCCAGTTGCAGCAAAAATGTGGCTGAAATTACTTTCCTCTAACTCACTGCCATAGCTGCTGTGTTGGTTTATGACTCACTAGTGCACTTGAACACTTTCAAAAGTCTTGCTTGGCTCACAGCTTTGTCTCACTTGAGTATTTTAAATTTATGTGCTTGTTTGGGGTTTTTGTTTCATCTTATTTGTTTGAGAGTGACAGGTTTGCTTAGAGCCAAGCACCCTAGATAGAGCACTGTCCTTTCTTGTACTTCCTTGGTTGTGGTTGAGAGACTTGAAGGTACCTGGGGCAGCCAGGTCTTTCAGCCTGGCAAATCATGAGGTTTATTCAGGTCAAACAAACACAGCCTCTGTGGAAGCATTTCAATCTGGCTCTGACAGGCTTCTGTCCCTGCTGTTACAATCCTGCATCTGCTGAGCACCCCTGGACAGCAGAGGAATGGCGCTGTGGAGGTGACACACAGCTTTGGAAGCTGGTTCGATCCAAATAAAGTGAAGAGGGAGATTCTCAAACACGTGACACCATCTCTTCAAGGAGAGCTGTACCACCTCCTCAACCTCAATAACTCACCCTTCCTTCTCCATCCCTTTAGCAGGCTCCAGATGTCTCCCCTCAGTGATGCCCTGTCCTCCGTCCCTCCCGGCTGCTGCCGGGCTCTGCAGGGAGGAAGGCGTCCTTCGCCATCTAGTGAGCAACACTCACCATCACCGGCCCCTGCAGCACGGGCTGCTCCCTGATGGAAAACCCTTTCCTCACCGCCGGCACTCCCGGCTAGAGCCCGTACTGTGCTCTCCCACCCACCGCCAGGGGTATCTGGCTGACGAGTCCTTGCAGGCAGGAAATGACTCTTACCTAGAGTTGAAGCATTTCAGCTCCCGGGAGGACCACTGCTGCTAGAGCTGGTGTTTCCTCTCCTGCTCTGCTGGGGACTGCAGTCAGAGCAGTGGGAGCACCGAGGGGATGGGGACACAGATCCCTGCAATGTGGGCATTCAGCTACAGATGGAGTACAAAGTCCACAGCTGATCTGTGGCTGTATTAGAAATAGAAATTTTCTGTGGGATACACTACATGCACTGAGAAGGATTTTTTTCCTTATATTTGTCATTTTTCTTCTTCTTTTTTGTATATTTTTTTTTCCTTCTGGGATGCCCATAACTGTACAGGGTCCAAATTCCCTTTATCTCAATTTAAGCAGTGTCTGATAAATGACCACTGCTTTAGGGGGTTTCTAAAGGTTACCTGACATCTGCTGAGAGACACTAGCAAGCAGGGCAGGAGCTATTGATAGATCCATTCCTGCCTTCCTGTCTCATTTTCTACTGCCTGTCCCCTATTTATAGCCTGGTTTCCAAAGGAAATGAGGAGTTGTGTGATTGCTCTGCCCACACTGGTCTATCAGTCCCTGCCTAATCACCCAAAACAGGCAGGTTTCAGCCAGGTGTGTGTGTGGAGTAGACTCCTATTAGAACTGGTAGTGTTTTGTGGAAATAAGTAACCAAGGAATAGGGAAGAATCCCAGATCACTGCTCTGGCTGAAGGGAAGGTTGTTCAATGAGCCCAGCACCTGATAAAGTCCCAGTGAAGCCGGATAAAAATTGGATTCAGATAATGAGGTTTCACACATTTAACTATAAAGTTACTTGTTATTATCATGGCTAATCAGTAGATTAAATATATAAAGCATTTTATATCATGTTACCCTATTACAACAGCATCTTAACAACCCCTGATTAGGAAGGAGATTCAGTGTGTCAGGTGTTGCACAAGCTCACAACCCACAGGTGATCCTGGCCCCTCCACTGTGGTGTTTATTCAGTCATCCCACGGCACAGCCACTACACATGGTTAAGGGTAGTGTAAAATTCAGGATTTGGACACTCTTTTAGAAGGCCTGTTTTAGAAAAATAGGGAAGGATTTTATCTATTTTGTATTTAATCCGAGGGACATCATTAACTGGAGGTTTGGCAGGGCTAGAGAAAAGCTGATTTCAGCAGAGGATGATGCTGCAACACTACCCAAAGGCCTGTCACTCAGTGTCACTGAGACTCC
Source organism: Irena cyanogastra (assembly GCA_013397155.1). NCBI lineage: Eukaryota > Metazoa > Chordata > Aves > Passeriformes > Irenidae > Irena > Irena cyanogastra. The sequence goes on along the minus strand of VWZV01011366.1, from coordinate 435,733 downwards.
TCAAAATGAGCTGTTGCACAGCAGACATTGTGAGCTGGGCTTATCCCTCCAACTGCTGTAAACCAGCTTTTACCACTGTGACTCTTTCCTGCATTTATTCTATTGTTTCAAGGCTCGGGGGAGAGGTCAAGGGCTATCTTGAAGGTTAGGAGATGAGCTCACAGCCAAGGGCCATTCCTGAGCAGTGTCAATATTTGGTCTTACACAGAAGATATGAGCAGGAGATAAGGGGCACTGAGACACATCTGCTGGGAAGGTGAGGCCAGGCATCTGATGAGGAGGATGAAGGTGAGGGCAGCAGGGCAGAGAATTTTGCATAGCCCCATGTGGCAACGGTGGCACTACACTGCAGCTCTCTGATATTTCCCTCTGTTGTGTGTAGATGGAGGAGCTTTGTCAGCTCTTAGAGGAAGCAATAAGCAGCTTGGCCAAGGTCGGAATAAAAATCCTTGCTAAAACCCAGAGCCCCTGAACTTCAAACCCAATGCAACCCTTTTCCTCCCAGTGCTATGAATGTGGAGCCCACGTACCCAGCTGCACAGCACAGAGCTCTTTGGGTGCAGTGTGGCAGCTGGTTGCCCATGTACCCTGAAGAGCAGAGATATGTGATAGTTTGGGACCTAATCAATCCTGTATTCCGTGGTCACTGTGGGGTGAGGGCAGTAGTTTGAGCAATCTCAGGGCTGTTTCACTGGGAGCTGAAAGGAGAGCTCAAAGGATGTGGAGTAGGGGGTGTAATCTTGAGTGTTAATATGGAATTAGAATCCTGATAATTTTTAACTCACAGGAAGAAATGTCTCTTGGCTTTTCCCTTCCCCCCAGGAGACTCACTGTGATGTCTATTAAATAGTTATTACATAATTATGGTATATACTGCCTACTTAAATGCCTTCTGTCATCTGATTCACGTGATTGGGCTATTCATTCTTCCCCTTTCCACCTGTTTCTTTGTGCTCCAGAGCAGCAGTAAATAGCCTGTGAGCTTCACCAGAGGAGTGATTGCAGCCCACAGCAAAACAGCCCCATGGGGGCTGCAAATGCCAAGTGGTTTTAGGGTGCTCAGTGGTTTGCAGTGACAGCTGGGCTTGGGGAGACCAGCTCCTCCTGAAGGCAAAGCTCAGCATCCTGGAAAACTTTGCTGAAGTTTGTTGACAGAGGAATCCTGCCCCTGCAGCTCGGCTGTGGCTCAGGGGGTGCTGAGGTCTGATGGGCAATGGCTTGGTCTCTGCACAAAGAAGCACGAGGGCTGGAAACTCCTTTTACAGCTCAAACGGATGTTTCCCCAGGCTTGTAAAATACACAGTTTGGGCAGTAGCTATATTTCTAAGGCTGGTCCCACACCTGCAACAACCTTGTAAATGGTGCTGGGATATATGGCTTTAAGACTCCTTGTAAAAAGTGAGATCAACACAAGATTTACACGGTTTTATGGAATTGTTTTATAAGCTATTTTGACAATGAATCCTGCTATCAACATCACCTCTGGTGTTAATCATGGAGGAAGCATTTAGCAGGAGCCAACAAAGACTAATTTAAACCCCTTTCCTAGCTAGCTATGGGTCTGAGCTGGTTATTTCTCAGATTCTGGGACACCACTCATGCAGCATTCATGCTTGTTTCTCTTTGTCTCCTTGTCACTCCTTAAAGGAAGGAATGAGCAGCTTGGACATGGTCAAAGAACAAATCTTTGTAGAAATCCAGAGGCTCTGGGTGATGGGCCAGGTCTTCCAACCCTGGAAAGTGAGTGTGTTTTGGGTTACTTCACCTCACACAGAAGGGGATGTCAGGGAATACAGGAGGGACACCCAGACCTCAGCCTCAGCCTCCTGTCCTTCCCTGCCCAGAAATGGGGGACTTCAGGATGAGGTCCAGGCAGGCAAGGGAGCTGGAGGGGATGCTTCATAGCCAGCCAAGACTAGGCAATGTTTTTGGGGTAGGTAGGGATGGTGCAGTACCAGGAATGTTTCCCTTGAGCAACTCTTCTCCCAGTTCACCCTAAAACCCCCATGCTGAGCCTGACTTTGCCCACATTAAACTGAGAGCTGAGGCTCCCCACTAATAATAATGATGATGATGCTCTCACTGCTCACCTTCCATGTAGCTCTCAAAGAGATGCAGGTTGATCCAGCCAGGATCAAACTGGCCCTTGCTCCATGCTCCTAGGATGCTCCTACTTTTCTCTGGAGCTGTAGTTGTGAGTGTAAAACCCAGAGTGCTGGATCACAGCTGGGCCTGCCCTGCACTGTGTGTAGGACTCCTGTGGTAGCATGGGCAGATGCCTTGGAGAAAGGACATTGTATTCCTGAGTGCTTTCCCAGAGCTGCAGCACAGGAGATTTCCAGCACTGCTGCACCCTTTTGCTACTTGTCTCCAGTGGAGCTCTGTTTTCCTGATGTTTGTGCAATTTTTCCTTTAACCCTGGTGGACTTTATACACACCCACCCTCCTCCAGCAAGGAGCCTCCCTTGGATCCTCTACTGCCCAGGAGGAATCTCTTCCTCCTCTTCCTGCTTCAGCAGGGCTGTCAAAACTTGCTGGCTCTGAGTCCTGTGCTGGAAGAGAGTGAGCAGCTGCTCCCTTTCTGGTTTCTCCCAGTGACTCAAGTGTAGCTCTCTGCCATCCCCTGCCAAGCTGTTTCTTTTCTATGTACCTACAAGTCTGAACAAAAAGCAGAGAGACAGAATATGCCTGTATTTCGAATTTCCTGATGCTCTGAAGGCGCTCAGAGGGCACGGCTGGAGGCTGAGTCAGGTGCAGAGTATTTTGGCACTCCCTGCTGCTTGGCCCAGTGGGTCATCACAGGCAGTTCTTGGCCCTCTGCACGCACAAGGGATGTTCCATGCACAAAATAACTCCTTTGCAGTATAAACTGTGGCCACGAGATGTCTCTTTGACTCCAGCCTGGTGAGCAGGAGCCCCGGTGGATCACAAGCTGTGCAGAAGCTTCTGGGGCCAGTGGCTGGCACCATCCCTGGTGAGCACCCCCTGCTGCAGTGAACAGGATTGGAGAGCAAAGCCATTTGTGTAGGCAGAGGTGATACCTGTTATCAGGCCTGCAGGTGTAGGTGGGAGAGGAAGAAAAAAAACCCATAAACCCAAACAGCTCAGCTTTCAAACACACAAGGTGTTTAGCACTCAAAAATAAAAATTACCATCTTCAAACTGAGTCTTAGCTGAGAACAATCTCTCTGAGTGTAATTGGATTTTGTTGGTTATTCAGATTTGTGGAGGGGAAAAGTGTGATTGATACCTGTGGAGAAAAGGAATGGCCTGAGCAAGGAGAGATTGTTGGCCAGAGGGAGAGAGGAAGAGAGGAACAAAGGGATGGATGGCTACTGGCCGTGGGATGGTGAAGGCTTTACTGGTTTAGGGAACTACATGTGCCATAGTAACAAGTGAGTCTGTGAGCTCTAGTGTGCATCAGATCTGGGGATTTAATCTTACCTTTAAACTGTGTCTTGTATGTTTCTCATGAGGCTCTGGACCAAAAAGCCAGAAATTGTGTGACTGTTTTCTGAAAATATTCTCCAGTTGGCAACTGAGGGCCATTGTATTATTATACAATATAATTTCCAAATAATAATTTTTGGTAGATTATCTCTAGCATTATAAATTGTCAGCAAATTCCCAGCACAGAACTGACCCTGATCAAGACCTCATCCCTATCAAATGACCATTTTCCACATCAGAAAGTGCTGATGGCCATGCTGGGAAAAAGTTACCCACCAGCCAGGCTTCAGCTGGTTGCCATCCCAACTTGGGACCAGAAGCATTTCTGCAAATAAGTGACAAAATGTTTGTTTGATCTGATTGCTGGAACCCTTCCTTGGGAACTCACAATGTGTGAAAAAAAGAAGAGAAGAAAAGCTCTGGCTGTAATGCAGCTGGAATGAATGCTTTCCTTGCCTGCCGATCAGAGCAGATTATAGCTCACCTGCTGTGAACTAATCTCTCAGGGAGAGGGTCACTTGTTTGGATAGTGTTGCTAATGGAAGGCAAAACCTTTCTCCACATTCCCTCCTTCAGTGCTGCGCCTGTTTAGGGGCTGAGTCAGTCCTGGGTTATTCATCAACTTCATTAGGAGCCATCCACCCAAGTTCACAAGTACCTCTAAAGCGCTTTACAATTACGGGAAATTATACTTAGGAGCTAATGTTAAAACACAGCTCTCTGCTCACCCTCCAGCACGAGTGTCAGATCCGTGGCCTGCATTAGTTCCTTGTGCTGGAGAAATTACGTGGCAGGAATTTATTCCTTACCACTCTCCTTTGTGGATCTGAGTGCCAGTAGTGCTGGGGGGATGTTTTCCCAGGGGAGGAGGTGAGGCAGAGCCTTTCTGCTGGCTGCAGCAGGTCCTTGCTTGGCTGGCAGAGCCTTTCTGGTGGCTGCAGCAGGTCCTTGCTTGGCTGGCAGTGCCTTTCTGCTGGCTGCAGCAGGTCCTTGCTTGGCTGGCAGAGCCTTTCTGGTGGCTGCAGCAGGTCCTTGCCTTGCTGCAGAAGGTGTGAGAGCAGTGCTGTGGGCAGGGGGCCCTGCAGCCTGCCTGGTCACCAGGGACAGTGTGACAGCTCTTCCTGCCAGGGCTCACACCACCAGGGGACAGGATGGTGACAGTCCCCCTCTGGCTGTGCTGGGCTTTCACTCCCTCCAGGTCCCTCGTCTTCAGCCCTGGGCTCTTCACCCCAGATGATTTAATGGGCACGTACATTGTGCTTGTTTTATTCAGAGCCCTCCTTTTGTAGGACTCAGGAATGGCAGAGAATCATAGAATGGTTTGGGTCCTCTAAAGTGTGGGGCTGACTCTCAGTGGGACTTAGAAAAACTCAGCAGAAAGCCCTGGCTTTCCCAAGGCAAAGCAGCTTTCCTTTCCAAGGACAGCTCTGTGAAGAATTTCATGTTCTCAGAGAAAGATTGGTAGAGGTTTTTGTAAGCATCTCTTGTTCTCAAAATAACAGGTGTAGTTTTACTTTTCTCTTGTGTGTGTTCTCAAAACATGCACTCTCCACCTCATCCAACGGTGGCAGAGAGGCATTGTGCCATTTAGCCAATCATGTAATTTTTAGCAAAAGAGCCTATAAAAGGTCACCTTGTTACAGTAAAGTAGCCTTCTGGTTCTTTGGAAATTCGTGTCTGCTCTCCTCATTCTTTGTCCTACAGTGACACTAAAGATCATCTCATCCAAGGACCCTGCAATGAGTGGGACCATCTTCAGCTAGATCAGGTGGCTCAAAGCCCTTCCCAGCCTGACCCTGAATGTTTACAGGGACAGGGCATCCACCACCTCTCTGGGCAATTTGTGCCAGTGTGCCACCACTCTCATAAAAAACTTCTTGCATGTATCTAACATGCAGGATTCAACCCAAGAAGTCCCTGTGTCAGGGCAGGAGGCTCTCCTGTCAGGCTGGAGGGTCTCCAGCTCCTCTTCAGTTTAGGGCAGATTCAGCAGCAGCAGCATATGCTCTGTAGCTTTGTTGCTACTTAGGAATTGTTCTCTGTGGATCACCTGTCTGCACATGGGCAAGTATTGTTTGGTTGATTTCTTACTTTTGTAAAATTCACAGTGTGGGTTTCTGAACAAAGTCAATGCATGTACACATGGAGGTCAATAACTCACTTTTCTGTCTAAGAGACAGACCAGACCCTCTCTTTGGACAGTGATTTTTAACCACACTTTAACCCTCATAGTCCTAAGAAAATGATAACTTAAAGTCTTCTATACAGTCTTTGTTAGTGCTTAGTAGATGGTTTGTACTGGTGAATGTTAGTGAGTGATGTTTCAAAAAGGAGTATTTGTTCAGCTGTGGCTTGCAAGATGTAGTTAAAATGACAAAAAATTGAAATATTTGATAGGGTTCCTTTTAGCCTTTCACTGCTTTACTGCAGACTCTGCAATAGCAGCACTGCCAGCCAAGGGCTCTCAGGGGAGTGATTTGTCACTATCAGCCCCAGCCACCTTCAGCTGCCCAGCTTTGAATGCCCAAGATGCCCACCTCCAGCAGGCCCCACCCGTGTGGGGCTCAGGAATCACATCTCCAGGTGTTTATAGCCTGTTCCCAAGTACTCTGACCTACAGAGATGCCCAGAGATGCTGGACCAGAGGTGTACATCTCTTTTTGTAAGACAAGGCACCAGCTCTAGAACAGCTCTCCCTCTTCCTTGGCAAAACCAGCCTCTCAGTGGGATTTTGATCATGGTGCTACTGTCCTTTCTTTCCAAGGGACCAAAAAGATATTTTCCATTGAAACCCCTACTACAAAGAAATTTATAACCGTGGGTAATGAGAAATCTTTTAGGAGTGTACAAAAGATGCATGTTTTGCTCTCAGGCAGCCCTTGAGCAAGGTCTGTATTTCATTGTTTAATCCACCTTTCTTCTGGGGACAGCCAGCTGCAGTGGAATGTAGATGTTTTGCCATCAGAGGTCACTTGCCTTTTGATTAAGAAGAAGTTTTTCAATTCTAGCAAGACGATAATCAATTTTATATCCTGTAATTTCTCTGTCCTTAGCTTTACAACATTTTGATAATCTGCCTTTGATTTAGTAGCTTAAATTTGTCTGTAAATCTGTTCTCCAGGAAGTATGAGAAACATCTTTAAATAATTCTTATGTGGAGAGACACTTGCAATATTTTTTATTAATATTATTCATTACTTTTGTGACAAGTGAAAGCCATGGCTGAGGTACCGAGTAGCCACACAGAGTTCTGAAAATAAAGAAATAAAATAAGAGAGATGAGGAGAGAGTGGAGGAGTCATTGTCGGCTTTCTGTACACCCCAGGTCCAGCAGTGTTCGTGGTGCAGCTGGAAATCTGGATTTAAACCTGTGTCTTCCTTACCAGTCCAGTGTTTTAAATGTCAGCATGCTATTTTCCCCTCCTACGTGACTAAACTTTTCATTTGCACTTCTGTGAAACCCCGTTTTTCACTCCTTCAAAGCACTTAGAATCATAGAGCCATAGATTCTTGCTTTTATTCAGGTTATCACAGGGACATGAGGGTGCTGAAATAACAGAACAAGCATTGGTGTTCTCTATCTCTGCCTACACTGGCTTTTAAGAAAAAGACAGGAGTAATTCCAACTATATAATGTTAATTTGGTGGTCCAGGCACCACTGTGGTGGTCTTTTGCTGTGCTGGATGCTCTGTTAGTACTTTTATGTTAATGAAGAGCTAATAATGATGAAATCCTCCTCCTGGGGAAGTGGGACAAGACAAATCCTGGCTTGGGCTGAACCCAGCAGAGGTCTTTGCACTGGGCTCCGTGGGGTTTGGTCTTGGAACCCGAAGTTATAATTAAGGGCTGCTGGAATAACAAGCAATAATCATTGCTGGGATATGACCCCACAAACCCTCAAACAACACGAAGAGGTTTCGGAACAAGCCCTCTTTAGTTTCTGTAGCTGTCTCTAGATGGCACTATGGCAGTAGGAGTTCTGCAGTGGGGTTTGAAGGCAGCGAGGCAGGAGCCGGGAGGCTGCGGGCTCCTCCTGCCCTCTGCCAGGATCTTCCTCTGCTGCAGGGCAATGGCATCGTATCACGGTTTTTTTAGTGCCCCGCAAGATATCAATCAAAACAAGTCAGGTTATTTCTTTCTCAGGGGTTAAAACTAGTTTTGTGATCCAGAGGAGATTAATTTCTTACAGCACCTCTAAGTGCTTCGTAGGTGGGAGCACAAAAGTGAATCCTTCATCTTCTTCTCCTTTCACCTTCATCATCCTTTACAAATTTTCCATAAACTATTGCCCACAGGGAAGGATGAATTTTTGTATACTTCTCACGTCAGGTTTTCAGGTGTTATTTTTCTGTTGGTATCAGGTGCTTCTCTGTGACATTCCCACTTAAACCATCAAGAGCATGGAAATATCACTGGAGCCCGAATTTCTTACATTAAAATTTGGCTTAATTAAAGTCCTGGTGGGAGAAGATATTCTTCTTTAAGACAAAAAGATTGCTGGCAAATTATGCTAATGAAGTATTTAAAAGCCTAAGAGACACAATACTTAAAGGGCTAACAATAGGAAGATGACATTGGAACACAGGGTGTACAAATAGCAGGGTGGCACTGCATTTTCAGTTTATATATTGTTTCATGTAATTGCAGCGTTGTTATTTCATCTATCAGGGAATCACTTGTGTTCCTGCCAGGGCAATTCTAATGCTCTGTGAGTCCAAGCTAGCCTTATTGTCTTGCTTTTCAAATGCTGTTTGATTTTTCAGTAGTTAGACTCTAGGGATATTCTCCCCAGAACAATGAATTGTTTTACTTCCTTCCTAATAATTAAAATTAAAAAAAGGAAGCAGTCTTACTTCACAGCTTCTGGCTTCAGTGCTGGATAAAGAGAAGCTGAAGCAGAGCCTGGCTTTGGGCAGATGAGCAGACCTGTCCCAGGGTGTTTGCTGCCTTGGGCCCTTTAGCTGCAGGGCAGGAAATAGCTTCAACTGACAGCAGCGAGGCTGGGTTTAGTTTCGGCATCCTGTGGTGGAGCTTTGGGATGCTGAACTTTTCCAAAGCTGCTCAGCCCAGTTTTAGGAATCCAGTTGAACTGTGGCCATCACTGTCCACAGCTGGGTGCTTCTAGACAGTGAGTGAAAGCATATAAATGCAGTGGGGTTAGGCAGAAATGGCTTATCCTCCTCATGGAGATCCTCACAAGTTATTTCGGTGCCTCCCATCCTTTGTACTTCACTGGGAGCCACAGACCTGGATCTATCTGAGGGGGTGAGCCTTGGTCAGGGGAGGGTTGTGCCCATAAATTCAGTTTCAGCTGAGCCATCAGTCTGCCTGAAGAAGTCAGCAGCCACATGCTGAAGCTGGCATGAACTCCATGATTACCAAAGAAAAGAAACAGGAACATTTCTTTATAGGGAGCAGTAATGGAAGATACAGACTCAGCTAAATTCCAGGAATTACCTTTCCACCAATCTCTTGATTTTAGATTTTAAAAGGCATTTTCTTTCCATAATGAAACACGTGCAATAAGCAGCTTCCCTTTCCAGATGTGTTAGGTGAATTTTCCAAGGAAACTGCAGTTCTCTATCCCCCTTTCAGCCGTGTTGCACTTCCAGCATTCAGTTGCCCCTCCAGAGCAAGGAGGCTTCTGCTACAATGGGGACAGCTGAAGAAAATTAAGAAGACAGCCCTAAACAATTGAAGAGCATGTGCAGAGCATGTGTGGAAGTGGTTGATGCTCTGGGACGTGTGTCCTTGCAAGCCCCCAGTCTGTCCCCACCAGAGCCCTGCTCTGTGCCCTGCCGTGTGTCAGTCCCTGGCAGCTGCACTGCTGCACTGCAGGTTCTCCCTACAGAACCCCTTTGTGCACATGAGTTAAGGTTTGGGGTTCTGTTCTCGTGGGGATGTCCCACAACACCCAAATCCTCTGCTTCCCCCTTACATTCATACCCTGCTGCTGCTGCTGCTCCTCAGCCTTTGGAGGCCATCACCCCAGGGCAGAGCTCAGCCCCAGTCAGGGTCTCTGCTGCTCTTGTCCCTCACTGTGACCTCAGTGCACCAGCGTGCTCCATGCCTGAAGCTGCACACGATTTCTTGGAAGAATCAGTCATCCAGGAGCCAGGTCCTGGCTGCACAAGTGCCTGATGCAAAGCAAGAAGGGGGTGGTCAGGAGGTTACCTGGCACCCTTGGTGCAGAGTGGCTTTGCTCTCGTGTCACCTGCAGCAGTGCTGCTGCCCAGTGCCATGAGCATTGCTGGCCTGGAGCTAGACCCTGGGGAGCTGGGACACTGTGCCCTCCTGTCAGCAAAATGTGAGGAGGGGTGAGACATGCACTGAGCAAAAACTGGTGTTGCCTCTCAACCACTGGGCTTTGGGAACTGCCTGTCCACTGTGAGCCCGCAGCAGCTTCAGTGAGATAATAACAACAGCAACAATAGTTAATGTTTTTATTGTTATTATTAGTATTATTAAAAAAATGTGGCTCCAGGCCTATAAGACATGTTCTTCACTTCTGCTGAGCAGCCACTGTTTGGGATGTAGGCAGAATGGTATGGGGCCTTTCCATTAAGTGATGAGCAAAACCAAAAGAGAAAATTATGCTTTGTACTAAAAATCCATTTAGCCATTAGATTACAGTATTGAAAGCATAAAGGAAGGGTTATTTCGGCTTTCAGCTGGCCAGAAAATGCCAGCTGGAAGACAACAGGAGGCTCCCTTTCACAATGTAAGAGCCCTTTCTTTCCTGGATGAAGGGAGTGCTTCTGGCTGTGGCATCATGCTGCTTGTGTGTGTTTCGTTCTTACTCTGGGCTGAAAAGCTCCTGGCAAAAGGTGGAAAACAAATCTAATTGCACATGACATAAATAAAGTCTTGCTGTACATCAGCACTGTATTTTTTGGGGATAATTTTAGAGTTATTTTACTAGTTTTGCTGTAACCTAAAGCAATTTCTTTGCAACAGCCAAGTCCCATCCTTGCACAAAGCACACGACTTTTAGGGAGAATTAATATCATACCAATCACTGATAGCCTAAAGGACAAATAACCTGTCACAGGCCATGCTGCAGATCACATCTGGGCCTGACCTGCTGCAGCCCTGGTGCCAGGCCCGAGCATGTGGGAATGCAGGGCTGATACCTCTGTTGGAGTGCTGCTGCTGCTGCTTGCACTGCTACAGCACGAGTGAAAAATGAGAGATGCAGAGGTGAAAGGCCACCCTCAGGGCAGTGCTCTGGGGTTTCAACCTCACTACCTGGGCTGGGATCCATGTGCTTGCTGTCCCCATCAGCTCTCACTGCTCACTCAGTGCCTCAAGGACCCAAAATCCCTGGCAGCCCCTGGGGCAGCACCTCTGCTGCTGCTGTGCCACAGCCGCTCCCAGCAGCAGCTCTTGACCTGTCTTTGAGCAGCACAGGATTAAAGAGCAGCACTTTGGCTGCCCTGGGGAACTAGGCTTGAGGAACACTGTGGTTTTGGGGTGGAGAATGATCAATTTTCTGTTATTTTTGCAAAGGACAATGGGTGTTTGGGATAGCTTTTCTCACAGTGTTTGGCTCTGGACTCAGCATGAATTTCTGTCAAAGCCACCCACTTACGGAAATCTCTGATGCCAGAATGCATTTGTGAGAGAATATTTAGTCTAGAGGACTGAGCTGCTCAGTGTAACCCTTAATCTAGAGGCAGAATGATGTAACTGAGGACTACTACATTTATTCTGGAGTTGCAATACCTGACAGCAATTACTGACCCAGAGTAAGACCTCCAAGCAAATGCTTTCAGCGGTGTGGAAATATTTCCCAGCATGTTTCTGAAATGTGCCCTTCCTTGGTTGGGTGAGGTTTTCTTCACTTGCTCATCTGGTAACAGAGCTCTGCATGCCTGGCTCATGAGTCTGCCCTTAAAAATCTGAGTGTTGATCAGTGCCAGCACCAGGATGTCAGCAGGCACAGGGATGACTCACACCACTCTTCTCTCAAGCTCTCTTAGTCACTAGCATGGCTCCTAACACTAAGATTTTACATGTTAAGTGTTAAATACATACTGGAACCCCCAACTCTTGCTTTAAGCTGTATCCATCCATACTCAACATATTGCACTGTCTGGAACCACCACCACATCCCTCCACTGGCTGTGCTTTTGCCAGGTGGGAGACTTTTCTTTGTTTTTAAACATAGCAACTCCTTTTCTTCCTCCTACCTCACTTCCATGGCCGTGTTTTAGCTGCCAACATCAATAAGTTAAACTTCTAAATTTAATGTTAATCTAAAGTCATCCATTTAATTCAGAGAGCTGTTTGCAAGGAGAAGCTTTCAGTCGTTATTCATGGGAACAGAAGGATTCCCATGGCAGTGAAAGAGGAAAACTGGGGGTCTGGCAGACTGATGATGTAGTTCCAGACAGGAATCTGCTTACTTGTTTGTTTGTTAGTGTTTAATGTGATCCCTTCCCTTTTTCCTTGCATGTAGCAGTAAGACAATAATCAGATTTTGCAGCAAAACATTTCCATCATTTTTTTTGGCCAGAATTTCGCGTGCAGCTCCAGTGTCACAGAGCATCTGTGTGACCTGTTGCCTCATAGTTGTCTGAAAATCTGGGCATTCTCTGCATTTTGTAAGATATCCACCCCTCCAAGCCTGGTCTGGCTCACTTTTGCACTCTCTCAGCTTGTCCCAGCTGGCATCAGAAACTTTTCCCAGGGGCAGGAGGTAGCATGAAACAGAGTTGAGCTGTATCAGGTCATGCTGGAACTCCACTTACCCCAGAAAAAGGCTAATCCACGTTGGGTTTGCCTAGCACCCTACTTTTTAAAGGAATCTTTTACTAATGAGTTCATTCACCTTACTAGAAAGGACTCTGCAGAGCTGGGCACTGGCTTTTATCTGTCCTCTGAGCCCACCAGCAAAGCACACAATCTCTCCCAAAGCAAACACATTCCAGTGTGAGTACCAGCAGATGGAATAACAGGCTCTGTTGGCATGGATAAGGTTATTGCTTGAGAAAAAATTGCAGAATTGGACCCCTAAGGAGTGAAAGTCAGCAGAAGATGGGGCTGACAGGATGTTATGTGTGCTCTGCAGGGCCGCTGTGTCCACTGCCCGCTCCATGGCCTGCTAACAGCTCTCCCTGGCTTTTCTGAAACAATCCCTATGTTTCCAGCTCAGAAATAGATCTCTTTTGAAGTTTAAAAGCAGTTATGTCATAGCTGAAACAGCTGCTCAGCAACCACCCAGGCGAGCGGCACTTCCCTGTGCTGCCTTTCCAGAGATGAGCTGGCTTTGTGCATCCGTGTGTCCCAGCACTGAGGAGGAGACTGGAAAGGCATGACCAGCTCAGAAAGTATTTCAGGGAATGCCTGTGGATGGGTTTAAGCTCCACAAGGCACTGCCTGAGAGCTGGTGCACAGTGCATGTTGCCTGCCTGTCTTTCAGTGTGGGAAGAACCGGCACGTTTGACCATCCCACAGATTTCAAAACATCACTCTAACACAAGCACACAACCTTCTGCACCTGGGAATGCAGGGAGTTCAGGGTGAGGTTTCAGCCATTTCCCCACAACTGCTGGCCCAGGGCCTGTGCCTTGCTGGTGTCAGCCATGGAATGAGCTGACAGCCCCAGTGAGGACAGCAGGACAGCGTGGCCACCCACAGCCCTTCACGTGGCTCCTCAAAAAGCTCAGTGTCAGTGTGCAGAGACCTCAGAGTAAAACAAGAGAGATGTTCTACAGCTCATAGATCCCCATCACAGCTCCCCCACCCACTGGTGCCTCCTCCTGAGAGGTACCTGTGCTGCCACTGCACCAGCCAGGTAGTCTGTTCAGGACCTGTAGCACATGTTAGCAGCACCTTGTAATTTTACCCAGTTTGATGCTCTGGGTGTGACCACAGACCTCTGTCATGGGTAAAAAGAGTACAATTTAAAAAAGAGTACAAGAGTGGAGATGGTGCCTCATTTCTCACAATAAAGAGAACAGAGGATTTATACAATTTCATTTGAAATCCTGGGCCTTACTCATTAACCCAGTTTTTCAAAACTCATGCTGCGCACGCCACACGATGTGGATGACCCTGAGTGCATTCCTGTCAGCTCCTTATGGCCATTTCTCATCATGCCTCAGAACAGCACAGCAGACCACACTGAATATGAAGTTTCCATGATTAACCAATGGGTTTCAGCACTGTGATTATGGTTTGACCAAAGATTATTGCTTTGGTTCAGTACTTCAGCATCATCACCATCAAATTATCACATTGCAATGACATTTTTCTTCACACAGTGATTTCATTCAAAGCAATGTTTGCTAAGAGAGAGAACTGACTTGAGGTCTTGAGCACTTCTGAAGTATGGGGGGATTGCAGGAAGTTTGATTTAAATAGAGCCCATACATTATTTTTAGTAAAAGCCTTATAAACTCAGAATGAAGGAGTACTCAAAGAGCCCTTGTTGTAGAGGCCCCTGCAAAAGCGTGGACCTCAAAGTCTATTTGGACTAATCAAAATCCACTTGACCTCAAAACCAGGATGAGAAGAAGAATGATGCTGTTAGAAGAGAGGAGAGGTGCAGGTCAGCAATAAAACTATAATTTAAACTATCAATACTGTAAGCAACATATTCAGAGCAGAAATATTGATTATTTCCATTCATTGACATTTAAACATAACTGCTGTTCATCAATGACATATTATTATTATTTGGGAACTTAAAATTTTAAAATTTGATTGTTTCCTGTTTTGTACAAACCATGTGATTTTTTTTTTTACATTTTGAACTTGCAGTATGAAAGCACATTGTAATAAGAAGTCATTTCAAGTTGAAGTTAAAAGCTCCACATTTCTTTCTCATAGTGGACTATTTAGTGTTTACCTGAGATATAGCTAGCAGCTAGATATAAAAAATAGAGATGCCAGCCAAGGTTCAGGACATTTGCTGAATGTCACAGCACCACTCAGTCCTGCAGTTTCTAGCAAAATATGTTATGCAGATGGTGATGATGGGCTTCAATGTGAAATGGTCATTTTTGAAATGGTTAATCAGTGGAGGCATTTTAGGTGGAGATTACAGCTCAGTTTTCACCTTGTCTAATGCACAGCTTGCCTGGCAAGCATCCTGCCATGTGCCTGCCACATCAGGGACATTTTATGTGGTCACAGCAAACAGTGGACATGAGTCAGTTGTTCGGTTTTGGCTTTGTTTTCAATCATTTTGAAGCTGGTGATCCTATAGAGGAGACAAACTGAACATTGCAAACATTACACATAGAACTGCATTCTGAGGGCAGGAACTGACTGGGACCAAGCAAGAGCCTCTGTTGAAATAGCTGGCAAGTCACACAAGCTGGAAATATTTCTCTGAGGGCTGAGTCAGCCTGGGTGGCACCACTGAAGGGGCAGGTTTGGGTGACAGCTTTCAGACAGTGCATGGTACTTGAACTGAATCCTACCTGCATGTTTTTGAAGAGAGGAAATGGGGAGACAGTGGGCTGCATGCATTAGTTTTACACTTTCTAAAGAATTTTATCTCATGGTTGGAGAAGCCCCTAATCCTGCAACACTGAGTGACAGGAGCCAGGCCTGGCTGAACCACCTGACTGGTGTTGCACAGAAAGACCACTCCAGAGCTGAACTGTCAGGTCAGGCTTGTCTAAGAAGAGATTTTTAAGACATCTATTTTTCAGTTCTAATCCTTTATGCTATTCCTAAGTTTACTCTTTTGGGCAAATTTCACATAGTCTGCTTTTATGGAAACAGCTTCTTTAAACACTAAAAGAAAATGATGCCCTTTGGTGCTTTTAATTCAGTGTCTTTGCAGTAATTCATGCCAAAAAAGGTGGCAGGGGAGCCCTTATAAAGCTCTATTAATTGAAATAAATGAGCCATGCTTTGGAGAACAGTGTACCATAGAGGAAGGTCTGCCTTCTGAATCCTGCTCCCAGAGATGTCCCTCATGATTTCAGGCATGTCATAAAATCCACTGTCCACCTCATTTTCCCACCTTATTAAGAGGGGGCCGAGGTTGTTCTTTACCAGAAACCTCTGGGTCTTGTGAAGCCCAGCTCAGTGCTTCAGAAGTACTTGGAGGACCTGGAATTTTATTTTGAAAACCATAGCAAATGCTAGTCTTTCCCAGGGAATGGTGTTTATGAGCATGCTTTCATTAGTCCCTTAGCCTTTTCTTTTTGATTTGAGTCTGGAAAAAATGTGTGGAAAATCATTTCATGGGGGCCTCTGAGAGAAATGAAGCTTCTTGCAGAGTGGGAGCTCTAGGGGATCATGTAGTGGCAAAGTCAGCTCCCCAAATCCACCAGACAGAAATAGGAAAAACCCAATTGGCCTGAGGATGGACTTAAAGCCCCCACTGGCCTTAGGTTGGACCCAAACACTTGACTTTTCCCCAGCTCTTTCATTTGTAAGTTCATTCTCAGAGAAAGGGGAAGGTGAGCAAGGCAGGCAGAGGGGTAAATGTCTGCTCTCTTCCTCCTCTCCTTGTCCCCAAAGGTCATTTCCATCCACCTGACTTCTTTCCCAGATATGGTATCATTTGATTCTGTGACTAATCTCTGGGTGGGAGAGAAAATTATTTTGAAAGTTCAAGAGAAACATAAGCCTGCACATTTATGAGTGTTTTTCTCCTCTTCCCTGCCTCTGAATGACCAGAGTTTTATTATTCCTCTTGACTGCATGCTGAGATAGGTACTTTCCTTTCAAGCAGGGCCTGTTCCTGGCAGCAGGCAACAGAGGCTCCAAACCTGGGATACTCTTTTAATGTCTGAGTCTTCCATTAGCACCAATATGTTAACCTTCCCCTCACCTTCCACCCCCCTTGGTGTTCATGCTTTTGGATAAAGATGCATGGCCCAGGAAGGGTGAGGTTCCAGGGAAAGTTGGGTATTTTTAAGGGAAACCAAAGAGGGCTCAGAATTCCACTCTCTTCACATGCATCATGATCTCACTTCACATGTGTTTTTACAGGCCTGCTCAGCCACAGGAGGGACCCAGGTGCTGGTGTCATCACCAAACCCGCAGTGATGGGGAGCCAAGCTTCACCTCCAGCCCCAGGCTCTGCACAGAGAGATGTCTCCCAGCGACTGAGCAGTGGCAAGTCAGGCTCAGTGCCACAAACAGGGTCTAGAACAAACAGCTGGCTGTCCATAGACTGCTTGGAGGAAAAGGCAGCAGCAGGATAAGGTTATTATGTGGATTGGATCCTGCCCTCAGGGCCACAGCTGGCCCAGGCACAGCCAGAGATCGCAGCCAGCATTGTCCATCCTTCAGTCCACAACCACCGTGCAGAGCACTTGTTGTCTGAACTGATGGGTCTTCATAGGAGCCTTCTGGTTGAGAGATGGTATCACAGCTTGTATCTGTGTCCACTTTAGGTCTGGACCACTGCTAAGAGCAAAACAATTCTTGGCAAATTCCTCGAAGTGCTTTCCTCCTACAGTTTGGATGAAGACAGTTTGCTCAGTAATGATGGGTAGGTGTGAGTTTCTGCCTCTCCGCCTTCTGAGAATTGTTTCCGCCAGTGCAAAACTGAAGATGATAATGCTCCCATTAAAAACGAGGTGAATGCTCCTGAGTGGGTGGAAAGGACTTCAAACAGGATGAATCTGGGGACAAACCTACCCTTGCCAAGACAAACAGCTGCAGAGAGCTGCAGGAAAGAAAAAGGGCACTGCTGTCCAAAATGATTCAGTCACATAAGGCTGATTGAGGCTGTGTATCCATCAATTTCTAACAAAAACCAATGGCTTTCATATGAAGAAAGAAAAGATACATCATATGTCACACAGGAGGACCAGAGAACTGATATCATTAGGACAATGAACTGATATTCCATAGGACAATAGAGATAAGGGATGAGTGCAAGGCAGAAAGCTCTCAGTCTCCTTCCTACATCTGTATTTCATTTGCTTTGCCTCTATCTGCCTGTTGTTGATGTTTTCTCACATTATCTTGGTCCCTTTGTTCAAGCTGTATTTCATTCCAAGCAGGCAGGGAGCTCCAGGTGTGAATGAGGGCTGTGAGCATGAACTCACTGTTGCAGTTATTATTGTTATCATTCCTCTGAAAACCAGCCTGGTGGAGGTTTGGCTCTGTGGAATTTGTTTTGCTGTTTTAACTGTATCCTTGTTAAATACGGAAAAGAGGATGAAAGTGGAATGAAAATGTGGAAAGGGGAATGAAGTACAGTGCTTTGCATGATGGCTTGCACCCAAAGGTGCAGCCTTAGCTAATGAAGTTCTGGCATGCTGTGGAATGAGATGTTTGAGATTGCAGGATTGGGACCTGCTGCTCAAATGAATCCAGTGTTCAGGACTCGCTGCCCTTCTTTGTAATGGGAGAAACTGTATGTTAAAAAAGCCAACACAGAATTTTCAATGCTCTATATAGTTTCAATGTTTTTTGTTTTAAGACTCCCGTGGTATTCAGTAATTGTATTCGCACCATCCAGCTATTTAGCAATCTGGACATGTTATTGTTACTATTACTATTGTTTCCATTACTGGCAGTAGACTTGTGGATGTCTGGTTATTTTTGTCTTTGGACACCCCCTGCATACATCTAACTGGGCACAGATATTTTAATACATTTTTCAGTGGTTCCCTCTGCTCCAGTTGAGCCCCTGGAGATGTTATGGACCCCTTTGTGTGTGTTGGATGAACACATCTCTGGGATCAGTCTGGAGCAGACAGCTGCCACAGCATTAAGCTGAACTCCAGCTTTCCCCCAGCCTGGCATGATGTGTTAGTCCCTCCACAAATCAGGTGCAGCTCAGCCCTTATGCAGTGGGGATGCAGTGCACAAGCAATGGTGTGTTTTCCCTCAGATGTGCTGCCTCAAATACATTTGCCAGGGCCAGGGCCAGCCCATGGCTGGACCACACAGACTCTCCAGATGGGCTGAGACTCTAAAGATAGGATGGCAAGCAGCTTTGGCAGTCTGGTTGGTATTTCAATAGATGGACTCTTTTTAGCTTTGTTTTCCAAGAGTTGCCCTTCTATTTTGCAACAGGCCCTTCCTGTGCCATGTTTAGCTCTTTCAAACCAGCTCCAGTGCTTGTACCTCCCACTGCATTTCCTACAGTGGATATTTCTAAACCAGCTTTGCTGGTGGAGTCCTCTCCAAATGGTGTGTTAAAGACCAAATGATTTAGCACATAATTAAGAAGTAAACAATGATCAGCAAGAAGTCTGCAGTGTCAGCTGCAAGACATGGCTTTGATGCAAGAAAAAGGAATATGCCAAGATAAATGAGTAAATCTGTGTGTCTGTATCTTGATGTGGAGAGGCAGCTTCTGCTCCATCCCCAATGGAGACAGAGTTCAATGGGTGGTTTTTTTTTTTGTTGTTTTTTTTTTTTTTTTTTTTTTTGTTTTGTTTTGTTTTGTTTTGTTTTGCCAGTGGCAACAACAGTGGTTCAAAAAGACATCAATGGGAGAAAAGAGCTTCCTGCAGCCACCAGGGGTGAGCATGGATGCTCCACCTGGGCTTTTGCACACATTCTAGCTGGTTTGTGTGCAAGGGCTCATTTCCTGGCCCTGCTGCCCCTTGTGCCAGAGGAGAGATGGTTCTGTGCTTCCCACCACCAGGCCTTGAGGTCTAACACCAGTGACAGGAACTGCTGCTGCTGGTGTAGCTCCAAGGCTTGCAGTGCTGTTTTACAGTACCCAGGCAAATGGATTTAGTAGTGAGGGAAGGGAGTAGTTAAAAAGAAAGAGCTTGGCTCTGCCTTCTCCATGTTTCATCCCATGTTGGTGTTGGGCATAAAAGAAGCAGCATGCCTAAGCCCCATAAACAGAATGTTCCTTTTTTTCAGTGATTCTCTGCCTTTTAGTGCAAAGGAAAGACTCAACACACGCAAGATTATTGTGCTATGGATTTATAATAACATTTTATTAATATATTATGCTACAAAAATATTTTGATAAAATAATATTAGAAAGCATCTTTTTATTACACTCTTCAAAACAGTTCACAAAAGCAGGAGGCAGAACAGGAAAAAAATATCTGAAATACATTTGAATTGAAAACTGACAAATATGCAATCTGAATTTCGGAGTGAGCATGAATCTGCAGGATGATTAATCAGTCCTGTAGAAGGAAAGTATTGCCTACTTATTGCAAAGACCTCTCTGCCTTCAGCTAGATTAAGGTGCCTCCTGAAATGTTAGTCATAGAAAAGGCTGAATTTGGGTTGGGACAGAACACACACACACACACACACACAAACACACACACACCCACACACACACACACAAACACACACACACACACACACCCCTATGATCTCAAACTTCAGCAAATTATCTTTCTGCTTCAGTTAAGCTGAAACATGCTTAAATTGAAGCTGAATTTTAGCACACTCCATGGAACATTGATCACTTCAGAGATATGACAAGACCATATAATTTTTGGATATAATACAGAAATACGGTACTAAGCAAAGTTTGACATGGTAACACTTATGCTGAGATAATAACCTTGGCACTTTGGTTTCTCTAACATAAATATATGATGGGAAATTCCTCCCTAACAGTGGTATATGGTAATGACTGAGTCATATCATTTGACTAATCAATGCACTAAACATAGATTAAGTTCCCCCTCTTTCCATTTTCTCTTTCTCCACAACTGTACATTGAAGAACTTAGATAAATATACAACTCTGTACCTTAGGTGTTCCTAAATTACAGTGGAGCTTGGAGGAATGGGAAGGGAAGTTCAACAAAGCAGATTTTTGACACCTGTATAAAGCAGAGTTATCATAAATCATGTTCATCATTTATTGCAAGAAGACTTATTGCATTATTCAACAGCTCTAGGGATTGAAGAGAAACTACATCAGTCATAAAATATAAAATACCTTCTGTCCCAGCTTAGTGGCTGGTTCTCCAAGTGGCAGTGCATGTTAATGTAGTATCTGTAGTTAAGCAAGAAAAGCATTAAAACACGGAAAGGAGAGGGAGTAGATTTGTTGCTGATGATATGAGACTATTTATTCCACCAGGGCAAGGTCTTGGCAGGTACTCAGCATTTGCTGATAATGCTACAGTTATGTTTAATGTGAATTGTGTTGGTGTCCCTTGTAGCTGAGTTGAGAAGATGAATCACACGACCATTGAGCTTTGGACTCACCCAAAGTCATGTCCTAGGTTGCCAGACACTGGGTGACTCTCCTGATTCTGCTTCTAAGAGATAAGCAGGATCACCAGTGTTTGCTATTACATGTGGTGGGCATGAATGTTTTTGCTCAATCATCTCCTGCTCTTGGAATCTTGTGATAACATGGGAATCTGAGCTTTTTTCTGAGAAACCCACACAGGAGACTGAAGCCCCCTGAAGCTGGTAGTCAGTGTTGCTTCCAGAGCACGTGTCAAATCAGGTCCAGGTTTTAAACTTATGTTTAGAAAATCATGAGAAATTCAGAAATCATGATCTATTGTGACAGTGTGCATGAGTCTGTGCTAAGCACTACTACTGTGTTTTAATTAATGCTGGGCTGCCATAGCTGATTAGTAAATAACTCATTTTATCAACCACAGAGAGGGTTCATTATCCAGCATTGCTCTGCATGCAGCTCCTGTATTGAAGAGAGTGACCCTAAGTTGTACTTTAGGGTAGGACAAGAGAATAAAAGGAATGTTTGGTTAGAGACCTGTGCTGAAGCCATTCACATGGGGTTCCTAAGATCTACAGAAACCTACTTAGCCCTTGGTCATGTCTTCTCCCTGAGCCAGAGAGAGCTCAGATGACTGAGGGAGCTGCTTCTAGGTGGCAAAAATCAGGTGTGTAGACCCCAAATCCAAGAGACATCTTGTTTTGACATCTGCACTGCAGAAATGTGGGGCACCAGCACAAGGGCTCTAGTAAAATTCATTAATTTCCCAGAATTACAGACAAAATGCCAGGAAATGCAAAGATGTTAAAACATACTTTGATATCCAAGCCATTTACATCCTGTGATAGCCAAATATACCACAGTATCTGAGCTAATGAATATTGAATATTACTGTTCAGCGTAGGAGTGACTCAGAAAACTTCACTGGTGATAAAAGGGTAACTATTCTGTGCAGCACAATGACAGCTGGGAGTGTGGAGAGATTATTTATGTGCTCCTAATATAAAAAAAAAAAAAAAAAGAAAAGCCCCAGAGAAAGCCACATATTGGGAAACTTCAGAATTGTAATTTCTTGTCTTAGTCCTGTTGTTAGTTTTCCTTACAGTCTTGGACAAGTTGTTTCTGTTTTCTGCTCTTTTTTCTCTCCCTTATCTTTACATGGTCTTGTCTATTTATACTCTAGGTTTTCCAACACCTGGAATTATTCCTGGCTAGTACCACAGAATAATTTCTGGATACAATCTGGTTACAACAAATAAAATTCAGTGGGTTTAGGTTTGTTGGCTGTTCACTTTTACTATGTAACTTATCATCACCCTTAAGATTTACCTACCTTATTTCCCATTACAGTCTTGTAAATAAGACATTATAATTCAGTTTTCATCTCTGCTTTGAACACATCAGGAGAACCAATAATCTTTTAAAAATGCATTACTGTTAAATTTGAAGGTCTCTTAAGCCATAATATTCAAATGAAGGCATTTCTAGAGTAATAGCTCAAATAAAACCAAAATGAAAGTTCTCAAAATATGTTTTCAATATCCATCTCTGTACAATAAATATTATGCAAGGTGAATGGCTTCTGTCCAAAACTAACATCTCTAATCTTCTGCTAGCCAAAATACACAATATGAAAGTATGCACGGGGTCTGTTTGAATCTCACATTTGGGGCAAAGCTCAAAGTTTTCCATTCAGCCTTATCAGCTGTTGGGGGAAGCTTATAGCACTCTGTGCTATTACCCACTTAAATTGACCAGAAACCTACACAACCTCTGTCAAAAACAGAGCAAAGGCTGGGGATCATGGTGTCCAGTAAGTTAAAAAGAAGTTACCTGTGTTATCCCTGGCCTTTGCAAGGCAATGGGCTGGGATGCATGATGGAAATGCTCAGTGTTTAATCCTGAAATCCTGTGATTTTTGTAGCTTAATTACTTTCAAACTTACTTTCATGAAATAACTGGTATGACAACAAGCAAACTGTGAATTCTGAACTCCCTCTCATTGTGCAGATCGCATGGAACCATCTGCACCTCCAGAGACTAAGCTGTAGGACTGCTGGGAAACTTTCAGGGTTGTTTTCAGACAGATTTCACCAGTCACATTGTTATAATTATCATAATTACCTTTTTTCCAAGGTGAAGAAGCACTGCTTTTCTGTAAAGAAAAGCTTGTATTGTATTTTTTGATTTTGAGACTTCTTTTCTAAATAAGATGTTTTCATCACATAGTTTTGATTTTTGGTTTGTAGAAGACTTAGGAAAAAACCCCACTATTTCAACCAAAACTCATTCTCTAAACTCTTGTATCCAAAGAGATTTTTCTTCATGTTCTGGTGGTGAAAAAACATCTACATGCCTTTTTAAACATAATAATTTTTAAGATGGCACCACATAGATGTTGTAAATCTCATTCCTCAACAACAGCTGTTTGGATAGGGAGCACATTTTTCAGTGAGGGTAGGGTGTCACAACTTTTCCATCTAAGCCAGGTACCATAGTGCAAAAAATGGAAGAATGTTCTGTATGTCTCCATAACACGGGGGTTAGTTTGATTCCTGTGGTTTTGAGCAGATTTTGAACAAGACATAATTATTTCAGCATAGAGATATCAGCTCTATCAGCTCATGGTAGCAAGAGAAAGAGGAATTTGTAGGTGTTTTTTGCCTCCAGTTGTCCATGGGCATTAATACAACTGGTACAAAGGAGTTCTATAGATTAACAGGACACTACATCTTTATAATCTATAGACAGACCAAGCTCTCTTCTCATTTATGCTTGAAAAGGTTGTAGGCTTATGCTTATATAAAATGAGAGAGAGAAGAAAATAATTCCAAGTAGGATTACTCTGGACTTTAAAAGCAATTTTTTATTAAGAAAAAGGTGTCTTAATATGCGTTAGCTGGTGAATTAATCCCAGGGCAAAGAGGGAAACTGGTAATTTCCAAAGAAGTTAAATAGTTTAGTTAAAGAAAACAGGGAGAATGCAGAGGATTATCCTGACTAATGACTTATTAAGTCATGTAAAAATAAGTGGTATTTTAGATGGTAGTAGTTAAAGAGTTAAGAATGCACTTATTTTTCTAATGGGCACAGGCCCCAGAGAGCAGGATCTGCTTTATTCAGTGTAAGCTATGTTAATGAGATAAAAGAAGTAAAATAAAGAAGTTCAGCAGAAATGTACTTAATGGACAGTTGCTGTAAAATGTAATGGTTAAAGAAACAAAGAAAGCATTCATTTGGTGTCAGTTCAGACATTTGCAGAGTTGTCAGAAAACAAACATAGAAAATATTAATTTATCTGTTTCACCACCGCTACTGATTAATAGGGATGTTATTAACATATACAACAAGAAAAATAAGTTTACCAGTCGAATAAATACATTTTTCTTTTTCTTTTTTTTTTCTTTATATGAACATGTATATTTTACAAAACCCCATAGCACTATGGGAAATAAAGATCCTTCTACAAAAAGAAGATGTAAGTCAGTGTTACAATAAAGCTTTAGAGTTTCAAAATGTATCTGGGCAAAGAGACAAAATCAGCTAGAAGGCACTACTGAGTCACTGAGAAGGTCCAGCTTGTAACTGTTGTTTTAAACTCCAATTTGTTCATAAATTATCTCTCTATTCCAAGGGGTTGCATGTAATACTAATGTGGTCAGGAGGGCTGCAGCAGGTTCAGGAGAAAAGCAGCTATGGCCATGCAGAGAGGCAATGTTACTGACGGCCACGGAAGGCTGGCTGGGGCTGAGCTCGTGGGCTGGGGCTGGGATGGGCGCTCGGGACGCGGCCTCTGATCCAGCTGGTTGGAAATCCAGATGGGAGGCTTGACTGTGATGTAGCCATTGGTTATCCTGATATAGGAAGGCAACGTTGTGGTGCTAAAAGAAAACACAAGAGAAGGAAATTAAACAGGAGAACCCTTATCTCTGCTCTGGGAACTGTCATCCCAAGTGGTAGCAACCACAAAGGCAATTCCAAGTATTATTATATTATTATTGTTATTTGCACACATTAGACACCAGAGAGAGACAGACACTGATAAGTGTGATGATGTGGAAACAGCTCTGATCCAGGATGCCCCTCAGCTTCTGGCTGCTGAAAAAATACAGCCAAAGGAGGGACTGCTCTTAATGTATCTAACATACTGCACTCCATTTTTAAGCATGCCTTACTGGCCAGCATCAGAAATTGTGCTAAATGTATCCTTGTGCTGACCCAGGATGACCTCGTTCTTATGTCCTTTCTTCCCACCTAAGACCTGAAAATTTGCCATGTCTCAGTGAGAGGTCTTATTCACCACAGACCACATACTGAGTGTCCAGGAGGGTCCAGAATACATTCCTTCCCTGTTTCCCAAGCCTTAAAGAACTTCCCAGGATCCCCTTACACAACTGATAACCTTGAGCACAGGAGATCGAGCAGGTTCATTTCTTTTCCTGGCTTTAAGCCATTTTGAATCAAATCACAAAGCCAAAACCAGACTCAGCTGCTGTTAGGTTTCCCTGACTTTGGGATTTGCCTCAATAGCAATGTGATTGCTTATTGATTGTGGCTTGAGTTAGTACTTTGATTTGAATTTGCAGGTTGGAATTCATCATGACTCTCATGACACTGGAGGTCAAAAAGGTCCATTTACAATTGATTTGGAAATTTAAGGTGTAATCTCCATTTCATAAAATGTCCCCATTGCATCCATTAGTGAACGAGTCATAATCCACCAGTTGTCAGGGAGCAGCACAACCAAGCATGCAAACTACACAGGGTGGATTTTGGATTTAAACCTGAGACATTCTGCTGAGAAGTGAGGAGAAAAACGGCAAGGGCCCCTGAAAAAAAAGATGTGACACTAATACCTGTAGATTCTCTACATCTTCCATAAAGGGGATTTGGAGGCACTGAAAATGACCTTCATATAATTTTTAATGGGGTAAGTAGCTATGCAGCCCTATAAATATTTAGCTACAGTATCCAAGATCTTGACCTTGGAAGAAAAAGGTTGTGTCTTGAATAATATCAGATAAAAGGAATAACATCTTTCTTCAGATTCATGCACAGAAACAGAATTTAGAAGGACTAAAGGCTTTTGTCTTTTTCTGTCTAAGCAATACCAAGACAGATTTTAGCTGAGATGCTTCAAATGTGCTGAGTCAATCACAAACTGAGAAGATCAGTGCCCACCCTGAAGAGGGCATTGGTCAACATCAAATCCCATGCACACCCCATGCACACTTCACCCTGAGTTTTGGGAGAAGTCACTTCATTTCTTTCCTCATCCTTTATACTGTCACCACAGCTTCTGGGTGGGATAGCTGTTCTGCAGCTAGAAGTGATCTTAACTAATGTGCAATGAATTAGAGTAAAAAGGGAAGGCAGTCTTCAATTAAAGATGTAGGAATTGCTTCATGGGAGCAGATAATCCATATGACCAGTATTAGGATTCTGACACTGAGGAGCAGTGCTTGTTCCAGAGCAACAAACTGCTGTGAACAGAGAGCTCTGAAATCAAGGCTTGTTGGAGAAAGTTCTCTGCATTCCCACGGTGAGTGGGTGGTTTATGTCTTGAAGTGATGATCTGAGACACTCAGCTTTAGAGTTTCTGCTACATTGCATCAAAACTGCTGCAGTCACTTAACACAAAGAGCTGATCTGGGATAAACTGATGCTGCTGTTTCCAATCTGCCTGGCACTGGATTAGGAACTATGTGGCCAAGCTCCTGTAACATAACATCATCATCATCAACAGCCTTCCCACAGTGAACACAAAACATCCTTAAAGCAAACTTCAAACAAAAAGAGGAGCTACATGCTCTGAGTAATCCAACACAAATGCAGCCATGCTTCAATTTTTGATCCAGATCTCATTTATCCTGCTGAGTGATGATGTGGGGCACAGGTCTGGCAGCACTGACAGTGGGATCCCAGCTTGGGTTTTTCCCCCATACCTGATTTCCCTAAGGTAAGCATGGGCAGGTGTTTGTCCTCATCTTCTGGTACTGATTGTCATGTTACAGAACTACAAAGTTTTGCCCTAAATTAAATTCTGAACTACAAGGAGGGTCTGATTTTAAATTTTAATTAAAAAAAAAATCACCGAAATGCCATTCAGACCTCCAGTTTGGGTGTATCTTGCTCTTGACACATTCTATAGGGTTGATCCTCCAGTGAGATTAAAATTTCCCTTGCACAAACTGTCTTTCTACTCTTTAGGGATGTTCTGTGCACACAGGCTGGCCAGGGAACCTGTAAAAGCATCACAAGCCCACTCATCAGCCAGCTACATCTAAGCGATTCCTAAAGTGGCCTTAAAATAAACATTTTATGTCTCTGTATGATGTTTCCGTGTTCTAGTCAACTTCCATAAGTGTTTTGGTTTTGTTTTTTGAGGAATGATGTTTTTTCTTGTTATTGATTGGTTGTTTTTGTTGATATTCTTTTCTCCCTTATTCAATGTCCTGAGAATTGTTGGCCACTTCTCCTTAGTTAATGAGGTTATTTTCTGTTTTCAAGACATTGCATTTGTATAAAAGCATTCTTGTTAGGATAAATACTGTTAGGTGGAGTTGTTTGTTTTCAAAAACTCCTTGAGTGCTTTACATGAGAAGAACAGTGTGTTTCCACCAACTCTACAAAGCATTTGCAAATAGCAAATGAATCACAGTTTATCCATACAAAACATTTTCTTAATGTACTTCTAGCTGACTGCCAAGGTGGTTTAGAGATATTTAAAGAGAATGATCCCTTTTACCAAATGATACAAGTCCTTGTAAAACCTCTGGTCCCAGTTTGTAACTAAGCTGTTTCTGTAGTGAATGGGGAGAGAAACCTTTCCAGGAGCTGGTCCACCTCATTCCAGAGCAGGTCTCTAGGGGGTCTCACTCTTGCTCGGGGTCTTTCACTTCCTAGGCATTACAGAGGGCCCTGGACAGCCAGGCTGGATTAGAGCCTAATCTTAGAGGTGGCCCTGGTGTCAGGAGATGACTTCTGCAAACTCCCTCTGAGCACGTTTGCATGTGCACGTAGGATCTCACCGACCCTCGGACATTCCCTAAGGGTGAAGCAGAGTCCCCTGAACTCAACCAGAAACCTTCCTTGGGGAGGATTTGAACGTTCCTGAAATGAACATAGAGAATAATAAAAATGAATCAGATCTGTGGGATAATAATCTAAATTATTATCACGTCTTCTCTTGCCAGACCAGGATATTCTGTATTTCAGCCTTTTGTGTCTGATAAAAATATCTTTAATAAAACATTCCACATGATCTGTGGTTAACAGGCAACCACTGGCTCTGCTGTTCATACCTCTCTTTTTTGCTTCTGTGTATGGGATTGTTTTAAAAACTTGGAAGACTCCAGGTACGTTTTAGCCAAATGACCTGCGGTATCATATTCATGAGCTTGTTCTTTTGATCAGATAATAGGGCAGTTTTTCAAATCAGTGCATTACTCATACATTGCCTTACCATCATTAGAATGTGTAAAACTTTCCCCAAAAATGGGGCCTCAGGCACAGGCTTTGTGCACAGATTCTACTGAATGCAATTACATGATTCAAGTCCTCTAAGATGGGGGTGTGCTGAAGCACCTTGATGGTTTGGGAGCATTTTAAAGCTGAAAAATAAACACACAAGCAACACATTGAGAGAATTTCTGCTCTGGTTTGTCTTGTGAGGACTTTGAAGGGAGCTCACAAACTAATTTTTAGCATGACTTGGTTCATCCATGTAAGCAGGGCTCATCTGACCATATGGGACACCACAGCAGAAGGACACAGGTTAGGACCAGGAGAGTCTTTCTGGCCCATCTGCCCCAGACACAGGAACAAGATCTAAACCCCTCCTGACATTTATGTCTCATTCAGTCCCAAAAAAATTGGGAAAAAAAAAATTGCTACCAGTGATAATGGTAGCAATTCCAGAGTCTGTCCAGGCATCCATTCCATCATTCCACCATTTCTGACCCCCAGAATTACTGCCTAATGTTTCACCAAATCTCCCTTGCTACAGTGTAAGGTCATGACTTGTCCTGTCCCCATGGACAGATTTATTCCTTTCCTCTTCTCAGCAGCCTTTCCTGTATTTTGAAGATTTAACCATGTTTCACCCCAGCCTTCTCTTTTTTAAACAAACAATTCCCTCCACCTTTCTTTGCAAGTCCTCAAGTGGTTTCCCTCTGTCCTTTCCTCTGCTCTGCCCCCTTGTCTTCTCTGGAACAAGATGCTCCAAACTGGAAACAGTAGGCCTGGGTGAGATCCCACCATCCCTGTGCTTGGTGCAGTAGGTACCACTGCCTCTGTATCTGCAAAGTGCATGAGAAACAGGCAAACTCCAAGAGGACAGACAGTATTGGCACTGCTTTTTGCCTCCAAAGTCCAAACCACCATTATGGTCCCAGGAACTGTTCTGAAGCTCATGGAAAACTGATGGTTCTCTGAGGGGGTGAGGACCAACCCAATAATTGTGATATTTCTATCCATCTTTAATCTGCTGCCGTGCCTTGGTCCCAGCATGGTTCTGTTCAGGGTGGAGGAAGTAACCCTTTCAAGTATAACTTACAAAGTGTTTGGGGATTTTTCTGGATCAAAGGAGCTATGTAAACACAAGACAACTATTTTTAATAAATGTAAGCAAATGTTGACTCAGACAGCCTTTCTTACAATAGCATCTGATTAAAGAAGCTAGATTGAAACCTGAAAAATGCATGTTTCAATTGAAAAGCTGAAAAGCTAGTAAAGCGAAAGAAAATTTTTGAGTAAATACAATAATGACTGTTTTGCATTTGTGATTTGATGTTAACCTTATGATGGCTAGGGGTTTTCTTAAGTGATATTAAACATATGCTTCCTGTTTCTTTTCAAACAAAATTTGCCCTACTTTTTTTTTTTCCCTTTTTATTTAATGAACAGATGTGAAAGGATTGATCACATTATTTTTCTGGTGATCAGAAATAATGTTCTGCAAGTGAAGACAATTATTCTTGGAACGAAGCAGGCCTATTTATATCACCAAAACTTATTAGTCAAGATTTGAAAAATACATCTGCTTAAAGCACTAGGACCAACCCATTGCAGTCTGTAAATGAGCTGGCTGGCAAGAAGTCTGACCACACATTTGAAGGAAAAGAATAGGTGCTCAACTAAGAGTTAACAAGAGTATGTTGGGGGGTAAAAAAATCACTAGAAAAATGTCACAAGGATTTAACTTTGAAGACAACTAGAGTAGCCTCTTAAAAGGAGCATGAAATCCCCATCTCCCGAAATGTTCATATTATTATTTCATGTGTTTCTGGAAGGGATTCTTTAGATCAACACAGGCTCTGTTCCCACCATCTATCTCTTCATCATTACCTTCCTTACAGACACTGTTCTTGCAGCCTGAGGGATAAATCCTGCAGGATGCTGAGTCTTGTGGTCCCAGATGAGCAGGACTGTGAGCACACAAATGCCAGAGCTTCAGCACTAGTATTCACATACTTACAACTCAGCACATCCTAAAGCTCTTTGTGGGACCAAGGCCAAGAGGCTCATGCTTTCACAAGGTTCAGCTCATTTAAAAAAATAATAACCTAACCTGTATCTGATTAGGAAATCCAGTTTTTGGTCCAGAGGAGCCACTGCTTGTTTGCAGTAGTGCAGTAAACTGCCTTAGCATGTCTGAGTGAGCAAGCACTATCACACACTGGTTTGGGGCCAGCAGAGAAGATCTGGCATGAGCCAAAGAAGAGCCTTCTCCCTGCTATTTTTTGGTTACCCCAGGGTCACTGGGAGTGATCTCTGGCCTTGCCCCACAGTGTAAGCACCCACCCTCCCTGTGAGCAGCACAGCCTCAGCCACATGATGGACAGAGGGGTCAGCAACAGCACCAGGAGCATTTCCACAGCCCTTTACTGTCCATCTGAGCTCTCCTTCTGATGAGACTCAAATGGGGACATCTCCATCTGAGAGCAGTGTCAACTTCTGATCCTGCCTTTTTTCAGTGCTCTGGCTCCTCTGGAGACTGACCCAGAGCAACTCCCCTTGTTGAAGTGGGCACCTGTGAGCCTTCCTCCTGTGCAGAGGCACAGGGCAGAGCAAATACCCTGGCAGAGGTCTAATCCCCACCCCTGCTTGTTGTTAGGACATCTGCCATGGCTCATCTCTGGGTGAAAGAATAGGATACCAAGGGAAAAGATGGAAAGGGAAGCACAGTTTTCACCAGGCAGTGGCTCTGAAAGCTGGGAGCAGCATGCCACAATCACAAGCCACACTGTCACCAGGTACTGAAATGCAGCTGGGGAGCAGGACACTGCACACAAGGATGAGATATTTACATGTGCCATTAAAGAGAATCACAAGCAGTCCTTCAGCTGACTGGCCTTTAGTAGGATTTAAAAGGTGGCCTTAATTGTGGCTATGTCATGCAGGCTTGTAGCCAGAGCTATTCAGCTGTCTTCCTGCTACAGTTTATAGGGAACAAGACATCTCCAGAGGACAACCCCTTCCCCACAAAGGCATGCCCCCAAAGTTGATCAGATGAGCTGCTTCTAAAGATCTCTATCTCCGGAATTCAGGTCTCCTGAATCCCAACCAAGCTCTGGCCCCACTGGAGGCTCTTACTGGTAGGGATGGGTTCCCAAATCAGGCTGGGACAGCAGGGTGGGGAAGAGGAAAACTGCTGATTCTGCAGTGCAAAAGGCAGCTGCTGATGGGACACAGCTCCCCTCTGCAGTCCTGCAGCAGCTGCCCAACACCAGGCAGAGCAGGGCTGCAGCTGCTGTCCCTTCCATGGGGTCTTGGCTCCAGAGTTTGACACAGAGGAGGAAAATGTGGCTCACTTGGAACAGGGACTCCAGGGGGGCCATGATGGTGTAAGCAGGGGGAGGCTCAAAGCTGAGATGCAGCTCAGATTCCTCTGGTGCAGTTTTGGGCCCCTCTCAGGATGGGCTGTGGGCTGGAAGCCAGGAGATTTGGTTTTTATCCCTGAGTCACCCACTGAGGAACCATCAAAACCTCGTTAAATCACTTTACTGCTACGACTCCCCTGACTCTGCTCTGAGTCAGGACCTTGGAGTGTTGGTGTGACACCACCAGCATTAACACAACCTGAAGTGTTTTGCAGGCTCCTGCTCTGATTTGCAGGTCCCAATGGCTCAGGCCACCTGCAAAACATCTCTGTGATGACAAATTCAGCCCTGGAGAGACACTGACCTGCAGTGAGGCTGAGCAAGGGCGTCCTAAAGCCACAGGTGGGCCACATCGTTAAGGCAAAGAGGATCATCTGCTGTGGGGCCAGAGGAGGGGACAGGGACGGGAGGGGACAGGGATGGATGGGGCAGTGGGGACTGCTGCACCTGAGACAGGGAAAGGAGAGTTTGCTGTCACAGCAGTGCAGCCTGAGGGCTGGGGAACACAGTGAGGCAAAGAGGAACAGGAGGATGCATCCAGCAGGTGGGGAATGAGCAGGTGAGAAACAACTTCAGCACAGCCCAAGGGCCCTTTTCTGATGTGAACTGCCAGTTTGTGGGAAGGATTCCTGCACCTCATGGTCAGACTTAGCTTTCCCCACCCCCAGAGGAGACTGTGCATGGCCCTTCTCAATGTCCTGCCCCAGAGCCCTTTAGGAAATCCCAGTGAATACAGATCCTGCACCCACACCTGTGGCTGTGGCAGAATCAGGCCTGCTGCTCCTTTCCAGACAACTGCAGAATGGTGTAAAAACACAGAATGTTGTAAAAACCAATAACCTTTGAAGCACACCCTCTGAGTAATTACCCCATTCCCATCTAATGACTAAAAGATGTTATATTCCTCTCTGATATGGCAACAACAAAGATTTTGACCTTATTAAAACCAGCCCATCAGGAAACTACAGACTGTGCTCCAAAAAAAAAAAAAAGTAAAAAAAGAAATTAAATTCTTTAAAATCCCTGTGAACAGTATTCTTCAAGAACTGAAGAACTGTGAACTGTAGCTGGACCCATGATTTGTAGTAGTGCCTGGGTGGTCCTGAGACAGGAGATGACAACATTAGCTCTTTCCTTTGCCCTTCTAAGAAATGCTTTGATGATTCTCTAATATCCTAAGAATATCCCCTGTGATTCTGCAGTGGGACAAGGCAATCACAGAGCCAGGATAATGCATCCCAGTTTTACCCTGCCTAAGAGGGGGATAGCTCAGAGCCCTTTGTTCCACCAGTTCTGCACTGACATCTGAGCCAGGATGTGCTCATGATTGTCTAAATAGTGATGTGGGCTCCAAACCATCCCCAAACTCACCCCCACCCACTGCACACATCTGGCTGGGTACCTGATTTGTGTGTGATTAAGGCACTCTTCATCACAGCTCAAATAACCGTGGACTTGTTCCACTGCTCCTTGGACAGATAATGACTGCATTATTGCAGCCAAAGTAAGCAAGAACATCAAGGGCACAAACACAGATGGGCTTAGCATTGGAAAAACCCTGCCAGTGAAGATTTTTGGGCAACCTGCTGATACACAACACATAAGGAGTTAATTTGATGGAGCTGCAACCAGGTGGTTTTGAACCAAATCCCAAGCATGAGCAGAATATCTGTTTTTTGTCTGTATTTTGCAAATTGCCTGCTCTCACCAATACAGCCCCACATGCAAAAGAATTTATATTTTTGGGGTGGTCAAAACTGTAATCCATATTGTACATCTTGGGCTCAACCTTTCAATTAATTAGAACCAGAGTGACTCGCTCTGCCCTTTCCTCTGTGTACTCAAGTGTTTGTTTGGCATTGTGTGGGCCCAAATATTTTTTGGCTCAAATATTTTTTGCAGATGCACAGAATTAACCATGCATGTTTAGATGTGCTCGGGGAACACATACATTCATAGAAATGTATATACTTGACCCTGTCACTTCTTTGTTAAACACTGTAAAAGGTATCAACTTTCCCCTCCAGATTTTAAAATGATTTAGAATAGGTGGTAGTGGTGAAATATCTAACACATCCTGTCAAATTAAGTATTTTCTTGGAGACTGCTCTCTAAGATAAAATTATTTCAGCTATAGAGATGTCTGTGCAATGTATTAAGGAACAGAATGAACAACCAAAATATAAACTAGCTTAAATGGATGTCTAATATACTGCATTTTTCCACTTGATTTTAATTTTCTTTTTCCTTCTCCCTGTTCTTTTTCCATCTCTACATAATAGTTTTTCTCTTTGCGTAGTCTGTATCACATTTTTCTTTCTAATTCACTGGGCTCACTTTCTTGCTCTCTGCTTGTATTTTTCCAGTGTCTCTCTTAGTAAGAATAATTAAGGTTGGGTCAGATCTTTGAACCTGTTATTTGGAGCAGTATCGAATTCAAGCTTGTTCCACTGAATAGAAGCACTGGCCTCTTTTTCTTGCCAATAGACTCACATATAAAATAAAAAAAAGGTTAACAGAGCACATCTACCAGGTACATTGAAGTGCTGCATTGGCCACAAGGTTTGGGTTCCTCCTGCTGCTGGCAAAGCAAATACGGTGACAGCAGTCACAGCACAAAGTCCTTCTCCTCAAGCACTTCCAAACCCTCTGAAAGCCTGGAGATGCCATCAGTGGCTCATAAAAAGCTGCTTGCTGGCCTGCAGAGCTGGAAGGACTGAAAAACCTTTCCCTGCCAGATGCCATAGCCCCGACCCTGAAGTGTCTCTGCAGATCTGAGCTTCTGAGAGCGTGGTCTGCAGCACGTCTCTCCACGGTTCTGCCACATGAGGCATCTCTGGCACCCAGCAGCTCCCAGGCACTAAGCCTGGCTCCCTCAGCCTGGGCTCAGGCCCCAGGTATAAAGCTCACTTTGTTCAGTTAAGTTATTCAGGAATGGTGAAGAGGTGATGTGAGCAAAATCTGAATTTGGCCTGGCATTTTCATAATTGCAGGAACCCAGCTTTTACAGCATTAAAACCATATGAATTCAAATAAATCCTACTTCTCCTTCATCCCAGTGAGTAACTGGACTTAGACCAAAGCTGCCCTTTGGGATCCTGCTGGGTTTCCAGCCTGCAGCACACCCCATGGTCCTGGGAGTGTAAGGGAATCCAATTTCCTCCTGATTCACTCCACAATGAATCTGTCTTATTAGATGCCGCAATGTAACTGTGGTTAAACCCCTCCTACAAAGCAGCTGCCCACCACAATAGTAATGTGGCCTTACCCCTGTCATACTTTTCCTCACTTCATTTTCCAGGCCATGAAACTCACTAGTCAGAAGGGGAATAGCAGAATCAGAAATAAATCCCATATCCCTTACCTCTTTTTCTCTGGGCTAGCACTGACAGTGTTGTATGTTTGCACTTCCACTGAATTCTAAAGACATTTCTCTTTCTTTAAGGTAACTCACTGGAAGATGAAATTTTTTGTATTTTATGGATTTTATGTTACTTTGCTAAAAGGAACAGCAGATTTGCAATTTTCAGGGCTTAGATACACTAGATATGTAGGGCACTCAAATAAAAAATTCCAACTTGGGATTGTGGCATTTGAGCAGATTTATTCTGGCATTTTTTTCCCTTGCCAAAGGAAAAACCTCTGTATCCAGAACTGCAATACAGGGAGTGCAGGTGCTTTACTACCCATTCATGTGTTTGAGGAATACAACTCAGCCTGGGCATGAGCCCATTCAGCACATTTTAGTGTCTGCAACTGCAGTCAGCCTTGAGTTAACACAAACCACACTCCTCACCCACCCTAAACTGCAGGGTAAATGTGCTACTGGGTATTGAATTTTCTCTGCCTGTTAAACCAGACAACTTACTTTTCAGCTGAGTGAACATAAAGAGTTTTGTAGAGCTGTGTTAAAATGCAGCTCAGGTTTAGAGGAATTACCTGAGGGTACTTAGTGCATTTTCCCATCTTATCTGTTTGATAAGAGCCAGATAACTTATATTTTTGTATGTGTGTGTGTGTGTGTGTGTGTGTGTGCAATAGATAACATGCCATGAAGAGTCATTGTTAAAGACTCCAAGAAGCCAATGTTCAGAACATCTGGGTAGTGAAAGCCCTGGACATGGAAAATATAAATGTCAAGGCTCTTATTTATAAATTGGAAGGGCCATGACGACATCTGCTAACAAGCTTTCTTCCAGAGCCCATTTGCTGTACATGGTTATTCAGAGGCAACAACAAAAACGTGCATGGATCACATGCATGGCCTGCCCTCCCTCTCAGGAACACACGCTCCAATAACACACAAATGCTCTGTTCTCACAACACAGAAATACAAGTGTTTGCAAACCTCACAGCAAAGCTCTTGCATACCAGACCACAGTGGGACACACACTGCTGGAAAAGGCTAAAAATAGCTGGGGAAAAAGCCTTGCATTAACACAGAAGACAGTCAAACTCACTTAGTGTTAACTCTTGCAGTGAAATAAGCTCCTTTTCTGCCTCGCTCTACAGGAGACACTTTGTACTACAAATGTAATCCTGAAGCCTTGTTTTTAGGACTGAGTAGTTGTGGATGGGAATCTCAAGACTTTAAACAAAGTCTAACCTATTTGACCACGGTAGCTCAATACTAACATTAGAACAAACTACAGGTAAAAGAAATATGATCCTACATTTGTAACCACAGGCACCTTTTCATCAGCTTAGTGCCAAATGAGAAACATAAAACTGATCCAATGCATGAGCATAAAGGTTTTGCTAATGACTTAGTATTTTAGGTGTCTAGACCACAGCTCACCTCAACGCTCTTGGCATGGGCCACTGCCACAGAGGCTGCCCACAAGGCTGTCAAGCTGTCAAGAGAAGGAAAAGTACCAGCAGAAAGAGCCTGGACTGCTTTATGATATCTGTGAATTTAGCAAAGAATGGATTCCATGCTGTCTGTCCAGTCTGCAGTACAGTTGGACACACATACAACTACATGAAAATAGTAGGAAGAGCAAGGATGATGAAGTAACATGGAGGAGATGCACCTCCTGGTCAAAAAATGAAGGAGAAGGATGCCTAGCTCTGCCTCCCACTTACTGCATTAACGTCAGGTGACAAGGATATACGAGATATGAGTGACACATGTCCCCAGCTCAGAGATTCTGCTGAAGGCTGCAGGCTCCAAAATACCCCACTTGAACAGGCATGGATGGACTGCAGAGCAAAGTGCAGTGTTGTGTGATCACAGCCTCCTGCAAAGCGAGCTCAGAGAGGTGGAGGTGAGTGCAGCAGCAGATGGACATGCTGGAGGAGTCCCCTCCTAATCCCTTCTCCAGGGCCAACACAAGCATGTGCAGCCAGAGTTTAAAAAGGCAGGCAGAAAGAGCACTGGAGAAAGAGAATATTTAAGCAGGAAACGGAGAAAGATGGAACTGAAAAGTTAACAGGTTGTAGAAGTCCTGGCAGTGAATGAGGAAATGAAGCTGCACTGGCTGAGAAGCAGTACAACAAGTGGAGATCACAGAGGAAGAGATTATCTAAACTCAGCCACTGCTGCTTCTTGAAACTGAATCCTAAGAAAAAATATTGTTTGTGCTGCATCAGGCAGATCTGAGGCAGCTTAACAAAGTTAGCAGTTGTAGGGCTGTGTCCAGCCCCAGTCAGAAACACATCAAGCTGGGACAGATATAAATAGATATTATAGACTATCTTTACTCAACACATCTCAAATGAGAAGTAGAAAACAAGAAAGGAAAAGAAAGCTCTTCATAGGCTCCATAAAACATCTTGC
Organism: Irena cyanogastra; assembly: GCA_013397155.1. Taxonomy (NCBI): domain Eukaryota; kingdom Metazoa; phylum Chordata; class Aves; order Passeriformes; family Irenidae; genus Irena; species Irena cyanogastra. The sequence continues at coordinate 398,511 of VWZV01011366.1, read as the reverse complement.
ATTGTATTTTCAATCTTAATCAGCATTGAGTAGGAAAGAGCAGAAAGTGCTCTTGGATATCCAGTGCTGAAAAATACCTCATTGTTCAAAAATCCTAACTTGTGTGCTCCAATTCTGTTACTCGTTTGCCTTCAGAAATATGGATTTAATATTCATGATGGATTTAAATTTCACTAAAATAAAATACCTAATGCATTACCAATAGAGAATTTTGTTTAATGAAACAAAACTGAAATCTATACACAAATCACGTTTCCAAAAGACTTCTGTGCTCTTTAATGATTTTACTTCCAGGTATTTATGGCTTTCATTAAAACAGCATTTGCATACTGCTTCATATGAATTGGTCATACTGATGCTGAGACACTTAAGTAACAGTGAAAGTAAACACGTAAAGCTTTTGCATGTTTTTCTCCAATTTTATCTGTGTTTGTGTCATCCCACAGTGGCAGCACATTATTAACAACAGAACAAAGTAAAACACATGGATCTTTTTGTGTGTTTAGCAGGTAAAAGTGAGGCTGCACATCTTTTCAGCCACATCTGGAGGATAACAAATTAACTTTTTGACTTTACAAGGGGAAAGAAGTTATCAGTCACAGCCAGCTGACAGGGAAGGTCTATTAGCACAGAGATGCTACAGGTTTGGACATGAATGTCAGGACTTTCCCTCGTTACTGAGATGCATTAGAGAGCTGTGTGCTGAGGCCAGGTTCCACAGCTTTAATTAATATATTCTGTGCACTCTGACCAACCAGATAATCTAAGAAGTCTCAATAAAAACCATCTAGGGAGGGAGGATATGTCATCACCATATCATTTGTTACAGTCAGGAGATTTTCCTCTTGTTTTTACTGCACTGAGTTACACCGTGCTCCTATTTTACTTTCACTGGAGGGCTCGTGTATCTGAGGCTGTGCAAAGGGCATGATGGCAGAACTGCCAGAGCCAGTGCTTGTTTAAAGGAGGCATTGAGCCATCTGCTCACCTTGAAGGGGGTCAAATGGAAACAGGAAAAAAACTAAGGAGGGGAACATGCAGTATTCCCTTACACTTGGCTCTCTGCTCAGGAGGAGCAGAGGATGCCTTCACAGGAGCAAGATGGCATATCTGAGAGAGGCAGGCAGTGCTGGAAGAAAGAAGGACCAACTGATACACTGCTAAACTGCCCAAAATGTCTTCTTCTGGACACTGTATATCCACCAGGGTTGAAAAAAATTGGGCAAACTAAGAGCAGAATTTAGGCCAGTTCAAGATACAAAGGTTCACCTTTCACAAAGGAACCAGGAGAGAACATTTGCCCAGGAGGTATTTTGGGATCATTCCCAAAACACAGAAAGCTCTTGCACCCAAACTAACCAACCCTGAGGTTCTTCTGCTGACTGCAGGTATTTGTATGCCACACCCTGGAGCCTGGGGGCACTCACTGAGAGGGACTGTGATCAGGAAAGATTCCTGGGAAGGAAATCCTGGTGGGAGAACAGTGAAGGAAACGGCAGGCAGAAGTGCTGGAGGGAAGACAAGGGGCCACACAAGCCAGTGAAGGCCCAGTCAGCAATGAGGGGGGACAAGGGAGGGAAGGTGGGACCCCTGACACAGCCACACTCCTGCTGCTCCTGGCTGCTGGAGCAATCCCACAGGGAGACAGGTTCACTGTGAGACAGAGAGGTCCTGCAGCTGTGTCCTCGCCCCTGGCTGAACACAAATAAATAAATAAATGCAAAGGTGACACTGCTTCCTTGGCTGCACAGGCTGGAGGAGGCAGTGATCCCCCTCCCCATGAGCATCAGGAGGCGCTCCCCGAGCAGTGTCCTGACCAGGGAGGCAGACAGGGTAATTTAAACAAACAAGGCCTCAGTGATGGAAATTTCAAGCTCAAAGCTACCATATGGAGGGAAATCATCTGACCACAATTTACCTGTTAGACTTCAAAGGTGTCTAGGTCTCCTTTAAATAAAAGCAGTCTTTTCTTTAATGAAGTTAAGTACTGTATTTCAGCACCATGTGTTGTGAAAAGGAAGCAATTTGGATTAATTTACTGAAATTTACCTTTCAGATGCAGTTAAGTGGAATTAAAAGTTTGTCTGAGTTGACAGAGTTCTGTTTTCCATCACTGCATTGTCTTGAAAGAAAGGATAACAGGCTAAGTGCTTAAATTCCATCCAAACTGATAAGGTTCACTCCGTACAGGCAAACTCAGTGTAGTTTATTACGTATTGTCTCCCTTCATCCATCACTGGTATACATTTTTTCCCCCTAAAACAACTGCTTCTTCCAAAATAAATTGATATTTGTGATGTTATTGCATTCATCTGGGGTTGAATAGTCTGCACTGGGCTATCAGAGAGCTGCCATCTCTACTTACAGGGAGAATTCATTTCATTTCCCATTAATGGCAGCTTTTGCAGGGCTGAGCTTACATCTGGGACAAGAATTTCTTTTCTTCTCTTCTGAGAACAATTGTTTGCTCTTAATTTCTTTCCTGTTGAAGCGTGGGCGTCCTCACCCTCTTTCCAAACACCACCTTCACCCAGATCTCTTCCTTGGCAGTGGGAATTAACTTGCCCATTACATCCTTTCTACTTTTTTTCTTCCCACCACTGTACTTCTCTCTTTCACATCCCCTAGCTGCCATTGCTCCTCCCAGTTAATAACTCCCCTCCCTCCTTGCCTTAGGTCCCAGGATAACTCCCCCCAGCAGCTGGGAGAAGTTCTCTGTTCTCCTGGGCTGCTTTTGTTGGTAGCCTTGAACCATTTGCCTGCTACAACAAAGGTGCAATCCTGACCTGTCCTTCACCGACCACTCTGAAACCCCACAGGCATTTCTCTATTCTTTCAATTAACTGAGCACCTTGTCATGAAAAGCCAGTGAATGATCTGTAATTAATTATTTATATTACATGGGGAAGCCGAGCTAACACAGTGTCAGCAGGAACAATGATACTCTGTATGCCAAACGGCAGCCTTGCAGCCCGAGGGTTTTGCCTCCCCTCCCTGCTGCCCCAGCTGGACTTTGGCTATGGGAGATAGCCAGGATTTGAGTCTTGTCTAAGTTCAAATTACTCCCAAGGACAAACTTCAGATCTGCATGTTTCTGCAAAATCAAGTAGTTGAAGGAAAAAAATCTTGCTACTTGAAATCTCCATTTAATTTTGATTCTTGACAAGCCATTTCAAACAGAAACTGCAGTCAGGCAGGACTTTTTCAGATTGTTTAGATTTTGGGGGAAGGAGGCAGAAGGGAGAGGAAACCACACATTTCATCAGCATTTTTTATTTTTTAATAGCCTTCAGTGCAGCCGATTACCCAGGAGATCAGCAAATCTTAGCTCTGTCCAAGACAGGGAGGAGACAGAGCAGAAACTTTCTCATCCTCCACAGCAGCACTAACCCTCCAACACACAAATCTAAACACTGTCCACCCAGGGGTGCCAACTCAAATGCCTCAGCTGTTAAGACAGAACAAAAAGAAAAGGACAATCTCCAAGGTATAAATACTAATAATGATGTGTGGCATTAAATGATGACTCATTTTTCATGAGGCCATTTCAGATTGTAGCCATAACCTTGGATCAGACCCGAATGACTGTGAGAGCTGAAGTCTTAGTGGAACCATTAATTATGGATTTCCTGGCTTTTATAGGTTGGAGTAAGACCTTTGATGTTCCTTTAAGATTGTTCTCCTGTGTTCATTTCCTTTGTTTCTGTGTTGGTAGCTTAAGAAAACACCCTAAGATTTCCATGGTAGTGTATGAGATCGCCTAGAAATGCGTAGTCCATAAAAGCCCTGCAATTCATGGCTCATAAAGTCCTCTAATCCATGGTCAATAAAGCTTTGGAAAAGAGCTGTATGAACCACAGTCATTTCACAGTTCAATGAGGTTCATACAGGAATCAATAACCTGGTTTAAATTTGCCTGGATTTGTCCTCCACCTGCATATTTCTCTTTGACTTTTCAGGTTGAAAGGCAGCTCCAACAGCTGAATTCTGGGGACCTCGCATGGAAACAATGAGCTTTATGCAGCTTTCCCCCAAAAGCTCTAACAAAGACCTAAATCCCTCTACTTTGTCTCAAAGGTGAACAACTCAAGTTTCAGGTGACAACTGGTGAGTTAGGGAACTGGAAGAACAACCACTTGGAAAAGGGGGCCATAGCTCAAGTTAATACTAAATGCAGAGACCTCAGTCCATACAGAACATGGGGGACTCCAATTGAAGTGTATGCAAATACACAATGGGTTTTGGGGACAGGCCAGAGCAAGAACTCCTTTGTATAATTACCTCCAATTACACTTCAAAATGAGTGCTAACTCTCACTGCTGAAACATTATTGAGGCAATGCAAAGAAGTCCATGTTTCTCTCCTGCACAGGTAACACTCTATTGCCTGTATGATCAGCCACCCTGCTTGTTTCCTCCCAAAAATGATCAGCATACAAGGTCTGGTCACAGACACACATTTCTGCTCTTTCCTTGCCAATCAGAAGGGAACCAGTTGGAGAGAGTTCACTGTTTATTGCTTTGTGCAGGGTCCAGCTCGCAATTAATGCTGATGAAACCCAACTGCCAAAAGCACAATATGTAGCAGCTGGTTTATGAAAGTTGAGACCCCATCCAATTTATGGGGAAACCAGAGCTGGTTGTGAGTCTCTGATTTAGTGAACTTGTATTTTTTGTGTTTTCTATTTTTTGTTTTGCTTCGTTTCCAGGAAAACACCAGAAGTTACTCCAGAACTGTAGAAACACTAAAACCATCTGAAAGCACTAAGGCAGGCTTCCCTTCTTCCAGCCTTTCCTCATTTCTAGGCCTGTGATCTCCCACTAATATCTCCCTGGGATCTTTCAGCAAGGCAGACAACACACAGGGTCTGGTTCATCACCAGTGTGGTGGGAGCGGAAGCTCGTGTTTCCTCACCTCAATCTCAAAATCCTAATGAAATGGAAATAGAGGGATAAAAGGCTTTGATTCAGGTGAAATCTCACAGGAGCACAGAGCAAATAATTTAACTATAACCTTCAGAACTACCTCTTAAATACTTTTTCTAGGAACATTTAATAAAACCAGTAAAAGGTGCAAAAATCCATAAGCACCACTTTAAGCTCCCAACTGCACATTTCCACTGCCAATATCCAATAACCTTTCTAGGTAGATAGGACAAGAGTAGGAGGATTATGCCCAAGTGCCAAGCTCCCACCAGACCTATTTAAACAGCTCACTTGTACAACACATGAGGAACTGGACCACAGACCCTTGTGAAATGCTGGGACATCATGGGACACAAGAAGTCAGCAGCCCCCAGGCAGAAGGACAGAAAAGTCCCTTGTATTTGAGGCAATCAGCTCTGGTGAACTAAATGCCACCTAGTTCATGCTTAAACATCCTCTGTAGAGGGGATCCAACCACTGAACACACTTTGAAAAGAAAATACATGAATCCTTCTTAAAAGGCTGGCACTGACCTCAGAAACAGCCTTATTATATTAAGATTAATATGCACCACCTTAATAGCAACCCTTACATCATTCACCCTGAGAAAACAATAAACTACAAAAAATGAGGTAACTGCTCCATTAAAAAGAATGAATAAAAATAATAGTAATAATAATAAAAGTCTGAAGAAACTAATATGTGAAGCTTTTTTTCTTAGCAAAGGGAGAAACCTCTGAGAGACTTGCAAGGAATTTAGGTGCTATGAAAATGGGAATACGTAATGCTCAAAGACAATCATTATATGTGTATGTGAGCAGCCAGTTCCCAACAAATTACTTAGTTCCTTTTACTTGTTAGAAGATCAATAAACATTGTGGCTGTTTATCTGCCCATGACTTGGCCTGGATAAAGGCACTAAGAGCTTTAGAGGTGGGAGAATAAATTGCCCAGGAATCCTAAAAGCACACATTGAGAAGCTCTGGTCAAACATGAAGGCTCTTATTCAAACACTGAATGGGAGTTTTTAAACCTCAGACCAAGATTGGAATAGCCATGGAAAAGTGCCTACCTCCATTCTCTTCACATAGAGGATTTAGTTAAGTACTTCATTTTGCTTCAGTTTGCAATTTTCAGTGCAGTCTGAGAAGTTAAAACATTTCAGCCCCACAACACAGTTAAGAAGTTTGAAAGTCAGATTTGTCTGAATCTTAAAAACTCTCAGGAATATTCTGTATGGTTGGAAAACGGGCAAGCCTTTGTGATGAAAACTGCCAGTACAGATAGGAAAAGAATTATCGGAAGAAAAAGAACAAGCACAGAATATTTTTTATTGTTGTTCTTTTCCTGTTTTTTCACTCTGACAAGTCTTTGTTTCTGTGTATTTTAAATATTTTAAGCACTAACTCTTTTTTTCCTCTTTACTTTTAGATCAAACATGCCTACGAGCACGCCTATTTTCCTCCTGGCTCTTCATTAGTCTACAAAAACATCATCTCACTCCCTGTGTCTCCCAGTTAGCCTTTGCCCAACCCTCCCTATGGTCTAATCAGCAAGAGCTGGGATCTGCAAAGAGCATGGAGTGAGGAGGCAGCAGGAAGAGGACAGGGACCACACCAGTCATGACTCACCTGTCTTCTATCCGAACCCAGAGGTCGTTGAACTGCCGCTGGCGATGGTGTTTGTGCTGCTTCTTGTGCCATTTCTTCTGCCTGCCAAACTCCTCCAGCTGGCTGATGCTGTCAGGCAACAAGAGGTGAGGAGACAGGCTGTCTTCTTCGTCCATCTGCTGTGGCTTCAGGGAAGGAGACGCCAGTGGGACCTGCTCAGAAAGCTGGACAGGGGGCAGGGCTGTCACTGGGAGTCCCTCCAAGGCTGGGCTTGTCTTTGTCGTCCTTGAACTGCAAAACACAAGAGTTAAATATGATTAAAGAAGGAAGGGTGCCAAAACAAAGGTGAAAGCAGAAGACTGCACTGCTTGGTGGGTGCCCCTGACTGCTGAGAAGGTGCACAAGGCTTTTGCTCTGGGGCAGCAAGTAAAGACAGCACTGGCATTTCCTAGGAAGCTTTCAAGTAAACACTTCACTGAAAAATGGGGAAAAGGCAACAGATACTCTGTTGCTGTTTTCTGCATTTTAATGACTTCTTAGAGGCCTCAGAGTCTGTGGTAGGGGTCAACGTTGCCTCCCCTGCTGGGCTGAAGGTCAAATGACAAAACTCTCTCCAAGCGGGCAAATGACCCTCTTTCAGGAAACAGATACCTGAAGAGAAGCTGATCTTAAATTAATGAGATAACAAGTTATCCCTTTTTTTTTTTCCCTCTCAACTTTGGACGTCATCTCTAGAAAACAAGCCATTGTTTTAACTGCAACAAGAATTATGTCTCCTCATCCAATCAGGACTGGGGACAAGGAAGTCCAGGCTGATGATAGAAGCATGGAAGCATGGAAGCTTGGCAGCTGGGATGGGATATGTGAGACCTGAACTCCAGCAGGTAATGAAAAAAAAGGGGTAAATGACCTCCAAAGCCACCTTGAAACAATTCTGCCAGAGCTCTTCAATCCTGTCTGAAGTATTATCACCTCTTGTACATGACTGGAATGATGCAGAAAAAGACCTTTTATTTTCATCTTCTAGAGTTTCACTGATTTCACAAGAAAGTCAATATAAACTCTCTCCTTAGGTATGCAGCCATGTGAACTTATTGTGAGCTAAGATAGCTGAAACAAAAATCTAATAAAGCAGGACTGACATAAAGTTATTTTTCCTCCCTAACTTCAGTAGAAGTTCATATTGAGTCTTAATTGCAAGAAATTTTCCTGTCCCTGGGATGGGCCAATGAGTTGTACATATAGAAAATGGGAGAGAATTAATAGGCAATATGAAGCTGTGGTCTGCAAAACTATTTCTATTACATGGATGCTATGACTTTTATGACAGAAACAATTAAAGCCACGTGAAAAATTTTGCCTCCTGAGTGAAACCAGTAAGACATTTTAATGAAAAAGTAATAAAAAATCCTAAACTTCATTGGTGACAATGTACAAAATGTGCCGCAAGTGAAACCACATGTTTCATTTATGGAACATTTTGTTCTCTTCCAAAAAAGTCACATCTACTACTAATGAAAGCTTTTTTCTTTCTGACTTTCTTCAAGTCTGTTACAATACCAGTCTTGATGGTCACCTCTATTTCCACTGCATTGTGTTTCATCTCAAAGTCCTTCCAATACCTACTGATAATTAATTATTGTTACTACAAGACTCACTGGCAAATACTACAGTAACTTTGTCATGTGTAGCCAACATTCATGAAGTTCTTCAGAGATCATACAACAGAGAAAAAAAAGAAAGTTTTCTAAAACTAATTCTAAAATTCTTCATGATTGTTTTATTAATAAAACACACAAGAAAATCCCTTTTTTTTCTTCTTTTCCCAATCATTCAGACTCCCAGTGAGTCCTTTCCAAACTCTGAATTCATACTCACGCGATGCTCTATTTTTTATCACAGATAGATCTGCCGGTTCTGAATTTTTTTTCCCCATTAAGACTTTCATGTTTCATATTGAGGGTGAATGTTCCCCAGTGCAGCAATTTCCTTTGAGAGTTCTTGGTGCTCTCCAAAGCCTTTAAGAATTCCTCAGCTATGGTGCAGGCTCATGGCTAAAGCAAAGCCATCTCCAGACTCACGTAAATGAAGAGGCACTCACAGGTTTGCACTGGGGGCGTCTCACAGGCCACAGAGGAGAGTTCTTAATTTTTATCCAACCACGATGGTGGATCAGCGAAGTATCAACATCCAAATGCAGCCAGTTAGCAGCTTGGAGGATAACACAGTGTGCACTTGGACAAGAGAGTTTAGGCAGGTAGGAAGGGGCTGGACCAAGCACCTACAGACACCATGTGGGTCCTGAGATGGCAGCAGAGACCAAAGGGTGGCAGGAAGCCACTGGAACTGAGCTGCAGCCAAGATTTCTGTTTCCACTGACTTCCTTCTCCATGCCTCATGCTCTGATCAGTCAGTAACTCCCTGAGATGCTGCAGGCAGGAGCAGCTCCCATGTGCCAGCTCGAGGCTGGGGCTGCTCTTTGATTCCTTGAGTGGTCTTAGGGATATCTGAACACGTACTTTCCACCTCTTAACACCTACTATTTTCTTACACGTGTTTACCTTGCTCTGAGCTCCCCGTAAACTGGAACCAGTAGAGAGGTGTTTTTATGGGTTGAGATTTTACAAACCACTTAAGACGACTGGCAGCTCCCTTCTTATTAAAATTAATGACTTTGGGCATCAAAATCCCAGTGGTGGCTTTGAAAGTTTCTGGCTTAATTGTTTCCACTACCATCACATGAGCCACAGGTTGTAAACTTGATATTTCAGAACATTCTTTGGGAAGAGAATAAATAAACACTGGAGAAATGTTAAAATGCTGTAACCTAAAGAGGGTTATAAACTAACCACCAGCATGTTAGAGTCGAGTCAGGGGGAATAAATCCACTGTGGCAACTGCATATTACATTTGGTTGATATTCATTCCATTATGCCTGCACTAATATTTTTTTAATTATTAGTAACTGCTAATAATTGCACCAAGACCTAAGAGGGACTTTTGAAAGCTGTATGTTGATGCATGTTTGCTCTGCTAAAGAAAAGAAAGATAGTTTTAAACTGATGTAATAAATCAGTTACAATAATTTTACTGTATTGTATAAAAAAAAATTACAATAAAAATAAACAACAAATACAATTAATTAATTATGAACCTGGTTCTTTTCAAATAGGACTGTCATCCTACAGACATTCTATCAGATGGAAAATCAAAACAGAATATGGATATTTCATCCAAATATATTGCAAGAATATTTAAAGACGTTAATTTAATGTAAGAAAGATTTCCTATAAGATGATAATTTCCCATCTATTTCAATAAAAGATTTATTAATACAAACTGCTTGAATTTATTTATATTCTGGATTTTTCCTCTAAAAAATAAAGGCAACAACCTGCCATCTGCAATTGGATACCTGGACAATCGATCTCTGAATTACGTGAAGCTTTACTGTAAAATTCAACTGTTCATTTCATGGACTATTTCGTGCCTTTCCCCTGCTCTCAGTCTCTGTGCACTCTGTTAGCACAGCTGCACTGTATGAAACCATGGGGATATAATAGACTTTTTTTTCCATTCCTTCACTACTGCTGAGACAGCTTTTCAAGATACATAGTTATTTTTAAAGTCAGGGAAAAAGCGAGGCTAGTTTTCAGTTTGTGAGGCCACAGTGCCTTTTCTGAAGAAAGAGTGAGAAAGTACCACCCAAATATCTTGGTCCTCACAAAGATCTCAGAGATTTTTCATGAATAACTTGATGCAATTCCAGGCTTAGAGGTTCCACCCATTTTTAAATGTATCATTCCCACACAGGGTGGTCTTGGAAAAACGAAAATTATTTCAGGCCCTTAGGTGGGTTTTTCTCATCTCTGACCTTAATTTCCTTCCCTGGGATGTGCAGTCCTGCAAAACAAGTTCTCTAAAACAATCAAGTCCAAATAAGAAAACTTTGGAGTCTCAACAAATATCCTTTGTGGCTTGGTCCTAAGGTACAGAAAACAGTGAAAACAGGGAAACATTTATTCTTGCTAGTTCTTGAAAACGCTTAATCCACAGACAAAGACCTCTGTGGTTTTCTTTCACTTCTGGTGAAATTTGCCATCCTTTTCTAATTCTTTCCAAGAATTAAAAGAACAAAACAAATCATGTTAGTTGTTTGGACTGAGCTGGATGCTCCATTAGGCTGTCTCAGCACTTCTCCCTCTGCCTTGTGGTCTGCAGTGTCACTCTGTGCTGGCACTGACCATTGAAAATTGACTCATCACTGGGATTTGTTAAGGCTATTGAGTGGATCTGGTCAGAAAAATGACATTAACACCATGATGTCCTGCAATATATTATTTTCATAATTCCCAGGCTTAAAACTGCACAGCTCAGGCAGGGCAGAGCCCAGTAACGCCTCTGCCCCTGACCTGCCAGAATAACACCAGCAATGTTTGGACTGGGTCCCATCAAGCCTCCCCATGGGCTTCCACAGGGCCAGGGAGGGACTTGCCCTTGCTGTATGCCTTTGCTGATAGTACACATCTTCCAGAGAACAAAGTCATCAATCTGATTTTTTTTCAGCAATCTTGCGGTAACATCTATGTTCCCTCAGATATGTGCAGAATCTTCCGAAATCCCAGTCTGCCAATTTGTTATTTGCATCCTGACTTTGCAGCATGAGCAATGGGAAAGTTTTGCTCAGAAGGCTGCCATGCTTTGCATGGGCTTCCAAGCACAGCAACATCACTGAGGTTTTCTTGCTTCAGTTCTCAGAACTGTCAGACAAGGGGAGATTTTGTTTCACCAAGAGAGAAGCTGCGGTGATAGCAAGGAATGTGTGATGTGGCAGCTTCATCCTCATGCCACTGTTCCTGGGATGCAGCCGGCTGAGGGCCAGACAGCGAGTTAAAAGCATTTTATTGTGGATGGATCTCATAAATTCCAGTTGGGGTGTCTTTGTGAAGGCAGGAATTCGTCAGCCCCTCTCATGCACCCTCGCTCCCCTCGCTGCAGACATCTGCTCCTGGCTTTGCTTTCCCTACACATCTCTGAGAGAGTCATGCACACCCACAAGATGGGCACCACAATGTCCTGTCCCACAAGGGGTTTTACTCTTTTTCCCCTCTTCCACACTAGGATGAAGCTCAGACTTTCAAAGCTCTTGGGAGAGAAGCAAACAAAAGAACAGAAAAGCAGGCAGAAATCCCAAGCCACTCCAGCACAGCTCATAGTGGCTCTTTGCAGTGATGGGAAGGGTGGGTTGAGAGCACAAACTCACATAACCAGGTGACACCATGGACATAATGTCCTTCAAGATGAAAAGCATAAATATATTTTACTGCAAAAGAGAGTAAGTGCAAAGCACAAATCAGAGAGTTAGATTCTCCCCATACTTAAACTTTATCTGAGCTGCTTCAGGCTAAGTGCTGTAAATTACTTGGGATGAATTGGGCTCAAGAGACAGCAGAAGAGAAATCCCTGATTACTCCTGTGAAATCCCTGATTATTCACTCACCTGATCAGCTTAATTATAATGAGGTTATTTTATTTAGGATGTAGTTGCCTTAGGCCTGAACACTAAAGTTAAAACTTCTTAACAGAATTTGGAAACAGAGTTGTTTTTTCATTTTTGCACCATAGTCAACTACATCTCATGAGCACTTAAATTAAGTTAGAGTAGTTAAATTAGATTACAGTCCACCCCAAACTTGGATGTCTGTGCTCTGAATCCACATCAGACTATTTTTCTGGGAAGAATCACTGTTGCTCAAGAGCTGTAACCTTAGTTTGAAAGTGAATTTAGCCCTCAGTATACACACATATATGTACAACTCTGCATAAATGAAATGAGAAGTTTGTGATGTGAAGATATTCACATGGACCGTAATGTTTTCCTTCCCACTTCGAGAAACTATAAAGTAAGAAGAACAAGTAAAACTTTTGTTATCTATTCTGTTTCATTAGAAGTGGAGCTGGTCTAAGGCACAGGAGAAGAAATGCAAGCTTTCTGCACTTGAGAGGATAAATTTGTTGAAAAAAAAGAGGGCAGCTGTAATATTTGTAACGTGTCATTTCCACATTTTCATGTGAATTCTTTCAGAAAACTTAAAATGTTTCATTTCAGCATTTTCTGAACAAAGCTTCTAACTTTTTTAGTCTTCTGTTTTCAAAGGCTTACAGGCTACAAAGTGCCCTTTTTTGTTCAGAGATTGATCTCAATTAAAAAGAAAAATCCAACTAATATATAAAAATGACAAAACCCAACAAAACCCAATTCCTGCCTTCAAAAGTATCCTCAAAACATTCAATTTCAAATTGCTCTGAACTTATTTTCCCTTTTCCATTTTTTGGTTCAGTTCTTGAACTGAATAATCCTTTGTTTATGCATCTTTCATGGAAAGTCTGAGAGCTGCACACTCCAGCCCCAGAGGATGGGCTGTGCCCTCAGAGGAAAGATGGGCTGGCCCTCCAGTCTTGTTTCCATTTTCCACATAAATAGCAAATAAGAACCTTCTCTGCTCATGGTACACAAGCCCCACCTCAGGCTCTATTCCTTAAATCTCCACAATCTTATTTCCACCAAACCAATTTAGTGCTAAGCTATTTCTGCCTGGGTAGTTCAGCTTAAGCAAAATATTCACAATATAGATACCTTGGGTGCCTCGTTGTCTTATGGAAGTGATACTAAAAGCTCTTTGGATAGAATCCCCATCCCATAAGTCCTTTTTCCTGCTCAGGCATCCTGGTTCAACATGGGAGCACAGAGATATGCAGCTGTCCTGGGACACCTGGAAGTCTCCTTCACAGAGGAGAGAGAGGCCTACACATTCAAATTACAACTCTGTATGTCCATGCAGCACCCAAAGGCTTGCTACGTGAAGTTAACTAAAATGTTTTATTGTCTTATAACAAAGTTTTGACTGCTGAGTTTGAAATGAATTTCAAGAAGCTGACTGACAAAAAAAATCCCAAACTGGCTGCTTGATTTGATTCCACGGTAGAATTACAGCTAATATACAACTGTTTGTATCTTGCTCATTTATAATCCAAATTGAGTTCTGCTCCCAGATTGTCTCCACTGGGAATTAGTTTCCCTTCTTTGCTGGATCCTCCAGAGAGAACATATATCTGCAGAAGTCCATATTCTCTATCATATCTTAAAAATAAAAACTCTCTACAGAGACACAGCTGAGCAAGGCACCAGAATCTTAGCTTGAGGGACTACAACATTTTCACTGACTTCAGACTGGAACTAAGGGCAGATTATTCACTGTTTGCCTGGTGCTGTTTCCTGCACTTCCCTCTGATGCTCTGGAAGCTGAGTCCTGGCCGAAGTGAGGTACTGGGTGGATCACAGATCTGTGCAAGCACAGCAACTTGTGTTCCTGAAGTACCTTGTTCAGTCAAGGCTCTTGCAATTGCAGAACACAGATAATGTGGGCTCATAAGTAGCTCCTATCACCAGAAGGAGAGAGACACAGACCACTTAAATCCAGCAGCAGGCATAACTGTGGAACCAAAGAGCCATAAGAAGACCATGTCTGCAAGAGACTTCACATTTCTGTGACACTAAATCCACTTTTGTTCTCTGTAGCCAACGCTGCAAATCATCTGATCTGCTCAGACATTGATGGCTGCTGAGCTAAAAAAAGGAACACAAAGACACTGACTTTCCCCAAAATATTGTTAGAGCCCAGTGGTCTTGCCCATATCACAGTGCCTGAGTGTTTCCAAGAAAAGAACAGGACAGTTGTCAGAATCCTTATTCAGGCAACACTTCAGCCTGTCAGTGGGCATTTTCACTGCACAGTAATGGACAGAGCCCTCAAAATGTGATGAAGGCAGAAGAGTTCTCCCTCCAAACTCCACTTGCTTTAATGTCTAATGCTGTTCTGTCAACTCTAATGCTAATGGACTTCACATAATGTCTCTCTATGTATTAGCCTCACGTCACAGAGGGTTCCCTCTCTGTATTAAGTCATGCTGATGGAACTGCTTATATCAAATGCTCATTTCTGTCTGACAAAGCCATCCTTCACTAAAATTCTTCATTAACAAAGCATGCACATTGCTGCTGAAACCTAAAGGAAGAAAAGGTTTTATATTCTCTTTTTTGAGTTTGCTAATTGAAACTTATGAGAACAGACCTTGAATATCCAGGAGGCATCTGAGGCCATAGGATAGATTGATTTTTAATGAACTCAGGCAAATCTCAGTGTCTAGTTATAAGGAACAGGCTCCAAGTGTTCCTTCCTTAAAACAGGAAAACTTGCACTGACCCCAGAAAATATCTCTCCTTCACTGAAATGTCTATGATTATTATTCTTATTGGTGTACTTAAGAACCCCAGAATTAAATTATGCATTCATTAAAGAGCTGCATCTCAGTAAGCTGACAGGCAAAGGGTATGAGACAATAATAGACAGTACAAAGGTGACAACCCCTGCAGCCTCTCTCCCTAACTCTGTTGGAGACCTCATTGCACAGGAGCCCTAGGGGCTCACCTACCTCCACTATATGTGCATATCTGCTTGTTTGTTTGCCTTGAAATGCTTTATCTGAGTGCCAGTTGTCTAAAGGGGTATCACAGCTGAGTACTTGTAGCACTGCCTAGCTATGGAAAAACATGCAATACAACAAGTGTAACATCATCAGAACTATGCCTGGCATCTGGCACAGGTTCCAGCAGTCACGTTAGCCTCTTATCAGTACACAAAGCTGAACACTGAGAGTGACCAAACTAGGGCTTCTCATGAGGTGGTGCTGTAATACAGCTCAAACTGCAGGAAAGTCAGTGCTGTTGAAATCATACCCACGTGAGATGTTTCAATTAAAACTGCAGGACAACTCATCTGGCTCTCTCTCTCTACGATGAGACTGAGTGCTTGGGGCTGCCCCACAAGCCTGTTAATTCTGAACAGAAGGGGAGGCTACTCTGTCCCTCTGCTGCCTTCATTTTCTAGTATAAATTCATCTGGCAGTCAGTCAGAACTGAATTATCCCAAGCAGCACACAGATCAAAAAAGAGTGTATGTCCTTATTTATGTGAAAATAAGCATGATGGAGACAGGCTTTATGAGGAAAGGTTCAACCCTTTTCTATACACCACAGTCGAACAATTAGGGAATCTAGAGCACTCCCAGACCTCATCAGGTTTGTTGTTCACAGACTGATCAGGGCTTCTTGGAAAGGCAAGAGAGGTAGAAAAGGAGGCAAGTGGAACAGTGCACCCCAGTAGTGAAAGAAGAAAACAAAATCAGTCTCCAGCTACATCACCTCATTTAAACCACTGCTGGTTGTCTGTGGATTTCATTTGATGCCTTTCTCCGACATGAGTGGGAATTGCTGACCATTCAGCAATGACTGCAATCAGTATGAATGCCTGAATACATAGAAATTGCCCTAAATTCATGGCTGCGTTTGTGAAACAAACAAATTAAACCCTTGTTACCTCTGCTTTCTTTCAAGTCTGTGTCCTTTCTCCTTAAGGGAGATGTTTCTAAAATTGCCTCAGAGATTTAAAACCTCTGTGCCTGCTAAATGTCAACGGAAGCTGCAATTCCCACCTAAAACTTAATCTACATACAAATTTGATACAAGTGCAAAATCACCATTTAACATTAACAAGAAACTCCATTCCTCTAGGGAAGAAAGATGATTCCTTTGTCACAAACTCAAAGCAAGGTTTGTTTTGATAAAATGGTGGCAAAAACCGAATCTGTATCTACTGCATTCACTGACTGTAGGTCAACAAGTGCAACCACACACTGCTTCTGGGAAAAGGTCTTCAGCCTAGCAGTCACCATGGAGGAATGATGGAGGCACCCAACAAAACCAAACTGGAGTCAGAGATGGGGACACAACGAGGTCCTTCAGACCTGCACCTGCCAGGACAAGGGAAGCAGAGGGAGAGCCACCCACGGAACTGGACCAAACACCACCAGTGTTACCCCAAGGTGTTATACAGCCTTGGTTCTTAGCATTGCCGATTTCAAAAATCAGCTTTTTCTCTCCAAGTTCATGGAGGGACTTCTGGATCTTCCTTGTGATGGAATATGATGCCTTGACTCTGTGGGTGTCAGGAATAATTCCTTAAAATTACCTAAAATGCCACAAATGCAGGCAATGTTACAACCTAAACCCACTACAGCAGCAGAGATTTACTGCTCTCTTTGTAGAATCACAGAATTGTTTAGGTTGGAAAAGACCTTTAAGATCATTGACTCCAACTGCTGTCCCAGCACAGCAATGTTCACCACTAAACCATGTCCCCAAGTGCCACATGTACACACCCTTTAAATCCCTTTAGTGATGGTGACTCTACCACTTCCCTGGGTGCCCTGTTCCAATTCACGGCAACCCCTTCTGTGAAGAAATTTTTCCTAATATCCAATCTAAACCTTCCTGGCACAACTTGAGGTCCTTTCTTGTTCTCCTACTGCTTGTTATTTGGGATAAGAGACCAACTGCCACCTCAGTAAAACCCTTTCAGGTAGCTGTAGAAAGTGATAAGGTCCCCTCTGAGCCTCCTGTTCTCTGGGCTAAACAATTCCAGTGAGTTTATTTCTAGCAATATTTTCTTTCCCTTTCAGAAATCAGGAGGAGACAATACCACAAAAGTATTTGAGATCTATGTGAACCTTGTTTATCCACTGTGGATTGGGATTTACATTCCAGGGGTATAACGAACCCAGAGACGCAAAGATGTGGGCGCACAACGTTATTAAATCCTTGAAGATTATCCCAGTTTCACTCAATAATGGAACCCTTCCTTAATGACTCTGGCATGGATATGAACTATAGCCTTTACCAGAGCTCAGTGCCAACAGAAACCAGCAGCTCTGCTGAGGCTTTATCGTTTTTCTTCAGTGGAGGGGAAAAGTGTTTATCTGGGAAGCATTTCACATCACAGACAATAGGAAACTGTTCAGCTTTCCACAAATAGGCTGGTGTGCAACTTCCAAGCACTCTCCAAGGAAAACTCTGGAACACTAGCCACGTCTTTCCAGCAGGGATTTCATGTAAAGTAGGTAATGCCCCACATCCTTCATCCTGATTTATTCCTTCTTCATCCTCATTTCAAAGTGCTGTGCTCACTTCAAACACAACACGAGGCTCATCTCTGAACGTGCACTTTGATCACTGGGATTCCAGATTGGTATCGGCCCTTCAAACATAAACAGGGATGTGCTGTCCTGACACAGGAATTTCTGGGACTGCCTTTATTTTTCCAAGAGTAATTTGGAAACGTGAAGCTGGGGTCATATGACAGCAGATGCAAATCTAGCTGCCAGACAGGGCACTGGGTACTAAAGCACTTGGAGCCTTTCTATGACTTTACTGCTGAAGTGCTACAGGTTAGAAGGAAAATGTTACTATTCCTGAGCTGACTGGAAATCAATGGAGAAAGACTTCAGTGTGCTCCTTCTCACAAATGAGAGCACAAAATTGGGTCTTTTCCTCTGCAAGCTGACACCAGCAGAGAGGGGCACTATGGAATTGTGAATTGCTCTGATGTCCCATAAAGCAGTAGGAATGGGAAATATCCCAAATTTAGTCCTTCTGTCAACTCCCAGTAGGACCAAATGTTTTCTTGCTGAAGTGACAAAAGCTACGAACATGGTGGGTGTAAATTTACACTTAATTCTTGATGCTGTTGAAAAATTCTGTGCTATGGTGGGGCTACATGAGGCAGAGAGACGGGCATAGCCAGGTCCACGGTGGCCATGGGGGGTGAATCCTCCAGGTGCTTCTCCTGACCAACAAGAGCCTCTGATAGTGGCAGAAGATCCAGTTTTCACAAGCAGAACAATGCATTACGTGTAGCTGCCCACCTAAGCAAGTGGTCTGGGGAGGCCCAGACAGTTCAGCTTCTGCCAGACACTCCCTGTGCCCCAAACTTTCTAAATTTGCACCTATGAATCCCAAAACTGGATTACTGTAGTGGTGTGTTTTAGCAAGAAACTGTTTTTGTTCAGGAAGTTCTTCAACCATATCACTTGACAGCCACTGTACCTACACCCATCTAACAGCATCTGATCCATTTGTCCTCCCTCCTGTTTCTGTTCACAGGTCCATTTTTCATTCTTCCTGGAATGCAGAGCATTCGGGAGTATGGGTGGGAAACCAAAATCTTTCAACACCCACTAATAGAATTTTTTTTTATTAATTAACTTTGTGGGAAAAAAAAAAAGAGAGAGAGCTGATCTTCTGCTCTGAAATCATGAATCACTGTGGAAGAGAAAACATGTCCTCTGAGGCACCTGAGGCCACTTCAGACAGAATGAGTGACTGAGCTGCTCCCTTGGAAAGTCCTGAGTCATCAAACACAGCAGTTTAATCCCCAGGAAATGGGAAACACATTGGCATGATGTTCACTTGCATGGAGCATGAGGTCCAGAGAAGGGTGAAACTCCAAAGATTCTGGACATCAGTTTAGCTTGCGGAAGGATTTTAAAACCTAAATGCTTCTCTGAAGTATATCTGATCTGGATCTGGGTACTGTATTCCCAACACATGATTTCCTGGATGAATTAAACTCTTTACAAACTTTACAGATTGCATATGAACTTACTTTGACTTCTCATAAAAATGATTCAATGTTCATGACACAAAAATGCATTCTGGCTTCTAAGGTATTCACTGTGACAAGTGCTTCATAAATTCACCATCCTTAATTTACTGTTACAAGAACTTACTCTTTTTGGCATTCCTGCTTCTTCTACTAGCACCTAACTAGGAGGAGGGACTGATGTACATGGATCTCAGCCTGACTCTTAACCATAATCTCCTAAAGGGACAACCACACAAGTCATTTAGGAACTAAAACTGGGTTGTGGCTAGCATGAAGTCACCTGGCTTGTCTGAGATACCCTGAGCTGTTAAAGGTGAGGCTATTTAGCACCAAAATGGGCAAGAAATGACACAAAATCACCCCCTCATATGTACATTAGAGTCACTTTCTACTTGTGGGGGCAATTCATAAAGGTTTCAGTAAATTTCACAGCTTGCCACAAAAAGATTCACCCACAGGAAGTCATTTGGTCATGCCACCAGTCACATAATAGTGTTCTGGAGGGCTTCTAACCCCATTTAAACTCCAAAGAATGTCCTTATGAACAGCTGATCACTCATGAAAGATGAAACACTCAGAATCAGATGAATCACTCATGAAAGATGAAACACTTCTCAGCAAAATTCCCTGTAGCACACTGTATCTGTGATTGTTTTTTCCTAAGGGACTGTTATTGAAGGAACCTTAGGTGGAAGCGTCAGCGAGAAAAGTCATTGACTCCCTTTCTTCTTGTTCCTTTTTTTGGAACTTGTGCATTGTAAAAAACTCCCTGAAAGCTAAATTCCTACACTCATGCTGAATCAAGCAGCTCTATCGATTGTAGCACAGCCCACAGACCTCTTGCTGAAGGAAAAGAAGTCAGCTCTGGATGTGGAAAAGCTCTCTGTCCTGATGTGTGAGGTCTCTTTGCCTGACAATGCGATAGTGAAGGTAAGGGAAGTCGGCACTGCAAAGACAGAGTGACAGCAAACAGACCACAAACTTCCTCAGATAAACGACATCTTTCCAACCACACAATAGCACTTGATACCTCTGTGCCCCTTGAGCTGTTACAAAGTGCAGCTGCACTTCAGCCCAGATTGATGCTGCCCGGGGTGGAGGCCATCAATCCACAGGACAAGTGCAGGCTGATTACACAAACAAAGTCACACAACCTCACTGTTTCAATACAACACTGGGGAGGGGATGGTACAGTCTTTCCAAAGGCTTAAATGAGCCTAGTGACATATCTCACAGAATGACTAACCATCCAAAACTTGATTAGCCACCTAAAACCAGCCAGACACCCCCTGCAAGCAAGCTGGGCCAGTTGTGTAAAGACTCCCACGAGCACTGCTCTGGAAAAGTCAGTCTTTTCACTTGGACTATAGAAGGCATCTGCACGACTGTGTGAACATACTCTGAGTTTTCCACCAGTTCCCTCAGGCTCCTCACAACCAAAGATGGGAGAGGATCAGCAACCATCTCATATTAACAATGACCTCTAAAAGCTACTGGCACTGATGGAAGCCAACAACTTCAGTGCAAGTTGGATCAGCTTTATCTCTAATAACTGTAAACCAAAATTTTCATCTCATACTCATGACCTGAGGTGAAAAGATCTGCGTTAGAGTTGGCTGGAAGCAGAAAGAGGATGAAAAATCAGCTTCTCCTGTGGAAACAAGAACTCTGAAATTTGGCTAGGAAATAAGGTAAGGACTAGCTCTGAACTTTTGAAGTCTCCAAGGCTCTGTAAGTTTACTATTAGAGAGTTTATGGAGTATGAGATACAGATCTCCTAAAACGGATAGGCTGCAGGTCAGCAAAAAACCCTAGAAACCTTAGCACTGGCCTCAGGACAGCTCAGCAAGCAAGCTGCCCTGGAGCAAAAAGAAGCAAGCCCAGGTTTCCCCAGAGGCCCCCGTTCCCAAGGAAATGAATTATATGGAACATGAAACCATTTTTTCAAAAGAAACCAGAAATTTTACCAAGGATAAAATCTGATTATACAGCAAAGTGAATGTCCCACTGGGAGAGCTACTCAAGTATGAAATTCCTGAGAAGTTCTGTTCTGTTCTGTATTCTTACTCCAACACCATGAATTATATTGTTCTTTCCCAGATTTTTTTTTTGTAGCAAGTTGCTAAATTCCATTCTCTCAGAAGGTGTTCAGTGTCTAAAGGTGGCCTAAAGAACATGCAGATACACTGTCCCTAAGTAATGTGTTGCTCAGGAAGTGACAGGATAAATTTCTATGGCTGAGAATTTTTAAGTTGACTTTGGTTCTCTACCACATTTTGGAGACCTTCTTCCATGTTTTTCCCCCAGGGAGTTACTTTGGCTGGCTCAGGCTTTGTGGCTGTAAGGTAGACACAGTGACAATTAAGTTGCAAAGGAGGATGTTTTAAAGGCACACAGGAACATGGAAATGCAATGTGCATATTTTCATGGCTATGTATTTTAAGCATTGAGTAGTCATGTTCTCCAGTGTTAGATGAGGCAATAAATTTGCCAATGCATGCAGATGAACCCCATTTAATCCCCATGTACCTCTTACTGTAAATTATGCTGTCAGAGAACCCCCCTAAATAATGGATTCACTTTTCTTCTCAGGGAAGGGAGCTAGTGATGGGAGTATGATCCTCAGGCTCAGATCAAGTGAAAGATCCAAAGGTTTACAAGAGATTTAAGAAGAATTGCAGCATCCCAATGGGGAGATTATTCCACCCACATAAAAAAAAGGTGCATTTTTCCCGTGTCAGAAGAAATAGGATCCAGAATCTACCTTTCTCAGTTCTTTTTTCCTCAGTTAATTAGGTTGTTTCCAATTAAAGTGTCACAGCTCTTGCAATGTCTTTTTTTTTTTTTCCCAATTGTCTATTTTCTAAACGAACTTCTACTTATTTCACAACAACTTTAACATTCTCCCTAACACATCCCAAAAATTAACAGCTATGCAGAGTGGAGCAACCCTGACTAGCAGGCACCAGAAAGCTGAAGCTGTGTAGGCATCCCAAGGAACTTGGCAAGTACTGGGAGATTCCTGAGAGTTCTGAGGGCATCTGTAATTTTCTGGGATCTCTCAAACTGGGTTTACCAAACTGGGGACTGTGGGGAATGTTATGTCAAACATGCTTCCCAATTCTGTCCATCACCTTGAGAGGGTTAGGGGTCCTGATGGAGTGAAATGGCTGCATCACTGTGTGGATATAGCGTGCTTTCATCCCATGGGGAAGGAGAGAGCATTCCCTGGGGAGCAGAGACTGCCCCCCTGAGACAACGATGAGCAGCAGAGCCAGGGTCACACCTGGATGCTATAGAAGGGAGGGAGGAAGTTCTTTACTTCAGACAGAAGGACATGAGTAAATTACAACAGCAAAGACACATTGCTTCAACTGGGACAGGAAGTACAAACACAAGGAGCAAGGGTAATTAATTTCTGCAGCAGAGCTCTGAGAGTTTACAATAAACTCTCAAACTCTCAGATAAGCAGACACAAAAACTTGTGCTGAATTCTTCATGTCGTCCTGAATTCCTTGATTCTGAAAGAAGGCAGCACTGATCCCATCCTTGGAGAGAGCAGCCTGATAAAAATGAGCACTGCTGCATGTTCTTCTGGCCAAGAGGATGGTGTGCAGCACATCAGGGCTTGGCACGTGGCAGAAGGTCAGAGCTGACTCTGAGAACCCAGCAACAACAGAGTCATCATGGACACAGGTGCTTCCTTGATTGATCTTGCAGTTTGGCTGTTTCCAGTTAAATGTGAAGCAGCTGTGGCCCTTTATCTGCTCAAGCCACTGGAATCCATCTAAGGGGAGACTTTCTCCCATCTCCTTCTCTCTCCCAGCCCCAAGCACGCAGCTCTGTTTTCTGAAGACAGAGAAGAGCGGGGACAGCCAGTTGGAGAACTCCACAAAAAAACCCCAAACTTGCCTTTCTTATCTCAGGGCAAAGCAATGAGATATTGATTCAGCCACTAATTTTCCAATGTATCTGGGGACAAGGATGACAGCCAGCAAAATAAGAAGCAAATATGAATGCTGCTGAGGGCTGTCACGCAAAGAGATTCAGGACACTTCCCTCAGGCAACAAAATGAACAAATTAAGCCAATGTGAGAATAAGTTCTCAAGTGTTTATGGCATTGTTCTGCATGATGAATAGAACAGGGTTTCTTTCACAGAAAGAGACTGAGCTTTAAAGAAGGTGTTTTCAATAGTCAGCTGGTGGAATTCTGGAAGAGGCACAGGAAGGTCAACACTGGGCCATCAGGCAGATCAACAGCAGGAGCCAGGAGATTTCAGAAATCCAGTCAGTAAGAGTTCCCAAATAGCTCCACACCAGCTATATTTACTTTATATAAACTTTTCTTTGCCAGTTCACTGATTCTGGAGCCATCAGACCCCTCTATGTCTTGGCTATCTCTTCCAGCCAGACAAGATCTCACTTTATTTTTCCCCAATACCTTAGGAAAGGGAGGAGTTGGCTCAAATCTGTGCTTGTCACTAGACAACAGAAATGTGAGACTCTAGGTATTCAGTTTGGTTGGCTTAAAGAGCAGTCATTTCTCAACCCATGCTTAGCATGGTTTTGGACAGAGGAAGCCAACAATCTTCTGGCTTTACCCAGTCAGTATGCAACTGAAAGCATAAACAGATTTGGTCTTTGTCCTGTTTCACACTTCTCAAGGCTTTTATTTTTCTGACACATAGGAATAGTGCTAGTTATTTTCTACAAAAGAGATCCTCTTGTCCTTTCTAAAACCAAAATGGATGGCAGAGTTTAAACATCATACCAGACTATACTCCACCTCTTTATGGTAATGCTGCTGAATTTTTGTTGAACAATAAAGACCAGACTACTAATCATGTCAATAATAGTAATAATCATACTGTTCTGGGAACAGAGAGATTAAAGAAAATGACCATTTCCTTTCTTGGCAAGGCAGCACTGGTAGTAAGTAGGACAACATACCATACGTGTTTTGCTAAAGTTACTTTCTTATAATGGGGCTTCTCATTTAACCTGAGAAAAATCGTCCTGCAAACCACTGTCAAGGAATCATTGATACTCATCCAAAACCACCCTCAAATTCAATCTGATATACTTTCAAACATTCCTGTGTGCCAGCTCGAAGTGTTCCTCTTCATTCTTCTGCATACAGTCTGTCCACAACACTTTTTTTAAATTCTCTTTGCTAAAACATAAGCATGCAGCTGCTTCAGTTTTTTTTTCCAACCCTTGCATTTTTTCCATGTGCTGTCCACCCCCCCAAACTCCACATTAGAATGCAGCTGATCTTCCCTGAACACTGTCCAATTTTTCAACTGTCAATGCCAGAATGCAGTGCAATGGGCTTGACTGCCTTATACAAGTTATTGGGAAGTAAAGCAGAAATGTCTCTTTTGGGCTTGATCACAAAGAAATACCACTTCACGTATGGCTCCACAAGAATCAAGATGAAAACACCTGCACCTCTGCAACCTCTGTAACCCACAAAACAATTTCTGCTTTGCAAGCAGCTCAAAATTTGTTGAGCTTCTATTTGTTTACTCTGTAATGTATATATTTTGTTACTACAGTCACTGTAGCAAAATGGTTCCTCTTCTGGGCCTTTCAATTGTTTTTATTTCATCTTTTAAAAAGGAAAGAGAAGAGTAAAAAAACGGAAGGCTGAACAAAAATGCAAGGTTCCTTAAGACACTCAATTACAGCAACATGATGTTATAACATAAACATAAACAATACAACAACTATTAAGTTGTTGTGCTATTGCGACATTGTACTGTGTTTGGCTAGACTGTCTTTTGGACCTCACCCAGAAATCATAAAATACAAGCTATTCTATAAAAAAAGAGACAAAATGGTTTGCAGCAGCCTCCTCATTTCTAAAGGGGAGCCCCAAGCATTTCTGATAGCTACAGCCCCAGTTACAGGAAAATGACAATACAGTCCCTGATGTGTAGTTTTGAGAGTCTTTTTTTCTTTCAAAGGCAGAAAGCTGTTTCTTGTGAATATATTTAAATGCTCTTTATTCACAATTTCTATAGTTTTCTGCTGTTTCTGCACCTTGAGTAATTCAGTCTAGAGGCAACTCTGGAGTTTTTTTGCCATGCAATTTACTTTACTTTTTTTATTCTCATCTAGAACTGGCAGATCTACCTTATCATCAGACCACCGGAAAACTCACAGAGCATCTAATCCTTATGGGGGGCAACCATGTGTTCTCTCTTGACTCCACCCAGTATTCCTGCACAACCATTTACCCTTTAATAAAGTTTTGTACGTTCAATGTTCAGAGCAGACCCCACTGGAAGAAGGGTTCTAGTCCAGGCACACCTGCCCAACACGATGTTCTGGATTGGGAACAGAAGTTACCCAGTCTGGGACCATTCAATTGAGGACACACACATCAGTCTAGGCAGAGTCCAAGCCCTCTTGCTTTCAGGTACATTTCCCCCTGGGATTGAGAATTTTAAGGAAGACATCATGAACAGGAGACACTGCTGCCAAGGTAGGGGGATGTGCACATAGAGGTGCCCCACTCTGCAAATAAGTCAACATCAAGCACTGGCTTTGAGCCAAGTTTCCTGCCCCATCCTTTATTTCAAGTCTGTGATGATGTGTACAGACACAGCCTAACACCAGAGAGCAGAGACTATTCCTGGACTTCTCTCACACTACTGCATCTTCAGTTCTTCTCAAGGGCTTGCAACAGCCAATAAATTAATAGTTTCACAATTTCCAGTTGAAACACTTTTCAAGGGAAGATGATACTTTCAATTAAATGAAAATTGCTGAAAAAAGTGTCTGCTTCCCTGAGTGGAAAGTTTCTTTGTTAGAAACTTAGGAATGGTACACCTCAGCTGTTCTGCTATAGTTTGCTTGGTTTTTCTGTTTTGCTATTTTTTTTGGTTGGTTTTAGTCAAAAATTTCCAGCTCCAGACTGCTACAGTGTTTACTGCTCTTCCCTGCACCATGTTGACTTTTCTCCCCCTGCCAAAGTGCTTCTTAAATCTCCTCTGAATAAATTGGTGGTGTTTAACAGCCTTTTCTTCCTCTTTCCCCCATTATTATTTAAGACGATGCTTTTATTGCTCAACAGATTCCAAGAAGCATTTTGGATAAATGCTCTGTCAAAGAACACTTATGTACAGTTGAGCCATATTATATTCTATATGAATCACTGCGGATGTTTCCCAAACAAGTTTAGATCAGCCAGATTTTCCAACTAGATTATACACAGCTTTTTCAGACATGGTCTACTACCTCTGACATTAATCCTCCTCATTGAGACTCACCTCGGTTTTGGACCATGTCATGTCTGCCCACCAGGGACAGGAGCATGCTGCTAACACTTTCTCCTAATGAGGATAACAATCCTATGACAGAGTAGCCTTGGCCAAAATTTTATCTGCAGAATGTAGGGGAAAGGCTGATTTTGCAAAGCTGGATGGTGTCTCACCAGTCCTAATGGTTTTATTGTCTGTGATTTCTTCAGACAGAGACCTCATTTAAATGGCCAGGAAAAAGAAAAGTCTACAAGATGAAGGAAATTTGTTTCACCAGCTAAGGACAATTTTGTGCCATATTTTATTTTATACTAAGAAGATTGCTAAGAGCATATTGATCAGTTCTTCTTGCCTGCTTTACCTTCTGACAGAGAAGCTCAGGGAATACTGAATTGCTCTCTACCTGCCCAACACACTTTCAATGGTGCATCTGCTACACTAAATGTGGTCCTTCAGGAGAAACTGAAATTCCACCTGAAGAACAGCAGCCTGACAGAGAGGTCTGCAGTGAGGAAGCAACAAAAACCCCATGGAGAGCAAAAGGAAAACCAGCTCTGGGGAAAAATTAGCTGAATGAAATGTTTCTTTAAAGAAACCATGGCACTTATGAGCTGGTATAATGAAGCAGCTGTGATATAAATAATGTCCCCAAGTGGAAAAAACCCACAAAAACACCAGCCATTCAGGCTCCATATGTTTCCAAGCTCACACAATAGATGCTTTACAATGAACTTTTTGTCTGGAAATTGGGTGGGAAAGGGAGGTTCCTCACCCACCTCCTATACTAATGCAATAATCTTGCTTAGTCACAGAAAAAGGGAGAGAAAAAAGGAAAGAAAGTGATTAATAATCTGTGGGCAGCTGCTTACTTTCCAATTGGTTGTCCAGGAGGAGTGTGCTCCACTTCAAATCCTGCTTGTCTCAGTACATCAATCACAGTGTTGTTACCCAGGAAGTGACCTAAAATACAGGTAGAAAATAGCACTGTCAATCAAACTACTACTCTCACTCACTTGAGTTTCTCCTGTTGGAACAGCATCTTTGGGAGGTAAGGGTACCAAAAACTAGACCAGAGGAAGGGACAGCATACAGCCCAAATACTTTCTTCTTCCACCTTATTTATTCCTCCCTCCCCTCACATGGCCAAGGGACTGGGTGGATAACAGGAAACCTAGATGGGTGGCTAGTCTTGCCTTCCACTGTGATAATTTTTAGGATGTACACTGATTAAATAAATTTCCAACATGGAGATCAGAATGACCCTGCAGTGGCAAAAGGATATTACTAGGGCTTTGACTCTTGAAACGGAACAACTTACAACCCTGACCATCACTGTTCATGGACATCTGCTAATGAAGAGACTCTGAGAGTCTGTACTGCATGTTCAGCACTTGTCTGACTAAAACCACAGTGATTCAGGAATTGCCTCATCAGCCATTCAGCCACCTGCACAGTGGGGCTGGGAGGAGCTGGGATGGTAACCTTATCTCTCCCAAAACATGAAGCTTTAGTCCTGTAATTCAGGGCTCTTTGTTAGAAGTGTAAAGGTCACATTCCGATTCGAAGAAGTAACAAGGAGCCCAGTAAGTATTGCAGTGTGTACAGGCCTTGAAAGAGTTTACTTAAGAGGGTCCCATATACTTGAAATCCGAACCAAATCCCACCGGAGTCAATGGGAGTCCTCAAAGAGCTTTGGGCACAGACTCAATAAGGCAGTGTAATCCAGCCAAAGCTTTCAACTCATTGTCAGAGTCCCACACTGTTTGCAGGATGGGTTGGATATATAAAGTAAGGAAGCAAAAAGTCCACAAGCAGGTTTATTAAAATCCACATAGTGCTGTAACCTGTCTCCAACTGCAGCCATGACTGACACTGAGGAAGAACACAACAATCCTCCTCCATTATATCCATTAACTTCCAGCTCTGCAGGGCTGGGTGACCCCCATTTACAGCCAGGTCATTGCATCTCACTGCCAGCTCTGAACAGACCAATTCACCAGGAATGGGCTCAAGCCTCCGTGTGCTCTGTGCCCTGTGGCATCTCGGAGGAGGGCATTCCACCATGCTGTGGGGTGTATGAAATCACTCCTCTGGTTTGCTGCTGCTGCTGCTTGGAGAACGTGTGCTTGCCTGAAGCACAGTGAAAGTGTCTGCAGGAGATGTTTCTGACTGCCCAGCTCTAAAGCAGAGCCAAATGCTCTGCACTGAAAAAACCAAGGCAGGCAAGAGGTGCCTGAGCCCCCCTCCAAGGACACTGCGGTGCAAGGAGCTGGTGCAGCCACCAGCAGAGCCACACCCGGGATTCTTCGCTCACCCTGCACAAAGTCCTGATGAATTTGAGAGCATTCAGCCCCCAGGATTTGTTCAGCCTGCATCCCTCTGCTCCCGCTGCCAACAAGGGCGCTAACTCGCCTCAGTTGTTGGAACGATGTAGCTGTACGGCTCTGAGTGCAACTTGCAAGCGCTGGTAAGAGCTGTTAGCCAAAAGACATTTCTTTAAATGATTAAATGTACATTTGCAGAGCCCTAGTGTGTTCCAGGATTCCTCCACTTCCTTTTAAGAAAACTCAAAATTTGATTTTCCCCTTTCTAACTTACTTATAACAAAAGCCAAAGCAGCAAAGAACAGTCCCAAAAATGTGTTATACACCCTCAGAGATTCAAGAAATGAGACATTTGTGAATGATTAACTGGATTTGATCACATCCTGTTTTTTTATGCAGTGGCCAAGGCAAACAAAGGTCCCCATTCTGTCACTGGCAAAGTGACATTGAGGAACCAAAGTCAAAGGTATCAGAGTCCGAGATGTTTCCGAGTCCACTTTATTTTCCCTGAGCCAGAGTCTTAAATGCCAAAAGATTTCTTAATGTAAATAATTGTCCTGAATCCAGCAAATCTTTGACAAGATGACAGCACAAGAGAAACCAATTTTAACTCTTTTAAACTCAGGGAAAAAAGTAACTATGCAAAAGCTCTGACTCCTCATCCACACAACCATAGGTCTGTCAACAGTGCCAGCTCCTCACTAGAGCCTGCAAGTCCCTTCAAGTGATGGATGAAGACCAAAAGATGACACTTCCTGCACTTCCCATTCCTGCCCTCAGTGTGGATACCAGGCTGAAAGCTGCCAGCTGCTGGGACTGGTGATCTGCTGGGCAGCATAGCAATAGGGGTTGTTCTTTTCATTTTGCCTTTCCTAACTGGAAGGAATGCCAGCTTCCATTAAAAACCTTTCAACTTCAGATTCCCAAATAAAGTAAAATCTTAATTACAAATATCCA
Organism: Irena cyanogastra; assembly: GCA_013397155.1. Classification (NCBI taxonomy): domain Eukaryota; kingdom Metazoa; phylum Chordata; class Aves; order Passeriformes; family Irenidae; genus Irena; species Irena cyanogastra. The sequence continues at coordinate 368,867 of VWZV01011366.1, read as the reverse complement.
TCCAAACATCAGTTATTTCATTGTATGTCCACAATCCAACACACACGAAAATATTTTCAATGCTCCCTTTCAACCAAGAGAACAGAAATAAAAAGAAATTAAAAAATCAAAACCAAAGTCCAACTTTGAGCTGACCCCCAAATAATTCTCCATTCTACATACATCAACAGAGCCTGAAAAATTAACAACTACTAGGAAATGGCATGAACAAATCTTTGCAAAACTTAACCTTTAGACTCTGCTTAAAATTTACCTGTTTGTATTGTCCCAGGTACATCTGGGTAAATTACCACCCATCTCATCACCAGCTTGCCCTGTTAATGCATTCTCTCCACCTGATTGAAGATTTCTGACTTTGTCTTAACTTCTCTGTCCAGTCAGAACTCACATATTAAGGTTGTTTTTGTATCCACCTGTTCATTTTACACCATGGTAATGCTGTTGTAGCCAACTCATGCACACCACAAGCAACCTGAAATCATGTTCTCCTTTAGTGATTGAAAACATGAAATTATGCATGCTCAGACCAGCAGTCTTTCCCACCCAACACAGACATTTCCCAACAGTGATGCATGTTATCCCATGGCAAGGAATTCCTCAGGATCAGAGATGTGGAAGAGGGATGTTTAAGGAAAAAGGTGGCACTTGAGAGGTCCAGTGTAGGTAGGTAAAGGAAAACACAAAAGACTAAAGAATTCCTGGAAGAATTGTCTTGGTCTGCCTCCTGCTGTGAAGTCCATCATAATTATCCTTTCCAGTTTTAAAATCCAGGAGAATCTTCTATGTGAGAAATATCTTACATAAAATAACTCTCCCTAGTCACCCACAACTTGAGATACGGACTCACTTGTTAGATATTGACAACAATAGAATACTTTGACAGCCTATGGCATGTGATGAAAACAAAATAACCTGCATACTAGAGACAATTAAGCTCAGCATCAGTGAAAAACATCAAATTGCTGCCTCTTGCTGCTCATATGTGCAAATAGAATATGCAGTAACTGTCATATTCTTTACAACATCAGTGGACTTATTTTTTATTTATATATATAAAATAAATGACCTTTGTATATATATGTGTGTGTATGTGTATGCACTTATACTTCGGCTTAAATATTTTAAAAATTTCTCTTCCTGGCCTGGGAAAAACCTCAAGAAAGTATAACTACTGAAAATTTAGTGCATCTAGAGAAATATCAGACAGGTTGGAGAGGCAAGGGAATGATCTTGCATTTCCATCACTATTCCCTCTTCAGTCTAAACCTGAATAAACCATTCCTGGAGTATTAACCAAATTTATCTTGACAGCTGACGAAAACTGGATCCGAGAGGTCAGAACATCAGCTGCCTGGGGAAATCCATGGAAGTGGAAAAGGAGAGAAAGCAGACATAAAAGATTTTCTACATAGGGACCTGAAGAGAAAGTCTGTACTTGGGCATGGAGATATGCAGAGCAGCCACCCCTAACAGTTCAAGATTAAAAATGCCCAGGTGTGGATGCAATCCTTCCACCCTCTGAGGATAAGGAGATACTCATGGGGCTTGCTTGAGGACAAGACCAAGTGCTGAACGCAGTCTTTTTGTAGTTTGAACACAAACACAAACACAGTGGAGTGGCAGTGTGGCTCCTGCACGTAAGAGGGGGTTTCTTACTAAATGTGATGAGGCCAAGATTATTCTCCTTTCGCTCACATCTTGTTTTTTCAAGACAAGGATCTTGAGACAGTGAAGGAACACATTATACAGCATGGCCGCTAACATTATTCATAGCCCTTCCATTCCTGGTTTGCTTTTTTATTTTTAATTAAGAACTGTACTTTGGACTACAGAAAGCAGATCCATGTAATGTGTTTCCTTATCTCCCCAAGCTTTCATTTTTCACTGCGAGAAAGAAAGAATAAACCACCAATTTGGTTTTTTTTACTAAAAAACATGTAAAAAATACGTGAAATATACGTGGTTTCCTTAAAGCGCATCCATGCACAAACATACTGCTGAAAGAATGCACTTTCTTCCTTTCTTAGTGGAATATCCTGAGGCAGAGAGAAAGACACTTCTCAGCCAACTCTTGACAGCCATGTATTTTCTAATTAACCACATAAACTAAAGCTCTCCTTTTCCATTTCAGACATCCTAGTGACCCTCATCAATAACATAAGCATCAGGTTGCATCCCTCAAAAGTTAGATGAACTTGGGTGTTCCCACACCAAAAAATTATAACCATGTTTTGATGACAGAAGCAGAAAAAATGTTTTTAAGCAAACGTTATGTACTTTATCTAGGTTTAGAGATCTACTACAAATTACTTTGTCTATTCTTTTTGCAATTCTTTGTTCCGCGCCTTAGAAGGATAACGGGGTACAAAGGAGCAGGAGATAATTCCCTCACAAAGGACCTCCATTGCCAGAGCCTTTGAAGTTGTGCTAAAAGAGCCTTGCTAGCCATTAGCTGACACACAGCAGAAATCTGAACTGTTTCCATGCACACTACAAGCAGAGCTATTTTCTGCACAATTAGTCATAAAAAGGGCCAATGTAAACTGTGTCGGGAGGTCTCAATTCTTTACATTCTCCACACAGTGAATCAGACATTATGTATAACGTTTTGTTGCCATTTAGACCTTGGGCTGCTCTGCAATCAGGAGGCGGCAGCCTCTATTCCTCCTTCTCCCTCCATGCTGATTCTCAAGGCCCTTGGCAGCACCACAGTGTTTATGGTAGGAAAGGCTTCACAAGAATTAGTGTAGGGAAAAAGGCAAAGGGCTGAGAGCTGCCCCTTCACAGCTGGGGTAAATACTTTGTGGTTCCTTTGCCTGCTGCCTCCAAAACTGCATCTCCATTTCTCTTATTCTACAATGGTCAAAGCTCACTATTTTGGAAGCTGAAAGTTGAATTTGTCAAGATGAGGCTGTAGTAAGGAGCTACAGCAAACACTCCAGGCAGTAACTTCTATACGAATTTGCTGATTTCTCCACTATAGCATTCCAGTCTGACCCTGAGGTTTCTGGGTAACAGCAGGAATTTACTGGGAATCACATGCCATCCCACATTACTCTCTTCTGACATGACAGATGTTACAGAGACCCAGGGTGGGGAACCCTGGTGGGGAACACTGGTGGGGAACCAGTTTTGTGGATAAATCCTCCAAAATTTTAATTCCCTTTCACTTCTTGTCCAGCATATTTCTTTGCTAATGAAGAACATGCTTTAAAAACTGGAGGCTCTTCAGCCTTCCTCATAATGACCCTCACTGCCAGACAATTGCTCCTCTTTGTTCTTGAACCACTTTCTTCCTTGAAATCTCACTCTAGTGGTAAGGATGGTCTTGAAAAAGTATCTTGAATGCACTTTGACAAGGAGCCAATGCTGGATTTGTGAGATCTTGCTTTTGCAAGTTGGATCTAGATGTATCTGAAAGATTCCCCCAGCCTGAGTAACCCTCTGATGTGAGGTGTCTTATCAAGGAATGACACCAGGTAATGGATTAGGTGGGTGATATGCAGCACCTAGGCATGAGTATGATGTTAGGACAGCCTTTTAAATGTTACTGACAACATGAACAAAGTTCATGCTTGTGGGGATCCAACAGGGGAATGAATTTTCTGGAAACGGCTTGAAGGAATCCAGCCTACCCCAGTTAGTATGAAATGTGAGCCACACCATGCCAGAGGATGAGACATGCAGCCCCACCACACCATACCAGATGTAACAAAAGCTTCCTAGAGGCTGGTGTTCAGGTTTGGAACAAGAGCTGTGTGGGCTTTCCAAAGAGAAAGGGACTATCAAAGGCCCCACCTTCCAGAAAAATCTGTCACCCCAGGTTGCTGGCTTTTGCTCTGCTTCAGGACATGGTTTTGCACTTGGAAATTGCAGCGTTATGCAAAAAGCTGTGAAGGAGAGATGGAGATGCAGGGAATTGAGCTTTCCTGCTCCCCTGTTTGGCAGGAGTGTCTGAGCCCAAAGCATGCCTTAAAAAATACTTCTCACAAGCCACGTGCAATGGTCTTGTAAAGCAGGCTTTCATCACAGACTCCTTACATCATGCCACCCGTCCTCCAAGCAGATGGAGAAAACATTTTCCCTCTCGTTTGATGTTGTTATTCTATGCAGTTGTGAGGAACTGACTCATAGTCACTTTTGGACAGTCACGGGAATCAGAGCAATAACACATAAAAAGCCAAAGCGTGCAGCATTTCCAACGTCCAGCAATCCTCCCATGGCTCCCCTTCATTCTTTTCTTGCATGTAATCACCTCTCTCCCCTCTCACCCGAGTGCACTTGCAGAACAAGCTCTGGAGAAAGGCCACACCGTAGCCAGAGGGAGAACGGAGAGATGAGGGGCCAAAAGTTGAGAGAGTTATTCCAGATTGACGCCAGGCTAATAGAGCACATATCTGTGTTTCCCTGGGGTGTCTCAGAGATCTGCAGTGCAATTCTATACTTGGAGCATCTCGATCTGAAGGACAGACAGATTCCCACAGACTTCTGTTTCCTTGCTGCCCCCAAGTATAATAAACTCCCCCCATGTCTCCCTGTTTCTGATCTTCCTTTCTGAGCAGCTCTTCTGCTAAGAGTATGGAGCTAGTGTTGAGGTATTCAAGTGTCACACCATGGAAATCCTTCTCCAGTAGCACCCTGGAGTGCAATGCACACTCTTCAACAGGCTCAGCATGAGGTGGGACAGAGTTTACCAGTTTGGAACTGGCTCCTTGCTGGTACAGGCCTCCGTTTCTAGTTTCAATGCAGCGCCATAATGTGAGCTCAGCAATTCACTTCTCTGCTGTCTTCCAAGTCTTGGAGCACTTTCCCTAGCAGACTTGCCCTAAACATATGTGGTAAACAATACATTTTTTGGGAGTGGAAAAAAAAGCTCCAAGTCTTTTCTTCCAAGTCTAATCCAGCTGTTTCACTTGGGTTAAGAAAAACAACACAAGCAAGAGCTCAAGTGAAGTCACCTCCTAAGAATCTCCTCTGGCCTCTGTGTCAGTTTGGAGCTGCCTCAGACATTTCCAAATGAAGTGACTGGTCTGTGCTAGTGAGTCTCACTGGAGAGGATGGCACCTTCACAGAGCAATTCACTGCAACATCTCAAACACTAGGTTTGTGAAGAACATGAGCCCTCTGTGCAAGTCTCTTTCCATCAACCATGGGGGCTTAAGGAGCTCCTTTAGCCTCTGTGTCTATCAGACATGGCATGGTGACCCACCAAGCCACCCTGCTACTGCCAGAAGCTCCTGAACACTGCACACAGCCCATCCTTCTTCCCCATCATTCCCTTTTCTGCCCTATCCCCCACCTTTCTTGTCATGCCAGAGTTTGCACAGGACAGGGAGCTGTGTTTGGTTGATTATAGGCCCATTTGGGCTATTTCATACTCTTGCTTCACTTATGTGGCATTAGAGGAGTTTTCCACAGAGACAAAGTCCAACACAGGATGACAATTTCAGCATACAGTCTTAAAGAAAACATAGGATCCCTTGAGAGTCAAACAATAAAGCCTGACTATTTGAAGTGTTCATTCTGTAAAATGTATTGGTTGTGTTTGCTGGTATAAGCTGCATCAACTTACCAGGGCAAAAAATATGGAGGAGGAAAATTATGTGGGCAGGGCTGAAATAGAAGTTTGATTTACTTTGTCCCCAGGTTTTATTGTGAGTAAAGGCAGGGCTTATTCAGTCTGAGATACTGCCCAGAGACTGGTTATTAGCATTTTCCCCTCTAGCAGAATGCCATGACTAGATGTGATTTTCTTTTTTCACTGTTTTTGTTTGTTTGTTTTTTTTAAAGTGCATGCTCCTCACTGAACCATTTCTACACAAGGGTGTGACTGGAGGTGTGAGCCAGTTGTGCAGCTGTGTGACAGGGAACATGTCTCTGTGTCCCTCATGGGACCCCCTCCAATGGACAGGGTCAGTGTACAAAATCTTGGGAACTTCACCATCCCTAATTCTGTAGCAGAAGAGAAGGGAACGAGTCTGAGGAAAATCTAGAGAAAACCCAGCATCTCTAAGAGTCTTCCAAGGGTGCTGGAGGTATCTCTGGGACCATCAGACCCCCCAAGTGCAGTCTGGTGTGAAATGCACTGTCTTAACATTCTTTGCCAGTTGTCACCAATGCCTCAAGCAATGAGGAAACTGGTGAGGAAATGCAGCCTCTTTTTGTACCCAAGGTGCCTCATTAGTGCAAGTGCAGCCTTGCTGGAGCAGACAACCCTCTCCCACCTGAACCACAGCTATCAGCTCTTCCCACAGAAGCTGCTGCCAGCCCCCTGGACAGCCAGTGCAGGGCAAGCAGCCTCTGAGAGAAGTGTTTCATATCCCATCACAAATCCCCTGAGCCATCCCCAACTAGTCTGGAATGCACACGGACCTGCTTGCCAAAACCAGGCACAGGTCGAGGCAGGGGGGAGAAACCAGATTCCCTAACTCCTGCCTTCTTTGCAAAGGGGGTAACTGTGAAAACAACTCTAAAACACCTCAAGGACGTGGTGGAGTCAGAGCTCAGGGCAGCTTTGGGCCTTGGAAAGCTCCACAGTCAGAAAGACAGCTTTTTGCAAGCAGAGTAACTCACTGAACTTGTGGAGGCATCTCTGAGGCCCAGCAAGGACCAGAGCATGTGAGAGCTCAGCTGTCCTCAGCACACAGGCAGTGTTGTGGAATGCAGCACCTTTGCTTGACTCTGACAAAGGCTTCTGGCAGGTAATAAGGATGCACTAAATGCCTTCTTATAGGAAATAAATAGGGTGAGGGCCATGTTAATTCATTGCAGGCTCAGTAATGAGCTGGACTGTTGAGTCTGTCCTTTTTGGCCCCATGGATGCATTTGGCTCCTACAATATACTGTGTCCACAATGTAATCAAGCCTGGTGTGAAACTGCACTTCACTGTGTTTGCTCTGAACCTGCTTCCCCCAGTTCCTCTAGTTTGCACAAGACAGCTCCAAACTGAATTAAACAGAACTGTAATCTGCTCTAGTGTGAGATCAAACCATTCCAGGAAAGTTAGTTGGGGGCAATGTCTGTCGAATCTGTGAAATTACTTCAAAAGAGTACAAGAAGAGCTGTCATTTTATGTTTGAAAAGCAGTTTGAAAACCACAAATCAAAGCTCCCAGTTGGCAGGACACGGATCCTTGCTTGTTCTTTCTGGTTTTGACCTCTCAGTCAATTATTCTACAGACTACACTGCTTTTTCCATCCATTCCAGGAGTCCCTTTCTGGTGGTTTATTTGGATTGTGGATGTCTCATAAATGAAAACTGTGGTGATGCCTTAGCACAAAACAGAGTGATTTCTCAGTAAATTGCCAGCCCCCTGGAGTTTATGGACACAGGACAAACTCTTTGCTGGAGCAGAGAGTACTGATGCTTTCTACTCCACAGACATAGAAAAACAGAAACCATTTCACCAGACTTTTTTTAAAAAGGAAACTCTTCAAGGAAATTAAAACTGAGCCTCCTTAGATGGGATTTTTTTAATCTATAAAAAACTTCACATTGTTAAGACTGACTGTGGTTTGTTCTTTTCCCAGAAAAATCCAGCCGGCCGCTGGATGTCACTGTTGTTGCAGAAAAACACCCCTGAAAGCTCACAAATGAGGCTGTGAATAAGGTGAGGTGTCACCTCAACCTGGAAATGGCCTTTTCTTCCAGGTTAATCCGCACAGTGCTGGCAGCATCTGGAGGCAGGACAGCCTCGATGGTCTCCAGCAGCAGCTGAGGGCATGCCCTCCAGGGAGCTCATGGACCCTGATTCACCTGGGCTCAGGTGTGTGTCCCCTCTGGTTTTGCTGAGACACGTCCCTGCTGAGCACAACAAATCCGACCTGGTCTCCAGTTTGGACTCAACCCTTTCCCTTGTGCCATACAGAGGAGCCCACCACAGCAAGCATGACCCCAAGCTTGTCCTTGATCATGGATTAAAGGCAATTACAGTAGTGCTGCTCTGTGGTTTAGCTGGCTCTGCTCTAAAGGCAGCTTGGCGCGGCTGCACCACTTGCAAGGGTTGAGCTAATTGCCCCACTGAAAACTGCTCTGGGCTGCATAGATCATTTGCCACCTCACAAGCTACACCAGGCGTCTCCAAATGCCTTCAACCACTCAGCAGAAACCTGCCCTAAAAGACCATTCTCAGCCTTGTAATTCAGCTGAGGATTCCTTTGCAGCATCACAATGAGCCTTGCCAGTGCAGGCAAGGGGCTTTTTCAAGGAGTGCTTTGTGGCCCTAGGCTGAGGTCCTTCCCACAGAGGGAAAGCAGGAGAAATAAGCCTTTAAGAGTCCACAGAACACTATCAGACTGGGGTCAGATGCTGCTTCTGTGGCATTTCAGGAGGTGCAAACTTGGACTTGTTTCCCACCTTACACTGCAAGCCCAAGGCTTGCTGCTTGATTCATGCCTGTCCTGACATTGGGAAGCAAATCCCCAAAACAGGGCAGATCACACCAACAAACTCTTGCCCCTGAGGAGAAAAGAAAGGCAGAAACACACTACAGATTTTGGTGAAGCTGCTGAATATGGTATTACAAGACCCTGAGATCTGGTGGTGTTGGAATAGATCTGGAGCACCTACAACTGGAGCTCTGTCTCCTTTGAAATGCAAAGCATGCCAAAGATGTGGAATAATAGAAAACTGGGCTAGAAAGTACCCATTTTAATGCATCTAAATGTCAGAAACCAGGATCAGCTCTGCCTGGGCATGAGGGATCACAAACCAGGATCAGCTCTGTCTGGGCACAATGGATCAGATCAGCTTTGACACTGAGGATGTTGGTACAAATTAGAAAAAGGACCTCCAGAGGACACTGACAGCACTAAGAGATTCCATGGCCATGCATTTTCTTAATTTTCTTTCTTTAAAAGCAAATCAGAAGAAAGAAATGCTTTGTGAAGGACAGACAGGCCTTTGGCTAAAGGTCCTGAGGTGGAAGGATGGGAAGTTTCCAGCCAGCAACGGCACATGCTCTACCAGAAAGGTCAGTAAATCTTATCTGTCAGAGAGACCATCTGGGTACTGGGAAAAGAACAGAATATAGTCCTGCAGTAGTTAGAGATTCTCATCTGCAAAGGTGATGTGTGAATACCTATCACAACCTAGCAGAGATGAGCTTCATCCTGCAAGTGCTTCCATTTGTAAGCTACTCTGGGCATGCATACAGCTGTATCAAGCCCCCACATCCCAATGGACAAAGGATATCTTGCTCACAAATTTAAAATTTATTTGACTAAAAGTCTTGGAAAGCTGTATTCCTCGAGTACTAATTTGTACATGCTATGTCTATGGAGAAGTTCTTATTACAAATTTATTCCCATTAGACTGTCAAATGTGTCTCTACATTCCACCCATTACTAGTTATTTTTGTGAGTTTCACCCACACAGATCTATTCTCAGCCCTATGGCCAAACATCCTGACCAGTTTCAATTTAGGGTTTTTTTCTATATAAATACACAGAATTTCTATATACATCCATGTTTTGAGCAAGCAGAAATATTTGATTTGAGTCTCCACTGCAGTACTCTGGTTTTACACTGGTATAAACAGTAGTGGTTTCCACTGTTATCTCCTGCTGCCCAGCTGTTAACACTGGGGAAAAGGAGCAACAATGAAGGCAAGCACAATTTATCTGAACATCGCCTCATAATATTGGCCCGGGGAGCAGACTTCTAGTGAAACCAAAAAGAGGGAGATTCAGTGCTCCTGTGAAGTTTTCCTGATACAGCTGTCCACTCTGACACATGGTCACATTCAAAAGCTGACTAAGTTATTATGGAAGTTCAGAAACCTCAAAATATACACAACAGCTTTTGAAAAACATTGTGGTTGTGTGGGTTTGAGCGTGCTTGAGGAACATGTCAAAATCCAAACAAACAATCCCCGCCTTCACCCCTTTCCATTAACACACGAGTGTGTGAGCACATCACCAAGCTTGCAATTTGTAGCTGTGTTATTCACAGCCCTCATTAAAGAATAACAGCCCCTGTTTGAGTATCACGAGGCAAAATTGTTCACACATGTGGACCAAACAGACACACCAAGGCTGCACCCTTATGGTTTGTGAGTGACAAGCTTAATAAGATTACGCTTGATCTTTCTCTTAATAAACCTGGATGACATTCAAGCAAAGCCTGGGTTTTTTTTAATGGTACATTAAGGGAACCCAGAGTTTGGCACAGCTGGAGGCCTGAACCATCGAACAAAACTTGGCACTGCCAGCATTCCCTTATGATCTCAGACCTCACATAATGAATATTTATATCTATATATACAGACATGCACATATATTAAATACCTATCATTAGCTGGTCAAGGTCAATGCTCTGGGTAACAGAGCTGGATGTAATACCAAGAATGATGATGGCTCTTTTTTTTTTTCCTGTGTTATGAATCACACAAATTAAGCAACCCACAGTTTATAGAGTCTGCAACATGATGGACTGCTTTTAAACCACACATACCAAAGGGAAGGAGAACAACTCCAAGAAATCACAAAAGCGAAAGAGAAGTGTCATCACCTTACTGTTTTAAACTTGAACACAGCAGAACACGGAGACTCCTGCTTAACTTTAATAACACCAGCAGCCTCAGCCAGCTCCAGGGAAGCAGTCATTTGCTCGAGATAAGTCAGGGATCGTGTGCTTGGGAGCTTTATGGGTTAGAAGCTAAATAGTGTTAGCTGAGTCACACTGATTTAAACTATCGCTGCAACTAGCCCAAAGATTACAAAAGACAGTTCACGAAGAAATCACTCAGAGGAAGAGGAATTACTGAATTTTTATCGGGGAAAAAAAGATAGATATAGATATATAGATATAAAAGAAAAATAATCCCTCCCCAACTAAGACTTTACTTTTGGAAAAGGAAAGCTTTCAAAAGGACAAACTGAACCTTCCCATCTTCTCTTTCCCTCATCTCTGTAGGCTATGCCCTCAAGCTGAGTGTCTGTGTATTAAATACCAGCTCCACAGATAAATCAGTGAGTCTCAGGATTAAACAGAGAGTTCATGACAGAGCTAGTATCTAGATGTACATGGGCTGGGGATGGTCTGGACTCTGTAGTTCATCTGCCAAAAAAAATCTTTTTTTTGATAGCCAAAATAGTTCCCAAATTACATTAGGAATACTGATGAGGAATTTAAGAGTACTGGAATACTGTCCTTTGCTGTTTCCAAAACAAACCAAAAAATTTTTAAAAATCAGTTTTATTTCAAAGCATGCAGCAATGATTTACTGAAATGGAATACATGTACATTTAATTTCAAAAAGAACACAAACATGGACATTAAATTAAACACTTTGCAGTGCCTGAATTTTCTTCCAGGCTTTTGTTTTGGTGAGAAAATGAAAACGTTTTTGTTCAGCATTGACCCAATATAACTTTTCCTTCAATCATCTAGTTCAGCCGACAAAACAAGACATAAATCATTTCCACTGCTCTAGACTGAGGCCAGGTCTTGTTAATGTGGATGAATTCCTGATCCTCAGCATCTCTCTTTTCCTTGAGATCTACTTGCAGTACCTTAAAGCCTGAACATGGTGGTGGGACCTTCCCTGGCTGATTAAATTAATATCCACAGACAAGAGGTTCAGAGCTAAAACACCACTTTGCAGAGTTCCATCTTCTTCCCTTAAAGTCAGTAACGAGACTCCCATTGAATCCAAGGGAGCTGATCAGAGATTTAGGTTACAGAAAAGTACATGAGGAAACTGTGCTTCCTTCTGTCTTCAACTCACAGCACTCAATTTACTTCTGGGGCTGCAAACCTGTCCAGTCTAGCTCTTTACTTTCATTCACAACACTCCAAAGTTTCTCCTTGTGTGCAACCTAATCAGAAGCTCATTAAATTCAATGAAAAATGCCCAGAAGGCATCTCCTGTGCAATGTGGGGTCCTTACTTCCAGCTGGTTTGAAGACACCAGAGCTCCAGAGCACTGGGCACACGCAATTACAGGTGAGCAGAATGTGAACAGCAGACAAGATCCTCTTGCCTAAAGAGTGGCCTCTTGCCACTTGCCTCTTGTGGCAAAAGTGTGCCTTCTTGAAGGAATCCAGCCCATAATTATCCAGTTAAATAATTATCTGCTCCTTTCAGTGGATGAAACTGAGATAATCCTGACTGAAGTAAGAAATTCATTGCTGGCCCTATTGGCATTTTTGTGCTCAAACCCTGCAGAACTTTTCATTCAGCTGAACTCCACCTATGATGCTCTCACACTATATTCTGGCTGACTATTCTGGGCTATTATATAAGTTCTTTGTCACTGACCTATCCCAGATTTCTCCCAACTTCCACACTTATTGTCACAGCCAAGTTTCTGCAGGAAACAAACCACTTTTTCATTGAGGCCAATTAGCTCAAGAACGTCAAAAGAAAAAAAAAAAATCAAAAGGCTTTGGGTCACTGATAGGAGCAATAAAGAGGCCAACAAAATGAAAGGGACTCATTCTGAACATGTTTTTGACTTTGTCAGAGCCAATTCCCAATGGAGTGAAACAAGAAAAACATTCCTTGAGAGATTCGAGATCTGCCATGAATTCCCAAGGCACATTAAGAAGTCTCAATCTCCTCTCTGTCTCTCATTCTTTTCTGATGTACATTATGGGCTCCAGGAGGATGATAAGTCTGTACATCACCTACCCATTATCATACAGAAGACAAGAGATCTGTACAGTGGCCCCAGACATACGAAGTCACAATGAACCAAGGGTTAGTGAATCCTACAATAATGTTCCACAGTTTCTCAAATTTTTGGGGGAAAAACAATAGAAATCAAAATTCTATTTGATAATATTTTCTTTGTGGTTGAGATACTTGGAGTCCATCTCTCAAGAAACGCTCACTTGGATTCCTTGCAAAGTAACTGGTTTGTGCCCCTGCTGCTCCATCTTTACAAGAAGTATACTCTGTTTCCCTCCCAGAAGGACACATTTGTCCCATTACATGCCTATAAGTTGATAAATTTGGTGATGACTGAACTTTGGAATGAACTTCAGGATACTGCAACCTCTGTCTTTCCCACCACCACCACAGTGCTCATCACTGACTCCACATCCAGGGTGAAGAGCCCCTCCAGAGCAACAGACACCTCTTTTTTCCAGACTTGGAGACATTAGACTCACAGACTTGTCAGTATTAGAACCAAAGCTCACCTTTCAAGCTGTTTGAAGTATGAATTCAAAGGATTACTAAGTATCAGTCTTAGAAGGAATAAGGCTTCTATAGGGGGGAGAAACATCACTGGTTTCCAGCTGAGCTTTTTTTAATGACAGACTTTGCACTTCCTAATCTGTTTGGAAAATAAATGCCACATGGCATGTTAATATACTGAGCAAGGGGACAGTCAGGCTCTCAGCAAATAATTCATAATGACATCTTTTGGGTTGGATTTTATGACGCTCTTTGTAGGACAATGCCACGAGTTGGTCTTGAGTATTTCACCATGAGAACAAAATATTCCTCCTGACATCTAGCTCTGTGTTCATGGGTTCATTTTTTCTGATGATTAATTCTGAGTTCACGTAGAGTGTGTTCAAGATTACACGGATTCATATTCAGTTGACCATATCTGAGAGGATTATTTTAGTGTGCCCCAGTTTATGGCCCATGAAACATGATCCCTCTTGTCTCTCCATGTGTCTCCCTCTGCCAGCAGTATTATTCTAACAACCAGTGCTGGGAACTTGTATTATCAGCATAAAAGGAGAAAACAGCTATTTTTCTCTAGGAAAACCAGCTCTCATCCAGTGCCTTACACTTGCTTTGCTCTCAGAGCCAACAGCCAAGCAGAAGACATCAAAATATCAAACCGTTTTGAAGGAAACACCCTTAAAAATAAATCTGCATTTTGGGTTTGCCACAGTCTTGATCACTTCTGATGCATCTAGCACATATTTCTGCTGCTACTAGGGATACTAACCTGAACAAGATGAAACACAGTGGAAATACCCTGGTGCCACCTGAAGCCATTGTTTGTGTCTCTGAAGAGCTGTGACACATGGACTACACTGGAAGGTGTTTCCATCTTTACCCAAGAGACTGGTGCTGGCAGCTCAGTGCTGATCCTGGCAGCCAGCAGGCAGATGTGCTGTCTAATAGTTTTGGCAACTTCTGACTATCTTTCCTATCATGGCATCATTATCTTGAGCTGATTGCCAGCTGGCCTGAACAGTGCTAGATACATGAAATGCAGAGAAGCTTTCAACTGACAACACCCTGTAAATTATACACAGCGCTGTTATTTCATGTGCAGCCCCCAAAGATCTCAGAGCAGTTTAAGGACAGGAATCAGGTCCAAAGCTGTGACCCTTACTTAACAAGTGTTAGCTAATTAGAAAGCTGTCCCATTGAAATAAGCAGAGTTCCCCAAAGAAGTCTCTTTAATGTGCAGCTGCACAATTTAAAAAAATGAAAATAAAAGTATTACTTTCACTGGGGTTGTTTCTCAAAGCCACAGTTCTACTATATCCTCTTGGTGCTGTACCAAAGCAACAGAAATATGGAGCATTCCTATTCAAAAAACCTCCATTCCTGGTCAGTAACACAGTTACTTTGGAACCGACAAATAATCATTTCTCCAGGTCTTCAGGCAACCTACAATACACTTATGTTTTGGTAAGTGGCCTAAGTTCCCACAACTCAATAGCTGAACCAGAACTTCTGCTGCACACAATTGCCCGAACCAACGGGCAGCACAACTTGCTTGGAGAAAGAGATGGATATGGACTAAAACCTTTTAAGTAAAATCCCCACAGCAATGAGCCATAGTAAGCTACTGTTGTTCAGTATCATTACTGCTGGGAGCAGAGCTGCTGGGATTTTCTGTTGGTATTATCAGGCATCCATTCCCTCACGTGTCACTGCGACTGCTCGCAGAAAGCAGAGGTTACATGCACTGTTCTATTGGAACAGAGAGCGCCTTTCACAGCCCCTCAGCAATTTTATTTTCCTTTGACTGATGCTGTCAACACGTTATCTGAAGTCTGCCTCCAGAGCAAGGGCTCGGTGAGAGTGTTTGCATTGCACTTGTGCGTTACGCTACACCCTGCTCGGGCACCCTCTGCCCATCACTCACCGAGCCCACTCTCTGATCACTTGACTGCCATTTGGACAAAGCCCAACTCCAACCCTCTCTGAGCACACAACACAGGCAAAGAAGGAAAGATAGCCTTTTTCTGTTCAGTTTTCAGCTGAAAGTCAATGAGCTATGTGGTTATTGGTCCTTTTTTGAAAATAGAACTTTTCTGTAAATACTATGCTTGCAGGAAAGATCAGAACTCCCTTTTTTTTTCACTCATTTTAGGGAACTTCAATATTCAGCCTGCAGAATCCTTCTTTTGTAAATAGGAGTGAGACTATGTTTCAGTAACTAATAAATATAACCCATACACTTTATCAAAAGATCCTGAGTACAATACTGCTGTGCAGTAGCAAATCAAGCTTCCTTTTTGTTCTTGTCTCTGAACATTCTTACTGTAGTTGATATATTCATGGAATTCCTTAGCTGATCACAGAAAAGAAAGCACACCTTAACACTGACTAGCTGACAGTCTATGACAGTGAACAGCAAGGAATACTCTGTGCATCTGGAATCACAGTGGAAATGCATCTCATCCAATTTTCCAGAAAGAATTTGGCCTGGACATCAGAGTACAGAGTCTCTTTGCTAAGTGTGCTACTGGAGCATTACTCACAGCAACTCCTGCCCAAGGCTTGTGAGTCACCACCAAAGGGAGGAGGGACCATGACAGCTCATGGGGGGACGGCCAGTGCAGATGTACAAGGTAAAGAATTACTCCCGAGCCGCCAAGAGCTCCACCAGCACTTGGTTTTCCCTGCCATGGCTTTGTTCCATCTGTGGCTTGTGACAATTGAGAGCTGTTAATGAACAGCATGAAAGAGATTTGCCAGTGCATGGCACTGGAGTGGCAGAAGTGAGAGGCAAGGACAGGACTGCCACAGCAAGGATTTGTTTCCTTTCCATTGCTGAGCTCTTTTTCTGTAACACTGCTTTGCTTTATTCAGCATCCAACACCTGGGTCCTGAAAACTAATAATACTAACAATTCCACATCCACACAAATGCAGATGTACTATACACACAGATACAAAAAGTATGTATATATTTTTCTGTAGAGGAAATATGGTATTTATGCTTTATAAGATGAACAAGGAGAAGAGAAAACCAAGAATTCTGGGCTATTGCCCAAACCACATAGCTTTGAAATCAGCGGTGCATTGGGAAAAAACCCACACAACAAAAAAAACCCCTATGCTTCCTTCCAAGAAAAGTGTCTAAGTTTTCCAATTTGTTTACGACTGATGTCTACCCACAAGAGACTAAATTCTGGGCTGGATGAGACTGGACTGGCATATGACACCAAAAGCCTCTCCTTCCTGAACTGGGGAACAATATCTTAAGTGTTTGTACACGGAGGCAGACCTGGTGTTGCAGAACTTTTTCCCCAAACTGCTCTATCTGCTTTTAATTTCCAATGAATCAGCAAACACATCTGTAGGCTACTACACTTCCAGACCAGTGCTCTCTATTTTTTTATTCTCAGAACTCATCTCTCTTTTCCTGACACCTGCTCACTGCTCCCTCTGAAATACAGTCCAGAACTATTCAAGTACTCAGAAGTATTCAAGTTTCTTTCTCTGGAAGTCTTTTCTTAGCTCTGACTTCAATTAAATTGTATTATATGTGATGTAGAAACAAGTGAAGTTAAAAATATAGTAATTAAGGTAACCTGACTCTCTAACAGAGAAAGACAGGATCTACAGCAATCTCTAAATGCTTAACCTATGTGAGGAATCTGATACAGAATCTTTCAGTTCTGAAACAATATCCAGATGATACAAATTCAACTGCAATATATCTGTAATTGCCCCATCTTTAAGTAGTATCTAACTCTAGGAGTCTGTGCTAGTATTAGCATAATTTCTCTGGAAAGCTCAGTTATTGTCTACCACAATGGAAACAATCCTTAGTATCAGCTACATTTTTGCTCTGCTTTGTGCCAAGGAATCACTCTGGTGAATCCTCCCCTGAGTCCCAGATCTGTCGAGATATTGAGAGCAGACCTAAATTGCAAACGCTGTCACTTCCCACTCCCAGACTGCAGGCGCCTGCCCAGAGGCTGGATCTGGAAAAAAGCCTGGTCTGTACCCCAGGAGCTCTGAGGGAACATCACCTACTCCTCACATCCCACTACTGTTTTCAACTTAAAGCCATCAGGGAGTTGTTTTTCCTCTGAGCCAACACCAGAGGTGTGCTGGGGTGTCAGGGCAGAGACCAACTCCCCCCAATGGCTTGTTCTTTCACCTGGCTTTGGCTGATGATGCTACTGCAAACTCTTTGGTCAGGAAGCCAGGGCCAGGCTGCATCTGAAGAAATGACTTGGCCTTGCATCTGCCAGTCATTGTTGGGGTCATTTCCCAAGATCTTTCAACCTCCAGACCAGAGGTGGGACTTGCTGTTAGGGAGATCTCTATAGCAGGACAGCAGCATAATCCCTGCCATCCTCCTTAATATGCAGTCTCCAAACATTACTATGCCATTCTTTTTTTTTTTTTTTTCATTTTTTTTTCTTCTTTTTCAGCAGAGAAGGGAATTGAACTATCCTCATTTATCCAAGACATAAAGAAGCTAAAAAATAGGCCCAGGACCAACAGGTGGCCAGTAGCAGACTAGGAATAGGAATACAGCTCTCCTGAGACTGATGTCCTGAGCTCTCAGAGGACGCTCTGCACACTCAGATGAAGCATGGCCTGATAACATTATGTATGACCATTTCCCTGCTTATGCTGGGGCCTTTCATCTCTGAGACTTCACAGCTCTCGCTGTCCTGTGTTTAACCTTGAGCTAAGCAGATAATTTATGGCCATACCAATTCCAAAAAAGAAAAGGAAAAGCTGCAGTGCTATATTTGAAGTGAAGTCTGGCAAGACGTCCTGCTCTCTCTCCACAAGTACTTTACGGCAAAGCCTGAAACGGTTTCCCGGGATGTCGTATATCTGGCATGAATCCCTGCCAGGCAAAAATCTTGTCTTGTTTAATTAGCTCTCACAAATTTCCACCATCCAGCTTTCTCACTGAGGTCTGAACCACAGCTCCTGCTGTCCAGAGACCATGGGGAGTGAGACACCACGTCCAAGGCCACTGCTGGTGGCCCGGCTGTGAAAACGCCTGATGGAAACTCATCTCATTAAACTTTCAAAAGATGGATGCTCTGGCATTGGACCAGCTCTGAGCTCTCAGCTGGAGTTTCTGCTGGCCTTCAACTCTCTCTTTGTAATATTTTAGGGTTTGCCTGCTGGAAAATGACTTGTAAGAATGCTCTCTAGTGCCAGTGTTTGGAAGCAGAGCTGCTTCCAGCATTCCCAAATCCTGGGATGCTCAGAGCTGATGTGCTGACTCAGATCACTCGAGACAAGCAAGTTAGTGAAAAGTTCAATCCAGTGGTAATGAGATCTGGTGGAATAAGACATCTGTATGATTTATTCTGTGTTTTGTAATCAGTGTAGAGTGTTAATGTCATCCATTTGCTCCTAAACCCCGGCTTAGAAAAGAGCTAGGCTAGTCAAAGCAAATGGCTTCAAACCTTCTAATGTCAGCCTTTTTTCTTTGTGAATTGAGTGGTTCCAGATCTCTGCGGAGTTGCCTGGCAGTTTAATCCTATCCTCTCAATAAGTATTCCTTATTCATATTGATTATTAATTGGTTCAGCCACATGATGTTTCCCAGCTCCCTGCTAGAGAGACTGACATTTTTTATCGACCACATCACTCAAACTTAACCCAGCAGGTGTTGAGATGAAAGCCATGATCAGGAAATGTGGACATTTTGTGAAAAATTCACCAAGTTCAAAGGGCTTTGAAGATTCATTGTCATTAAATGATAGGATTTGGTGAATCCAAAAATCACCAAGGTTTTCCAAAGTCCCCTGCCTTCTCAGTTGCCTTCTGCACTCCACAGAATCTTTACCAATAATTCCTGGAAAACACGTTCTTGTTTCCTGAGCTCTGTGGTCTCCATTACATACTCCAATCTGTCATGTTTATAACCTAGAGAGAATATGTGATGGAGCAAGAAAGCTTATGGCTCTGGTAATCTGGAAAGCCCTCTGGCACACAGCAAAACACCAGGGAAGTAACACAACACCAGGGCTTGCCACAAGCGTACAAGGAGCTGGATGTGTCTGTGCATCAGGGAGTGGAGACTTTGTTTTGTTTCCTGCAATTCAATTGGAACAAGAGCTCTTCAAAGCACATCTTTCTCTTCAGTTTTCATAGCAAGGCAAAGTTAACACTGAATGACAATCACTCCAATTATTCAACAGGCTTGTCTTCTCCATCACGACAAAGATTTGGGGCTTTTGAGGTGATTTATCTTATTTCTTTAACTGAATCCTACATGTCATGCCCCAGTTTTTGAAACAAATATTTTTGTTTTTCCCTCATACTGCTTGTGATCAAGTGGGAATCTTTCCTTATTCCTGCCTGTACTGTTAGATATTTCCCTTGGATTTTTTTTTTAAACCGTGTCCAGCACTTTCATAGGAAAAGAACGACTGCTAAAAAATCCATTACCATGGTTTGGCCAGAGGCCAAAATTTCAGCTACCCAGAATGTTAAATCCTCCATCTGTTTGCTAGTTAGATAATGTTACCTTTGAGCTTTCCTTTGGCTGCTAAAGACACTTTATCTGCCTTAAATGTTGCAGAAAATTACACTTCAGGTCAAAGCCTGTGTGCCATTAAATAAGGTGGGGGAGGGAAAGGCTCTTGCTATAAATTTCCACCTTTAGTTCCCCTAGCTCTTGGTACATTCACACACAGAAGAGTCCCGAGCTGAGTGTAATCATACTAGTGACCTGGGTAATTGATGATGAATGATGGATATGTTGAGCTAGACTCTAATCCACTCTTAAATATTTGCTTGACTTTTTAAAAATCAAGGGAATACCCCAAAGGGAAGGAAGTTCTTTTGCAGCGGAGAAGCTAAGCAGCCACGGTGTGCTCAAGCGAACATTTGGCTAAGACATTACTTCGTGCCTCAGCTGGGGATGCAGCCTGGGCAGCGAGGCCCAGCTCGCTCCTCAGTGCCAAGTCCTGGCTGTAACATCCATCAGACACCTCCAGGGAGAGGTGACTCAACTGCTTTCACTGACGTGATCCCACTGAGGGCAGGCCAGGAGGTGAGCTTGCACAACCCCTGCCTCCACCATTTATCTCCTCACTTCTCATTACAGCTGCTGGGACACTCAGCCAGCCACCTTCTCCCTGAGGAGTGTGCTGGATGTGGAACTCGCACGACTGACATGCATAGGAGCTTTCCTCATGGCTTCAACCACAACCTCTTTCCACCCACTGTTTCACCAGGGCTTGCTCCCAAATCACATCATAACTTTCCATCTGTCCATGATCCCGCTCCGTCTCTCTGACCTGGCGCATCAGGTGCCTTCCAGATGAGGGCTGGATATTGTCCAAGCTGCCTCCTGTGCTCCCCAAGGAGGCAGCAGCCCCTGCTGAGAAAAGCTAACAAGGAACCACTAAGCACAACTGCATGGTACACTGACAGCTACTCATCAGAAAGGATTAAAACACGACCCCAAACCCACAGAAATTCAGGCACTGCCTATAGCAGATCCAGCACAGATCTGCCTCTGGTTAGGTCTCCACACTCTCCAGGGGTGGGTGGCTGGACAGGATTGGTCAAAAACAGGAATAAATGGTTGACCAGAACATAAAAACCTGAGATGCAATTGGTCAAGACCAGAGGTAACTGTTTTAGGTCAGCACAAGGATCCTTGCATCCCACCATTGGGAGGACAGCAGTGTGAGGCTGGCCTTGCCAGGCAGTAACTCCTCCTGCGTAGCAAGAGGAGCAGGGATGGGACTCCATGCCTGAAACAGGAGGTTCAGACCAGCCTGCTGCCTCTCTGCAGCTGGGAGAAAGGTTTCCATCCAGCCCTGACAGGAGTTTCCCACCATCCAGCCAAGTTTCCTCAGCAGCAGCTGTGGGACTTCACTTTTAGGGCTAGAAAGAGATTTCTAGGCACAGAGCCCCATCTGCAGCAAAGTCAAAGTGACCCTGACAGCCACTGTGGGAGGTCAAGAGAAAAATGCCTGGAATACATGGAGTTGTCACTCCATCTTCCCCATCAAAGTACGAGCTGGCAGGCAAGAAGAGCTGGCCTGGCTGAACAGAAAGCTCTGGCTGGAATTCAGGAAAAAAAGAAGAGTTTATGACCTTTGGAAGAAGGGACAGGCAACTCAGGAGAACTACAAGAATATTGTGAGGTTCTACAGAGAGGAAATTAGAAGTGCCAGAGCCTAACTAGAAATTAATTTGGCTACTGCAATAAAAGACAATTTAAAAAGCTTTCTATAAATACAATTGCAGCAACAGGAGGGCTAAGGAGAATCTCCAGCCTTTATTGGATGTGAGGGGAAATGCAGTGACTAAGGAAAAAGCTGATGTACTCGATGCCCTCTTTGCCTCAGTCTTTAATGGCAAGACCAATTGTTCAGTAGGTACCCAGACCCTTGAGCTGGAAGACAGGGATGGGGAGCAGAATGAAGCCTCTTTAATGCAAGGGAATGGTCAGTGACCTGCTACACCTTCAACACACACAAGTGCTAAAATGACCTTATCATTCTCTACAGCCCCCTTGAAGAAGGCTGAAGTCTAGTGGAGATCAAGCCCTTCTCCCAAGCAGCAAGGGATAGAGCAAGAACAAACAGCCTCAAATTGTGCCAGGGGAGGTTTAGATTGGATATTGGAAAAAATTTCTTCACCAAAAGAATTGTAAAGTCCTGGAACAGGCTGCCCAGGGCAGTGTCAGAGTTACCATCCTGAAAATATTTAAAAGATGTGTAGATGTGGCCCTTGGGAACATGGTTTAGTGGTGGACATGGCACTGGTGGATTAACAGGTATACTGGTTGATCTCAAAGGTCTTTTCCAACCAAAACAATTCTAAGACTCATTAACAACTAAAGAAAGCACCAATATAAGCACAAAAGGCATAGAGGTGGGACGACTGGAAAGATACTAAATGGTCATCCTGCAGCTCAAAGTCACAGCTCCAGGTCTGGCCTTATACAGAGCAACCACAATTCATTAGCCATTGCTGTAGTTGTGAGTGCCTTAGGGAAAAGTCCCTGAATAATGTGTAATGGAGAAACATCTGCAGAACAGTTGTGCAAGTTGTGCAGCTCCCCAGTCTGCATGATTCCCAGGTATACACAGGGTCTCAGGGGTTACCAGTCCTTTTGAGCATATCAAATGCATGAAAAAAGGAGCAAAGATAACATGTGCCTGGATTGTGCAAATCCTTTCTTCAGTAATACAGCAGCATTGTGTAAATGACCACAACCAGTCCTGCTCCTTCCACGGAGAAGCCAAGCCTGGTTGGTACCACTGACCTAGGAAGTGTGAATGAACCGTTTGTTTGGAGAGAGATGAAAGGAAGCGTGCAAATGAAGCTTGTCTCCATCACCACGACAGATTTACTTCTTCAAGTGGCCTCAAGTAGCCTTGGAAAGGAAATCTGGAATGTTGTAACATTCATAAATATTTGACTGTTCTGTCTTACCTTGAAAACAGGCAGAAACTCTATCCTAAAGAAAGCACTCCCAGATTGAACAGTCATTTTGTTAAGCAGGCCATGACCTGGAGAACTAGGTATTGGTGACATTTAATCTCTATCTGTATCTATGCACATGTACAAACACACACAATAAAATGCAGTGGTTGTCCCAAGGAAAGCCTGGCAAGCATTTAAAAACAGAGCTTAATCTAAGCTTGGCTACTTAGACTTACAAATGAAGTCTTGTAAGTTTTAGAAATAAATCAGAAATATTTTACACGTTAGAAGCAATAAATCATTATTTCTCCTTTAGTTTAGTTACCCCTAGAAATCTAAAATATTTTATTATTTTCATTAGAGCACAATATCCAGTGTTTTAGGTGCCTCCTATCTGATCTAACACCAACCAGTTATGGCAAACTCCCACCTTTCATTCAGACTTCCCACCTCGTCACCACAGTTGAATTTGAGAAGAAACAAACAAGAAGTGCTTGTGGAGAGAATAGTGAATGGATATTTTAAGATGCACCATGTAACAGGATCTACAATTTAAAATTTCCACCACTGAGCAGATCCAACACAAACCCCTTCTGCTCCTGGTGAGATGGAGTAATTCAGTACCTGTGGTGCTGCTGGCAGCTACAGAAAAGGAGAAAAAATAAATAAACTCAAGGAGTTTCCTTCTTGAGATACTAAAGAATCTGAACACACTCACCCAACACAAACCCCCCCACTTTCAATGGGTATGAACTGCATTTAAAACAGTTTGGTTGCTCAGCTAATGAAAGATGCTGATTCTCTAACTGAAAAAGATGTAATTTGGATCCACAGGAGATTTCCTCCACCAGCTGGTTTTGAATGCTGTGGTACTCTCTCCTCTGGGTATAATTAGATTGCTGTAACCTAAACAGCCCTTCCACTCCCATCACTTTAATGTCCCCCAAGATGATAAACAGCATTAAAGCCTCATTTCTGCAGCCTCTAGATCAAGAAATATGTATGATTACATGTATATCTTAAATGCTTTTCCTTGTGACCACAGAATGAGCAACAATTATTTCACTGAAATGAATTGCAAAATCTGACACACTCTGCTTTAAGTCTTTCAAACCCATATTAACACAGGAGCCACATCTTATTCAACATAGTGTGATACCAAGCTCAATGGAGCCAGGAACCAGTCTAGCCTTCATGTCAATCAATAAGAATAATAAAGAGGAATGCCAAAAAGGAAAAGCATTTGTCATATCCCAGTTGCTTCTTTTACAAGAAAATATACTGTGCATTGAGTACCACGACGTGGACAGATACTGAGTCTGCTTTTTCCAGTTCCAAAACACTTCAGTAAATCAATTAAAAAAGGAAATAAAACAGAAAACTGGTTTTGTTTGTCCAGGAAAAATGTTTTGAAATGTATTTGCAAAATTAGTTTTCATCAGTTAAATCCTAGACTAAATATTTTGTTCTTGGGTTTCTATATTCTTCTGTAATATACTCAGAAATATTTTTTGTAAAATAATAAAAATCAAAATCTCTCACTTTTAATATATCATAAAGCATATTTGAATTTTCTGAGATACAGAAAACACTGGAGAAGGAAGATATTTCCATGATTTTTTTCCAAAATTGATCCAAATTACTACGGCATTGCAAAACAATATTTTTAGGCAAAAGAACTATTTCTACTTTTAGCATAATTATATTGATTGAGTAGCACTGCAATTGAATCTGGTTGCTTTCAGGAATTCTCTCTGGAACAAAGGGAAAACGTAAGCTACCTAAAATAGTGACATTGTGTATCAAGAATAAAACATAATGAGCACCTTAAATCTGTAACTGACGGTAATCATTTAAAGATACTATGGAACAAAACCCCCAACATATTAAAAACTGAACAAGCACACTAAAGAACTTCAACAGGGTTCCCTGAAATTTTTAGGTTTATGTTTTGCTGTTCTGTAGAAAAGCTTTGCTATTGCTTTCTGTTTAAAAGACAGGCAGCAAACTCTTCAGCTGCTTTTAAAAGGGGTAAAATAGCAAAGGAGTAGTAAGAGCAGGAAATAAGAACTTTTTCTTTTGGACTTTTTTAGGGAGGGGTGAGATAATGGACAAGGTTGAAATATATAAATGTGAGAAGATGTATATTCTACAACTGGATTTGTACGGACATATATTTTACACAAACTATTTATATATGGGCATAGACACACACATATATATGTATATTTTATATACATGTATGTGCACACCCACAGTTTATACAAAGGGTGTCTGAATTTTAACAGCTATTTTTTCAGTTATTTTCCTTTGCTATAATTTCACTAATGAAAGAGAAAACAAGCTCCTCTTTTCTGTCACTTGTAAGATACACAGACATCAAAGGCAGGGAAGGAGACTGAAGAAGAGGTAGAAAAGCTTCAGATGAAGATTAGAGAATTCCCTATTATTCTTCCATCTGAGCAGGAAAATTGTTAAAAAATGGGCTTCGTTTCAAGGGGAAGAAGCCTTTCAGATTAGCAAATCTGTTTTTTACCACCAAAGAATTGCTTTAGCGGTGTTTTAGGTCTTCAAAGTGTTATCCATCAGAACATGCTCTTGGACTGAGAGTTTGAACTCTTCACAAACACTGGACATGCAGCACAGGCTATATTGCAGGATTGCAGAGATGAAGTGCAAGTTCTCCGCCAAGCTGCAAAGATTATTCTGAAAAAGAGCAAAGACAGATGAAGATGGAAATTTGCTCCACCCAGAGCTCCTGCCCATCATGGAGATGTTGTTTCTTATTAACTAGAAGGGAACGTAAGATTCATGAACAATGCTATTGATGGGACATACAGTAAATTTCACATGAGATTAAAGAAAGTTGGTTCATTAACTAGGTTTAGATAGAAGGAGAACCAAAATGATTAATCAGTGGAAGACATAAAGGAAATCACATTTCCTGAAGAAAGCTCACTTAAGTAATTCTGCTAAACACTCAAAATATTTAATTGAACAAGTGAGAGATTCTGCAATAAATTAGGCATGGAATCAGAAAAGAAGATTAAATCTGGACCTGAGAACAGGAAATGCATTTAAGTTTCAGTTTCCTTCTGCTGTTAAAGTACTTGGCATTGCAAATGCTCTTTTTTTCTCCTTTTTTTCCAGTGCCATCTACAGTATTACAGAGTGCACAGGGGAAACAGTAAAACTTAAAGTCAGTTCTTTTATCAGGTTAGGTGACTCTAGTTGAAAGAGCTAGTTTAGAATAGATCCTTGAAGAAGAACAGGATATGCTACAGAATTCTCATTGAATAGAGAAGATCCTTAGGAAAGGAGTTAGATAATTTGTGGTGGTCAATATGACATTAGAGAAAATAATCATGTCAAAAAAGAGTTGTTTCCTTTCTGACATTATTCAGCATTAGTTGGTAAAATGGCTACTTACAGGGTAAGCCAAGGGAGATTAAATTCCTGCTTATAGAACTAGAAATATGTAATATTAATAGAAAACACCTCAAACAGTTTGAAAATTGACTATACTGAAAGATGTCAAAAAGTAGCCGTAAAAATGGAGAACCATCTGTGATGGGAGCTTTTCCTAGGCAAAAAAAAAATTATAGGGATTGGTAACAAGCCCAACACTAGTCAACATTTTCATCCATGGTTTGGAAGTTCTTGAAATGCTGCCAATAAAATCCACATGCACGAGACAGACTGTCAGCATGACAAATTCTGAAGACATGGAGCCATCTGAACAGATCTGCCTCTTGAAACAAAAGCAGCCAGGACCACACCAGCACCCAGAGAGACTTTTGCTGATGGGGATACCAGGTAGAGCCCCTGGGAGGTGAACCTTGATGCTCATTGCTGACCACTGACCCTGCTCTCGTCACGCTGCTCTCCTGGGCTGGCTCAGTATCTGAGCATGGTGAAACTCAGCTGAGACCATCATGCACAGCTCCAGGAGTGTGCCTTCAAAAAAAGCATCTTCAGGAGCAACGTGACTCAAGAAAACTTGTTGTGGCAGGTCGCTCCAGTGTGGATATTTTGATTTCTAACTGAGCACACATGCTCCTGCTATTCCTTCATCGGAGCACTACCAGGATTTCCCTCCTCTTCCTGGCTGTGTGTCTTCAGGTAAAATGCAGCTTAAAGATCTTTGAGACTCTTCCTGCCTTTATGAAATTAATGGAGAGGGAGAGGAGGGGGACCAGGCAGACACACAAATGCACTTTCAGTACATAAGCCTTGTTTTCTTGAGAAACCACAAATAGAAAGAAGATCACCAGGATAATTCAAGGACCAGGAAACAAGCCTTGCAGTAGGAGGTTTAAGTAGGTTGGTCAATGTAGTGTGAGATGGAGAAGGACTGACTGCAGTTATGCACATCTTTGCTACGAAAACTTGTGGAAATGGACAGATTGCTAAGCTTAGCAGAAAAAGGCACAACTCAGTCAGAAGTGAGATGAGACACATGCCAAACAGAAAGAAGGTACTTCATCTATTTATTTATTTAGTCAGTTGCAAATAAAAACTACTGGAAGAGCTCATCAAAAGGGAGGTGGAGAGAGATCCCTCCATGTCCTTAAGATGACTCCAGATGCCACGAAGATAGATTTTAATGGACTCCACATAACTGTTTATCTGCAGGGCCGGAGCAGATGACTGTCCCACCTGGTTCTGGTATTTTTTGTGACATCTGTTTGCCTTAGGGCCACACTGATTCACACAGGATGCAACTCCACAGGGGCTCCCATTGACTCCTACAGTCTCCTTGCTGTGGACTGGGACAGCGGGGTGAGGAAAGTGGGACAACCTCTACAGTGCCTCTCTGAACACAGCAGTTCAAGGTGGTTCAACAGGAGAGCTGGATCTTCTGTGGACCTGAAGGCACCCAGCATCCTCCAACATTTGGTCTTTGACACCTTCCTGAGTCCTTCTATCCTTCATCCTTCATTCTCAGGACAGCCTGACCAGTGAAGCATCAGCCTGGGGATGCAGGGCAGCTGAGAAACATCTCCACCCCCATACACAAAGCCCTGCTAATAATCAGTGCTGCTCCTGTCAATACCATCACCTCTTTTTCTGATGCTTCAGAGGCAGAAAGATCATGTCTGCATTCTTCCAGAGTAACATTGCAGAAACACCACTCTGCTAAAGAATGGCTCTGATTTGTCACAGAAAAAGCCTCACAAACTGACAGTTTTTGTCTGATTTTCTCTGGGCAGTGGGGGAAGGAACATATTTTCTCCTCCAAAAGCATTCAGCAAATTTGTACTGCGGTCAGCTAATTTTATTACTTCTCATAAATGTCTGTTCCTGTAATGCTCTCAAGGTATTTTCATAATTCTACCCTGGGAATTACAAATCAACTTTCTCTTTGATAAAGTAACCTGCAGTATTTTATTTTATTTTTTATGTTATGAACAGCTGAAAATGTATGACATCCCATAAAATGTCTGGGTTAGGCCTTTGAATATTGCTTCTTTTAAGGAGTCTTTTAGCATTGAAGCATGGAAATACAGTCCTAGGATTGGAGTCTATTAAGCAAAAAGAGGAAAGGAAATCCTTAAAGCCCATGTCTAGAGTGTCTTTAAAGTTGCTTTTCTGTATTCCAAAGGGATCTAACTTCCATTTAATTAAATTTTTGTTTAAGAAAAAGGAACCTGGATTATTTTATTTATTTATACATTTTTGCAGAAGTTTATGATGAAGTATATTAGGGAGGGGAAAGGAGAGACGTGTTCCCCAAAGACAATACATATTTAAGTAATGAAGTATTTTTCTAGAGAGCCCAAAAATTGGCCTCATGGCCTCAGAGGCAGAGCCACAGCGTCTCTCACATAGCAACAACTGCAAGCAGAAGAAAGAGCCCTCTACACTTAAACAAGCCAGGCTGCATTTTCATTTAATTACCTCTGAAATCACAGGCTGGGGAGCATTGCTGAGGTACTTGGCCAGTTTTCTGTCATGCAATTGTTACGAGAATTTTACAAGGCTAATTTTGACATTTTTGATCGTTTTATATCAAATTCTGACTTCAGGCAGTTCCACATCTGTTTGTAAACAGGAGAGGCTGTATACAGAGATAGCCAACATTTCTTTTACTACATTTAGGGATATAAATGACACCCAAAGGATTTTATATTTTAAATTAAACAAGCAAGCCATTTTCCCCAGTAGTAACTCTGGCCCACGATTGACTCAGTATCTCTGCACTTAGAGAAATAATAGAAAAAAAGACATAGGTCCCAGAGGAGCATTTCTCAGCATATCCTTCCACTCTCCCTGCTTTAGAGAATTGCTAAACCAGGGGTTACACCTCAATCATAACTTTAATGAGCCACTGGTGAGTTTATCTTCTGTGCATGTGTCAGAACTTTCCGTGGAACCACTAGAAAGAGCAATTAACAGAAGAGGGTTCACCAACTCCCTCCTTTCTTGACACAACTGTCCCAAAGCAGCAATGGTCTGTGACTGCATGTTCTCCTCTTCCTCTGAGGCTTACATCAACAGTGTAAGAGGTAAAACTTCTTCAGATTGCCCTAGAAGATTATTCTCTTCTGTTTAAGACTCAAGATGTTTCATGGTATCAGATCTAGCGATAGCTCCCTCTGTCACCTATATTTAGAGGGACGGTGGTCACGCGGTTCCTCACAACACAGTCCCACAGCTATAGCAAAGTCCAAGGATGCTTCACCATCCCTGACCCCTTGCCCAACACTAATGAATGTACTACAGACACAGTTTTTCAAATATAAATACCTTAATCATATAATTTCTGGTGCAGGACCTACTTAAAGGTTTACAACTCCATGAGAATAATTTCCTTTAAAAATGCCACGGATCCAACCAAGCCTCCTTGGTTTGGCATCATCACCATCAGTTGAGTTGACCATATCAGAAGAGAAAAAAAATGCCCATTTGTCAAATGCTGAGTGGAGACACACTGCAATCAAGCAAATCTTTGACTAAGGGATGATTGGGAAATTTCTGAATGCCTTTGGACTAAAAAGAGAACTAAGGATACACACACACTGAGTTTTGAGAAAAGGCAGGGAATACTTTCAACACCCCTGTTCAGAGGCTTCCTCTCTGAGGCTGCAGACACCCCGCACATGCCAGGCAGGTTAACAGGGCAGTTAACAGGACATCAGGTACTCAGCACCACCAGG
Source organism: Irena cyanogastra (assembly GCA_013397155.1). NCBI lineage: Eukaryota > Metazoa > Chordata > Aves > Passeriformes > Irenidae > Irena > Irena cyanogastra. Next base: position 339,123 of record VWZV01011366.1, on the reverse strand, counting down.
TGCTCAGGGAGACCTCAGGGAGACTGAGAAGCCAACATGCTCTCCACTGCTCTCAGCTTGCTTTTAAAGAGTGATGTAGACATTTCCTATAAATCTGAGTTAACCCTATAAGCCTGGGGAGCCAGAGTCCCAGACTCTGCTCGGGACTAAGAAGGTCTTTGCAGCATTAGCTCATTCTAAACAATCAAAACTGTTTCTCGAAACATTTGTGGAAATTTATGAGGCTCTGGTGGGTGGGAACCTGAAATGGATACTGTGCTCTTCTCTTCAGTGCAAGGATGATTTATGCTGGCAGGCAGCTCCTTGGCACGAAGTCAAAACAGATTGATCAGATGCGACTAACAAATGTTGTAAAACTGAGAAAACCAACTGCAATGTGAGCATTGGCTCCCTGAGCACGTGGGCCCTGATGGGGAACAACAGGTGCACAACATAATTACAAGCAAGGAGGAAAACAAGAGGTATGTACACAGACAAACCTCCCAAAGTTGAACTCGTTGCCATAAATCACTGTGACAACTACAATACAAACCAGGAATAAGAGAAAAAGAAAAAAAGGGAATGCAAAAAAAAAAAAGAGGGAGATACATGCACGGAAAAAATGTCACAGCAGATAGAACAACAGAACAACAGAATTGGAAGCAGCCGTGTTAATCCCTCATGGACTATCTCACCATAATGATTATTTATTCCTTACAAATGGGAATTCTAATCTGCTGATTTTGTGGTTGCATTTTTGTGGCTTAACATTCCACATGTCAGAAGAAACATCGGCCTCCCCACCCTGCCTAAATCCTCCCCTCATTAAATTGATCACATGTGTGGCACACAAACTGAATGGCCACATGCAAACATCTCATCTCTGACGGGCTGAATCCTGTTTATCCTTAAAATAAAAGGGAGTCTAATCATCCTATCCTCACTTCTGCAATGTGAATTTCTTTCTAAAATGCCACTGGAATAATTTTGTCCACCACAAAAAAATCCCACTGAAAAAAACCAAAGAAAACACCATAACATTATCCTGGATCTCAGCAGCTATTTACTAAACATTCCTTTATCTAACCAACCAAAACCCCCCCAAAACCACTCCCTCCCTGAACACACACATGTAAGAGATTTGGATGTGATTTGAGTTGGAGTAGTGTTCTACTGCCCATTGGTCTGTAGCCAGGACAGCACCCTGGAGCTCAATCCTTCAATGAATCCAGAATTTGTCTGTCTACAATTAGACAACTGGCTTATTTGATTCCAAAATGATGAGAACCAGAGAATCAGCACCATTCAAAATCTTTCTTGCAACTCATGATACCAAGCCCCACCAATCCCACCAAGACCTACAATGCTACAGATTATTCCATGGTAATTTCTCCTACCAGGAGTAGCCACGCTTGTTTCAGCATAGGCTGGAGGATGCTCAGTGTCCTGTGAGGAACATTACAGACAAATTAACTTTCTGTGGAGCTTGTTTGGGTGGGGAAGGCTTCCATACATCTTGCTGTTGATGATGCAGAGCAAAGCTCACTTAGATATCCTGCTGCCAATGTCTTGCCCTTCTGGGATGAGCAACGCAATGCCTGGCTCTGCTTTCTCACACCCTCTGAAGCATGAAAGAAAAAATATCTCTACTGCTCTTAGGTTTGGCAATGTAGCATAATAAAAATCATTTTAATAGAAAGCAGCCTCCCAAGAATCACAGAAGATCCATGAACTGACTCCCCACACACGCTGCTCACACTTCTGGTCTTTACCACACAGTCTGGTGGCTTTCCCTGAGCTTTGAGCCACATCAACTGCACAAAAGCCACAGAAAAGCTCCATCTCTGTGCTTCCCTGGTGTCATCTTGTGAACCTGCCTTCCCCAAAACAAAAAGCTGCCAAACTGATGGAGAGGTCTGACAAAATTGACACCAGATGCCTCCTGCACCCAGGTCAGCCTGGACAGCTGATGGGATCGCTGTCCTGAGAGGTCTTAGAGCTGCAGGCTCCATCAGCATGTCATATTAAAGTACAGCTGAGGGTGCAGGCAGTGCCAAATAGCTGAACTGTAGCCTTCCTCTAACATACCAAATAACAAGGCAAACTCAAACTAAATTAGGAGGCAAATGGCAGATTAAGTAATATAACAATCGTCATATGTATTAAATTTGGTATTTTACTACACCAGGATGTCAGTAATGAAAACAATCCTTTCACTGCTCAGCCATGTAAACCCACAGAAGAAAGTGAGTTCCTCAGATCCCTCTGTCCTATCACCCAGGGGATGGTTTGTACCAGCAGGCCACGTGAAAATGAAAGTAAAGACAAGTACAAAGTACGTTAAAACACTCCCAAATTAGCTGTCTGCATCCAGTTACATCAATGAGAGCATTTCCAGCCCAGCTGGTACTCAGCTGCTGGAGGATGTGGAGAAAGATGGTGAACCAAAATAACAGCAATTTATTGATTAGAAGTTGTACTTCATTAGAACATTTTGCTATTAAATTCCACAGCGCTTTTCTCTTGCAGACCTAAACAGCTATTAATTTTCACAATGCACATTGAATCTGCCTTATTAAATAATTATTAAAGTGAGATTTTTCTTCTGGGAAATGCTGTCACAGCTCCAAAACATTTTCCGGATGACATTGGTTTTGACGAAATTATTGAAAGGGAAAATTGTATTTCAATCAGTTGGACACCATAAGGTCACTGTTAGATTTTCATAATTTCTAATAGCATTAATTTACTTTTTGAATAGCACTCACTGTTGAATGACATGTTATTTTAAAATATTAATATCAAGGCTAAAATGATTCCACAGATCATACTGCTGCATGATGGCTGATCTATCTTCAGTGCTTGGCAGTGTTTGGTCATCCTCAAGAGGGAAACAAAGTCAGGTTTCCACTGAGGTTCATTTTGGAGCAGGCTAGAATTCCTGTTCCAAAATCTTCCAAGCACTGCTTTTTTGATTTATCTTAGAGTACAAACACATTTCTTTCCTGGGAAAAAGCAGGAAGAGAAATCCTGCTTTTCAACATCCTGTGTGTGTGGTGATGATAACAGCATTCATTTCCACTGATTTTCAACCACTGTTTTGGAAGGAGTTGGAGAAGTCCACGAGGAGAACTCTCCTCTGGTGCCACAGCCATTGAGATTCCTGCAGAATCCACAGCACAGGAATGGACACCTGCAGTTTTACCTTCCTTTAATAGGCATGGCCTGAGGGTTTGCCCAAAACACAGGAACCCTTCCTACATCTCCTGCTGACTAAACCATCTCTCCACGGAGGAGCATCCTCTTCAGGTCATGCTTCTGCAGTCGGGCACAGGGATCCCAGCACCAGGCATGTGGGAATTATGGCTGCTTCTTCACACTGACTTTTTGCATCATGTCCTAGATGTTTCAAAGTGAGATTCCTCAGGCTTTGCAGCCCCTGAAGGAGAGCTCAGCCATGGGCAGCCCTGGCAGACAAATCCAGCTACAGGCAGTGAAGAACAAACAAACAGAAGAATGAGGCTTTGCCTCTTGATGGAGCAGTTTCCCTTCATGTACTACTGAGAGTCACCAGATCATGAACCCTCAATGCTGAGGAAAGCACAGTGGCCATCTCAAAGCTGGGCACAATATAGAGTAAATGAACACAGGCAGCACTTACTCTTGATTCAGACAGCAATGAAACTACACAACTATCCTACTAAGACAGAGCTTTCCAATTTCTTTATTTGCCCTGACATTGTCTTCTACCATTTCATGTGGTAGAGCTGCTTCATAAATGTAAAGAAAGGGTCTGTGAGTGAAGCTGAAAGCTGCTACCCTGAGTGTCAGAAGAAACTTCCCGGAATGTTGCAAATGCATCAATCATAGAAATGATATTGTGACATGTCACCTACTTTATTCTTTTATAGTGCTTCTCTTTTCATATTGCTTCTCTTTTCAATAATTCGTTTCATTGGTGGGAAAGAAATGCCCCTGAACAACCTACCTACTGCAAAAATCACACTGCTTGACTATGCAGGAGGAAAATACCTGTGGCGATCACAGCAAAAGTAAGGACCCACTTACAAATGGTCCCTTTGAGAGGTAAAAAGTTGATAAAATTTCTTATGAGCCATAGCACCACAGGAAAAAACTCAGTATAAAGCCTATATTTCAAAATGGAAACTGTGGAAGGGGAACTGGTGCAGAATCAGTACTAAGCAAATTATGAGGCTGGGTTAAAAATGAAGACTAGACACTTGCAGAGGCAAATTTAATACAGCTACAGTCAGCTATATGCCAGAGACTCAAAGCTCAATAAACAACTCTATCTGGTTTATTTTTAACTTATTCTTTTTTTTTTTT